>CAKAJI010000142.1:0-261594 GCA_916610255.1 Lasioglossum lativentre | reverse complement strand
TGTATCATTGAAAATACCTTATAATATTCCGTAATTTGTAGTGTATCATTGAAAATACCTTATAATATAACGTAATATGCAGTGTATCATTGAAAATACCTAATAATATAACGTAATATGCAGTGTATCATTGAAAATACCTTATAATACAACGTACATTGCAGCGTATCACTGAAAATACCTTCTAATATATCGTAGTTTATCATTGAAAATACCATATAATATAACGTAATATACAGTGTATCATTGAAAATACCTTATAATATAACGTAATATGCAGTGTATCATTGAAAATACCTTATAATATATAGTAGTTTATCATTGAAAATACCTTATAACATAACGTAATATACAGTGTAACATTGAAAATACCTTATAATATAACGTAATATGCAGTGTATCATTGAAAATACCTTATAATATATAGTAGTTTATCATTGAAAATACCTTATAACAAAACGTAATATACAGTGTAACATTGAAAATACCTTATAATATAACGTACTATGCAGCGTATCATTGAAAATACCTTATAATATATCGTAATATGCAGTGTATCATTGAAAATACCATATAATATAACGTAATATGCAGTGTATCATTGAAAATACCTTATATTATAACGTAATATGCAGTGTATCATTGAAAATACCTTGTAATATAACGTAATATGCAGTGTATCATTGAAAATACCTTATAATATAGCGTACTATGCAGTGTATCATTGAAAATACCTTATAATATAGCGTAATATGCAGTGTATCATTGAAAATACCTTATAATATATCGTAGTTTATCATTGAAAATGCCTTATAATGTAACGTAATATGGAGTGTTTCAATGAAAATACCTTATAATATAACGTAATATGCAGTGTATCGTTGAAAATACCTTATTATATAACGTAATATGCAGTGTATCATTGAAAATACCTTATAATATTTCGTAATTTGTAGTGTATCATTGAAAATACCTTATAATATAACGAAATATGCAGTGTGTCATTGAACATACCTTATATTATGTCGTAGTTTATCATTGAAAATACCTTATAGTATAGCGTAATATGCAGTGTATCATTGAAAATATCTTATAATATAATGTAATATGCAGTGTATCATTGAAAATGCCTTATATTATAACGTAATATGCAGTGTATCATTGAAAATACCTTGTAATATAACGTAATATGCAGTGTATCATTGAAAATACCTTATAATATAACGTAATATGCAGTGTATCATTGAAAATACCTTATAATATTTCGTAATTTGTAGTGTATCATTGAAAATACCTTATAATATAGCGTACTATGCAGTGTATCAATGAAAATACCTTATAATATTTCGTAATTTGTAGTGTATCATTGAAAATACCTTATAATATAGCGTACTATGCAGTGTATCAATGAAAATACCTTATAATATAACGTAATATGCAGTGTATCATTGAAAATACATTATAATATAACGTAATATGCAGTGTATCAATGAAAATACCTTATAATATAACGGAATTTGTAGTGTATCATTGAAAATACCTTATAATATAACGTAATATGCAGTGTATCATTGAAAAAACCTTATAATATATCGTAATATGCAATGTATCATTGAAAATACCTTATAATATTCCGTAATTTGTAGTGTATCATTGAAAATACCTTATAATATATCGTAGTTTATCATTGAAAATGCCTTATAATGTAACGGAATATGCAGAGTATCATTGAAAATACCTTATAATATAACGTAATATGCAGTGTATCATTGAAAATACATTATAATATAACGTAATATGCAGTGTATCATTGAAAATACCTTATAATATAACGGAATTTGTAGTGTATCATTGAAAATACCTTATAATATAACGAAATATGCAGTGTGTCATTGAACATACCTTATATTATGTCGTAGTTTATCATTGAAAATACCTTATAGTATAACGTAATATGTAGTGTATCATTGAAAATACCTTATAATATAACGTAATATGCAGTGTATCATTGAAAATACCTAGTAATATAACGTAATATGCAGTGTATCATTGAAAATACCTTATAATATAACGTACATTGCAGCGTATCACTGAAAATACCTTCTAATATATCGTAGTTTATCATTGAAAATACCTTATAATATAACGTAATATACAGTGTATCATTGAAAATACCTTATAACATAACGTAATATACAGGGTAACATTGAAAATACCTTATAATATAACGTACTATGCAGCGTATCATTGAAAATACCTTATAATATATCGTAATATGCAGTGTATCATTGAAAATACCATATAATATAACGTAATATGCAGTGTATCATTGAAAATACCTTATATTATAACGTAATATGCAGTGTATCATTGAAAATACCTTGTAATATAACGTAATATGCAGTGTATCATTGAAAATACCTTATAATATAACGTAATATGCAGTGTATCATTGAAAATACCTTCTAATATATCGTAGTTTATCGTTGAAAATACCTTATAATATAACGTAATATACAGTGTATCATTGAAAATACCTTATAATATAACGTAATATGCAGTGTATCATTGAAAATACCTTATAATATATAGTAGTTTATCATTGAAAATACCTTATAACATAACGTAATATACAGTGTAACATTGAAAATACCTTATAATATAACGTACTATGCAGCGTATCATTGAAAATACCTTATAATATATCGTAATATGCAGTGTATCATTGAAAATACCATATAATATAACGTAATATGCAGTGTATCATTGAAAATACCTTATATTATAACGTAATATGCCGTGTATCATTGAAAATACCTTGTAATATAACGTAATATGCAGTGTATCATTGAAAATACCTTATAATATATAGTAGTTTATCATTGAAAATACCTTATAACATAACGTAATATACAGTGTATCATTGAAAATACCTTATAATATATCGGAATTTGTAGTGTATCATTGAAAATACCTTATAATATAACGTAATATGCAGTATATCATTTAAAATACCTTATAATATAGCGTAATATGCAGTGTATCATTGAAAATACCATATAATATAACGTAATATGCAGTGTATCATTGAAAATACCTTATATTATAACGTAATATGCAGTGTATCATTGAAAATACCTTATAATATAACGTAATATGCAGTGTATCATTGAAAATACCTTATAATATAACGTAATATGCAGTGTATCATTGAAAATACCTTCTAATATATCGTAGTTTATCGTTGAAAATACCTTATAATATAACGTAATATACAGTGTATCATTGAAAATACCTTATAATATAACGTAATATGCAGTGTATCATTGAAAATACCTTATAATATATAGTAGTTTATCATTGAAAATACCTTATAACATAACGTAATATACAGTGTAACATTGAAAATACCTTATAATATAACGTACTATGCAGCGTATCATTGAAAATACCTTATAATATATCGTAATATGCAGTGTATCATTGAAAATACCATATAATATAACGTAATATACAGTGTATCATTGGAAATACCTTATAATATAACGTAATATGCAGTGTATCATTGAAAATACCTTATAATATATAGTAGTTTATCATTGAAAATACCTTATAACATAACGTAATATACAGTGTAACATTGAAAATACCTTATAATATAACGTACTATGCAGCGTATCATTGAAAATACCTTATAATATATCGTAATATGCAGTGTATCATTGAAAATACCATATAATATAACGTAATATGCAGTGTATCATTGAAAATACCTTATATTATAACGTAATATGCCGTATATCATTGAAAATACCTTGTAATATAACGTAATATGCAGTGTATCATTGAAAATACCTTATAATATAACGTAATATGCAGTATATCATTGAAAATACCTTCTAATATATCGTAGTTTATCATTGAAAATACCTTATAATATAACGTAATATACAGTGTACCATTGAAAATACCTTATAATATAACGAAATATGCAGTGTATCACTGAAAATACCTTCTAATATATCGTAGTTTATCATTGAAAATACCTTATAATATAACGTAATATGCAGTGTATCATTGAAAATACCTTATAATATAACGTAATATGCAGTATATCATTTAAAATACCTTATAATATAGCGTAATATGCAGTGTATCATTGAAAATACCTTATAATATATCGTAGTTTATCATTGAAAATGCCTTATAATGTAACGGAATATGCAGAGTATCATTGAAAATGCCTTATATTATAACGTAATATGCAGTGTATCATTGAAAATACCTTGTAATATAACGTAATATGCAGTGTATCATTGAAAATACCTTTTAATATATCGTAGTTTATCATTCAAAATGCCTTATAATGTAACGTAATATGGAGTGTTTCATTGAAAATACCTTATAATACAACGGAATATGCAGAGTATCATTGAAAATACCTTATAATATAACGTAATATGCAGTGTATCATTGAAAATACCTTATAATATTTCGTAATTTGTAGTGTATCATTGAAAATACCTTATAATATAGCGTACTATGCAGTGTATCAATGAAAATACCTTATAATATAACGTAATATGCAGTGTATCATTGAAAATACATTATAATATAACGTAATATGCAGTGTATCAATGAAAATACCTTATAATATAACGGAATTTGTAGTGTATCATTGAAAATACCTTATAATATAACGTAATATGCAGTGTATCATTGAAAATACCTTATAATATAACGTAATATACAGTGTATCATTGAAAATACCTTATAATATAACGTAATATGCAGTGTATCATTGAAAATACCTTATAATATATAGTAGTTTATCATTGAAAATACCTTATAACATAACGTAATATACAGTGTAACATTGAAAATACCTTATAATATAACGTACTATGCAGCGTATCATTGAAAATACCTTATAATATATCGTAATATGGAGTGTATCATTGAAAATACCATATAATATAACGTAATATACAGTGTATCATTGAAAATACCTTATAATATAACGTAATATGCAGTGTATCATTGAAAATACCTTATAATATATAGTAGTTTATCATTGAAAATACCTTATAACATAACGTAATATACAGTGTAACATTGAAAATACCTTATAATATAACGTACTATGCAGCGTATCATTGAAAATACCTTATAATATATCGTAATATGCAGTGTATCATTGAAAATACCATATAATATAACGTAATATGCAGTGTATCATTGAAAATACCTTATATTATAACGTAATATGCCGTATATCATTGAAAATACCTTGTAATATAACGTAATATGCAGTGTATCATTGAAAATACCTTATAATATAACGTAATATGCAGTATATCATTGAAAATACCTTCTAATATATCGTAGTTTATCATTGAAAATACCTTATAATATAACGTAATATACAGTGTACCATTGAAAATACCTTATAATATAACGAAATATGCAGTGTATCACTGAAAATACCTTCTAATATATCGTAGTTTATCATTGAAAATACCTTATAATATAACGTAATATGCAGTGTATCATTGAAAATACCTTATAATATAACGTAATATGCAGTATATCATTTAAAATACCTTATAATATAGCGTAATATGCAGTGTATCATTGAAAATACCTTATAATATATCGTAGTTTATCATTGAAAATGCCTTATAATGTAACGGAATATGCAGAGTATCATTGAAAATGCCTTATATTATAACGTAATATGCAGTGTATCATTGAAAATACCTTGTAATATAACGTAATATGCAGTGTATCATTGAAAATACCTTTTAATATATCGTAGTTTATCATTCAAAATGCCTTATAATGTAACGTAATATGGAGTGTTTCATTGAAAATACCTTATAATACAACGGAATATGCAGAGTATCATTGAAAATACCTTATAATATAACGTAATATGCAGTGTATCATTGAAAATACCTTATAATATTTCGTAATTTGTAGTGTATCATTGAAAATACCTTATAATATAGCGTACTATGCAGTGTATCAATGAAAATACCTTATAATATAACGTAATATGCAGTGTATCATTGAAAATACATTATAATATAACGTAATATGCAGTGTATCAATGAAAATACCTTATAATATAACGGAATTTGTAGTGTATCATTGAAAATACCTTATAATATAACGTAATATGCAGTGTATCATTGAAAATACCTTATAATATAACGTAATATACAGTGTATCATTGAAAATACCTTATAATATAACGTAATATGCAGTGTATCATTGAAAATACCTTATAATATATAGTAGTTTATCATTGAAAATACCTTATAACATAACGTAATATACAGTGTAACATTGAAAATACCTTATAATATAACGTACTATGCAGCGTATCATTGAAAATACCTTATAATATATCGTAATATGCAGTGTATCATTGAAAATACCATATAATATAACGTAATATACAGTGTATCATTGAAAATACCTTATAATATAACGTAATATGCAGTGTATCATTGAAAATACCTTATAATATATAGTAGTTTATCATTGAAAATACCTTATAACATAACGTAATATACAGTGTAACATTGAAAATACCTTATAATATAACGTACTATGCAGCGTATCATTGAAAATACCTTATAATATATCGTAATATGCAGTGTATCATTGAAAATACCATATAATATAACGTAATATGCAGTGTATCATTGAAAATACCTTATATTATAACGTAATATGCCGTATATCATTGAAAATACCTTGTAATATAACGTAATATGCAGTGTATCATTGAAAATACCTTATAATATAACGTAATATGCAGTATATCATTGAAAATACCTTCTAATATATCGTAGTTTATCATTGAAAATACCTTATAATATAACGTAATATACAGTGTACCATTGAAAATACCTTATAATATAACGAAATATGCAGTGTATCACTGAAAATACCTTCTAATATATCGTAGTTTATCATTGAAAATACCTTATAATATAACGTAATATGCAGTGTATCATTGAAAATACCTTATAATATAACGTAATATGCAGTATATCATTTAAAATACCTTATAATATAGCGTAATATGCAGTGTATCATTGAAAATACCTTATAATATATCGTAGTTTATCATTGAAAATGCCTTATAATGTAACGGAATATGCAGAGTATCATTGAAAATGCCTTATATTATAACGTAATATGCAGTGTATCATTGAAAATACCTTGTAATATAACGTAATATGCAGTGTATCATTGAAAATACCTTTTAATATATCGTAGTTTATCATTCAAAATGCCTTATAATGTAACGTAATATGGAGTGTTTCATTGAAAATACCTTATAATACAACGGAATATGCAGAGTATCATTGAAAATACCTTATAATATAACGTAATATGCAGTGTATCATTGAAAATACCTTATAATATTTCGTAATTTGTAGTGTATCATTGAAAATACCTTATAATATAGCGTACTATGCAGTGTATCAATGAAAATACCTTATAATATAACGTAATATGCAGTGTATCATTGAAAATACATTATAATATAACGTAATATGCAGTGTATCAATGAAAATACCTTATAATATAACGGAATTTGTAGTGTATCATTGAAAATACCTTATAATATAACGTAATATGCAGTGTATCATTGAAAAAACCTTATAATATATCGTAATATGCAATGTATCATTGAAAATACCTTATAATATTCCGTAATTTGTAGTGTATCATTGAAAATACCTTATAATATATCGTAGTTTATCATTGAAAATGCCTTATAATGTAACGGAATATGCAGAGTATCATTGAAAATACCTTATAATATAACGTAATATGCAGTGTATCATTGAAAATACATTATAATATAACGTAATATGCAGTGTATCATTGAAAATACCTTATAATATAACGGAATTTGTAGTGTATCATTGAAAATACCTTATAATATAACGAAATATGCAGTGTGTCATTGAACATACCTTATATTATGTCGTAGTTTATCATTGAAAATACCTTATAGTATAACGTAATATGTAGTGTATCATTGAAAATACCTTATAATATAACGTAATATGCAGTGTATCATTGAAAATACCTAATAATATAACGTAATATGCAGTGTATCATTGAAAATACCTTATAATATAACGTACATTGCAGCGTATCACTGAAAATACCTTCTAATATATCGTAGTTTATCATTGAAAATACCTTATAATATAACGTAATATACAGTGTATCATTGAAAATACCTTATAATATAACGTAATATGCAGTGTATCATTGAAAAAACCTTATAATATATCGTAATATGCAATGTATCATTGAAAATACCTTATAATATTCCGTAATTTGTAGTGTATCATTGAAAATACCTTATAATATATCGTAGTTTATCATTGAAAATGCCTTATAATGTAACGGAATATGCAGAGTATCATTGAAAATACCTTATAATATAACGTAATATGCAGTGTATCATTGAAAATACATTATAATATAACGTAATATGCAGTGTATCATTGAAAATACCTTATAATATAACGGAATTTGTAGTGTATCATTGAAAATACCTTATAATATAACGAAATATGCAGTGTGTCATTGAACATACCTTATATTATGTCGTAGTTTATCATTGAAAATACCTTATAGTATAACGTAATATGTAGTGTATCATTGAAAATACCTTATAATATAACGTAATATGCAGCGTATCACTGAAAATACCTTCTAATATATCGTAGTTTATCATTGAAAATACCTTATAATATAACGTAATATACAGTGTATCATTGAAAATACCTTATAACATAACGTAATATACAGTGTAACATTGAAAATACCTTATAATATAACGTACTATGCAGCGTATCATTGAAAATACCTTATAATATATCGTAATATGCAGTGTATCATTGAAAATACCATATAATATAACGTAATATGCAGTGTATCATTGAAAATACCTTATATTATAACGTAATATGCAGTGTATCATTGAAAATACCTTGTAATATAACGTAATATGCAGTGTATCATTGAAAATACCTTATAATATAACGTAATATGCAGTGTATCATTGAAAATACCTTCTAATATATCGTAGTTTATCGTTGAAAATACCTTATAATATAACGTAATATACAGTGTATCATTGAAAATACCTTATAATATAACGTAATATGCAGTGTATCATTGAAAATACCTTATAATATATAGTAGTTTATCATTGAAAATACCTTATAACATAACGTAATATACAGTGTAACATTGAAAATACCTTATAATATAACGTACTATGCAGCGTATCATTGAAAATACCTTATAATATATCGTAATATGCAGTGTATCATTGAAAATACCATATAATATAACGTAATATGCAGTGTATCATTGAAAATACCTTATAATATAACGTAATATGCAAGTATATCATTGAAAATACCTTCTAATATATCGTAGTTTATCATTGAAAATACCTTATAATATAACGTAATATACAGTGTACCATTGAAAATACCTTATAATATAACGAAATATGCAGTGTATCACTGAAAATACCTTCTAATATATAGTAGTTTATCATTGAAAATACCTTATAATATAACGTAAAGTGCAGTGTATCATTGAAAATACCTTATAATATAACGTAATATGCAGTATATCATTTAAAATACCTTATAATATAGCGTAATATGCAGTGTATCATTGAAAATACCATATAATATAACGTAATATGCAGTGTATCATTGAAAATACCTTATATTATAACGTAATATGCAGTGTAACATTGAAAATACCTTGTAATATAACGTAATATGCAGTGTATCATTGAAAATACCTTATAATATAACGTAATATGCAGTGTATCATTGAAAATACCTTCTAATATATCGTAGTTTATCGTTGAAAACACCTTATAATATAACGTAATATACAGTGTATCATTGAAAATACCTTATAATATAACGTAATATGCAGTGTATCATTGAAAATACCTTATAATATATAGTAGTATATCATTGAAAATACCTTATAACATAACGTAATATACAGTGTAACATTGAAAATACCTTATAATATAACGTACTATGCAGCGTATCATTGAAAATACCTTATAATATATCGTAATATGCAGTGTATCATTGAAAATACCATATAATATAACGTAATATACAGTGTATCATTGAAAATACCTTATAATATAACGTAATATGCAGTGTATCATTGAAAATACCTTATAATATATAGTAGTTTATCATTGAAAATACCTTATAACATAACGTAATATACAGTGTAACATTGAAAATACCTTATAATATAACGTACTATGCAGCGTATCATTGAAAATACCTTATAATATAACGTAATATGCAGTGTATCATTGAAAATACCTTATAATATATAGTAGTTTATCATTGAAAATACCTTATAACATAACGTAATATACAGTGTAACATTGAAAATACCTTATAATATAACGTACTATGCAGCGTATCATTGAAAATACCTTATAATATATCGTAATATGCAGTGTATCATTGAAAATACCATATAATATAACGTAATATGCAGTGTATCATTGAAAATACCTTATATTATAACGTAATATGCCGTGTATCATTGAAAATACCTTGTAATATAACGTAATATGCAGTGTATCATTGAAAATACCTTATAATATAACGTAATATGCAGTATATCATTGAAAATACCTTCTAATATATCGTAGTTTATCATTGAAAATACCTTATAATATAACGTAATATACAGTGTACCATTGAAAATACCTTATAATATAACGAAATATGCAGTGTATCACTGAAAATACCTTCTAATATATCGTAGTTTATCATTGAAAATACCTTATAATATAACGTAATATGCAGTGTATCATTGAAAATACCTTATAATATAACGTAATATGCAGTATATCATTTAAAATACCTTATAATATAGCGTAATATGCAGTGTATCATTGAAAATACCTTATAATATATCGTAGTTTATCATTGAAAATGCCTTATAATGTAACGGAATATGCAGAGTATCATTGAAAATACCTTATAATATAACGTAATATGCAGTGTATCATTGAAAATACATTATAATATAACGTAATATGCAGTGTATCATTGAAAATACCTTATAATATAACGGAATTTGTAGTGTATCATTGAAAATACCTTATAATATAACGAAATATGCAGTGTGTCATTGAACATACCTTATATTATGTCGTAGTTTATCATTGGAAATACCTTATAGTATAACGTAATATGCAGTGTATCATTGAAAATACCATATAATATAACGTAATATGCAGTGTATCATTGAAAATACCTTATAATATAACGTAATATGCAGTATATCATTGAAAATACCTTCTAATATATCGTAGTTTATCATTGAAAATACCTTATAATATAACGTAATATACAGTGTACCATTGAAAATACCTTATAATATAACGAAATATGCAGTGTATCACTGAAAATACCTTCTAATATATAGTAGTTTATCATTGAAAATACCTTATAATATAACGTAAAGTGCAGTGTATCATTGAAAATACCTTATAATATAACGTAATATGCAGTATATCATTTAAAATACCTTATAATATAGCGTAATATGCAGTGTATCATTGAAAATACCATATAATATAACGTAATATGCAGTGTATCATTGAAAATACCTTATATTATAACGTAATATGCAGTGTATCATTGAAAATACCTTGTAATATAACGTAATATGCAGTGTATCATTGAAAATACCTTATAATATAACGTAATATGCAGTGTATCATTGAAAATACCTTCTAATATATCGTAGTTTATCGTTGAAAATACCTTATAATATAACGTAATATACAGTGTATCATTGAAAATACCTTATAATATAACGTAATATGCAGTGTATCATTGAAAATACCTTATAATATATAGTAGTTTATCATTGAAAATACCTTATAACATAACGTAATATACAGTGTAACATTGAAAATACCTTATAATATAACGTACTATGCAGCGTATCATTGAAAATACCTTATAATATATCGTAATATGCAGTGTATCATTGAAAATACCATATAATATAACGTAATATACAGTGTATCATTGAAAATACCTTATAATATATAGTAGTTTATCATTGAAAATACCTTATAACATAACGTAATATACAGTGTAACATTGAAAAAACCTTATAATATATCGTAATATGCAATGTATCATTGAAAATACCTTATAATATTCCGTAATTTGTAGTGTATCATTGAAAATACCTTATAATATAGCGTAATATACAGTGTAACATTGAAAATACCTTATAATATAACGTACTATGCAGCGTATCATTGAAAATACCTTATAATATATCGTAATATGCAGTGTATCATTGAAAATACCATATAATATAACGTAATATGCAGTGTATCATTGAAAATACCTTATATTATAACGTAATATGCCGTGTATCATTGAAAATACCTTGTAATATAACGTAATATGCAGTGTATCATTGAAAATACCTTATAATATAACGTAATATGCAGTGTATCATTGAAAATACCTTATAATATATCGTAGTTTATCATTGAAAATGCCTTATAATGTAACGGAATATGCAGAGTATCATTGAAAATACCTTATAATATAACGTAATATGCAGTGTATCATTGAAAATACATTATAATATAACGTAATATGCAGTGTATCATTGAAAATACCTTATAATATAACGGAATTTGTAGTGTATCATTGAAAATACCTTATAATATAACGAAATATGCAGTGTGTCATTGAACATACCTTATATTATGTCGTAGTTTATCATTGAAAATACCTTATAATATAACGTAATATGCAGTGTATCATTGAAAATACATTATAATATAACGTAATATGCAGTGTATCATTGAAAATACCTTATAATATTTCGTAATTTGTAGTGTATCATTGAAAATACCTTATAATATAACGAAATATGAGGTGTGTCATTGAACATACCTTATAATACAACGGAATATGCAGAGTATCATTGAAAATACCTTATAATATAGCGTACTATGCAGTGTATCAATGAAAATACCTTATAATATAACGTAATATGCAGTGTATCATTGAAAATACCTTATAATATAACGAAATATGAGGTGTGTCATTGAACATACCTTATAATACAACGGAATATGCAGAGTATCATTGAAAATACCTTATAATATAGCGTACTATGCAGTGTATCAATGAAAATACCTTATAATATAACGTAATATGCAGTGTATCATTGAAAATACATTATAATATAACGTAATATGCAGTGTATCATTGAAAATACATTATAATATAACGTAATATGCAGTGTATCATTGAAAATACCTTATAATATTTCGTAATTTGTAGTGTATCATTGAAAATACCTTATAATATAACGAAATATGAGGTGTGTCATTGAACATACGTTATAATACAACGGAATATGCAGAGTATCATTGAAAATACCTTATAATATAGCGTACTATGCAGTGTATCAATGAAAATACCTTATAATATAACGTAATATGCAGTGTATCATTGAAAATACATTATAATATAACGTAATATGCAGTGTATCAATGAAAATACCTTATAATATAACGGAATTTGTAGTGTATCATTGAAAATACCTTATAATATAACGTAATATGCATTGTATCATTGAAAAAACCTTATAATATATCGTAATATGCAATGTATCATTGAAAATACCTTATAATATTCCGTAATTTGTAGTGTATCATTGAAAATACCTTATAATATAGCGTAATATGCAGTGTATCATTGAAAATACCTTATAATATAACGTAATATGCAGTGTATCATTGAAAATACCTTCTAATATATCGTAGTTTATCGTTGAAAATACCTTATAATATAACGTAATATACAGTGTATGATTGAAAATACCTTATAATATAACGTAATATGCAGTGTATCATTGAAAATACCTTATAACATAACGTAATATACAGTGTAACATTGAAAATACCTTATAATATAACGTACTATGCAGCGTATCATTGAAAATACCTTATAATATATCGTAATATGCAGTGTATCATTGAAAATGCCTTATAATGTAACGTAATATGGAGTGTTTCAATGAAAATACCTTATAATACAACGTAATATGCAGTGTATCATTGAAAATACCTAATAATATAACGGAAAATGCAGAGTATCATAGAAAATACCTTATAATATAACGTAATATGCAGTGTATCATTGAAAATACCTTCTAATATATCGTAGTTTATCGTTGAAAATACCTTATAATATAACGTAATATACAGTGTATCATTGAAAATACCTTATAATATAACGTAATATGCAGTGTATCATTGAAAATACCTTATAATATATAGTAGTTTATCATTGAAAATACCTTATAACATAACGTAATATACAGTGTAACATTGAAAATACCTTATAATATAACGTACTATGCAGCGTATCATTGAAAATACCTTATAATATATCGTAATATGCAGTGTATCATTGAAAATACCTTATAATATAACGTAATATGCAGTGTATCATTGAAAATACCTTATAATATAACGTAATATGCAGTATATCATTGAAAATACCTTCTAATATATCGTAGTTTATCATTGAAAATACCTTATAATATAACGTAATATACAGTGTACCATTGAAAATACCTTATAATATAACGAAATATGCAGTGTATCACTGAAAATACCTTCTAATATATAGTAGTTTATCATTGAAAATACCTTATAATATAACGTAAAGTGCAGTGTATCATTGAAAATACCTTATAATATAACGTAATATGCAGTATATCATTTAAAATACCTTATAATGTAGCGTAATATGCAGTGTATCATTGAAAATACCATATAATATAACGTAATATGCAGTGTATCATTGAAAATACCTTATATTATAACGTAATATGCAGTGTATCATTGAAAATACCTTGTAATATAACGTAATATGCAGTGTATCATTGAAAATACCTTATAATATAACGTAATATGCAGTGTATCATTGAAAATACCTTCTAATATATCGTAGTTTATCGTTGAAAATACCTTATAATATAACGTAATATACAGTGTATCATTGAAAATACCTTATAATATAACGTAATATGCAGTGTATCATTGAAAATACCTTATAATATATAGTAGTTTATCATTGAAAATACCTTATAACATAACGTAATATACAGTGTAACATTGAAAATACCTTATAATATAACGTACTATGCAGCGTATCATTGAAAATACCTTATAATATATCGTAATATGCAGTGTATCATTGAAAATACCATATAATATAACGTAATATGCAGTGTATCATTGAAAATACCTTATATTATAACGTAATATGCCGTGTATCATTGAAAATACCTTGTAATATAACGTAATATGCAGTGTATCATTGAAAATACCTTATAATATAACGTAATATGCAGTATATCATTGAAAATACCTTCTAATATATCGTAGTTTATCATTGAAAATACCTTATAATATAACGTAATATACAGTGTACCATTGAAAATACCTTATAATATAACGAAATATGCAGTGTATCACTGAAAATACCTTCTAATATATCGTAGTTTATCATTGAAAATACCTTATAATATAACGTACTATGCAGTGTATCAATGAAAATACCTTATAATATAACGTAATATGCAGTGTATCATTGAAAATACATTATAATATAACGTAATATGCAGTGTATCAATGAAAATACCTTATAATATAACGGAATTTGTAGTGTATCATTGAAAATACCTTATAATATAACGTAATATGCATTGTATCATTGAAAAAACCTTATAATATATCGTAATATGCAATGTATCATTGAAAATACCTTATAATATTCCGTAATTTGTAGTGTATCATTGAAAATACCTTATAATATAGCGTAATATGCAGTGTATCATTGAAAATACCTTATAATATAACGTAATATGCAGTGTATCATTGAAAATACCTTCTAATATATCGTAGTTTATCGTTGAAAATACCTTATAATATAACGTAATATACAGTGTATGATTGAAAATACCTTATAATATAACGTAATATGCAGTGTATCATTGAAAATACCTTATAACATAACGTAATATACAGTGTAACATTGAAAATACCTTATAATATAACGTACTATGCAGCGTATCATTGAAAATACCTTATAATATAACGTAATATGCAGTGTATCATTGAAAATGCCTTATAATGTAACGTAATATGGAGTGTTTCAATGAAAATACCTTATAATACAACGTAATATGCAGTGTATCATTGAAAATACCTAATAATATAACGGAAAATGCAGAGTATCATAGAAAATACCTTATAATATAACGTAATATGCAGTGTATCATTGAAAATACCTTCTAATATATCGTAGTTTATCGTTGAAAATACCTTATAATATAACGTAATATACAGTGTATCATTGAAAATACCTTATAATATAACGTAATATGCAGTGTATCATTGAAAATACCTTATAATATATAGTAGTTTATCATTGAAAATACCTTATAACATAACGTAATATACAGTGTAACATTGAAAATACCTTATAATATAACGTACTATGCAGCGTATCATTGAAAATACCTTATAATATATCGTAATATGCAGTGTATCATTGAAAATACCATATAATATAACGTAATATGCAGTGTATCATTGAAAATACCTTATAATATAACGTAATATGCAGTATATCATTGAAAATACCTTCTAATATATCGTAGTTTATCATTGAAAATACCTTATAATATAACGTAATATACAGTGTACCATTGAAAATACCTTATAATATAACGAAATATGCAGTGTATCACTGAAAATACCTTCTAATATATAGTAGTTTATCATTGAAAATACCTTATAATATAACGTAAAGTGCAGTGTATCATTGAAAATACCTTATAATATAACGTAATATGCAGTATATCATTTAAAATACCTTATAATGTAGCGTAATATGCAGTGTATCATTGAAAATACCATATAATATAACGTAATATGCAGTGTATCATTGAAAATACCTTATATTATAACGTAATATGCAGTGTATCATTGAAAATACCTTGTAATATAACGTAATATGCAGTGTATCATTGAAAATACCTTATAATATAACGTAATATGCAGTGTATCATTGAAAATACCTTCTAATATATCGTAGTTTATCGTTGAAAATACCTTATAATATAACGTAATATACAGTGTATCATTGAAAATACCTTATAATATAACGTAATATGCAGTGTATCATTGAAAATACCTTATAATATATAGTAGTTTATCATTGAAAATACCTTATAACATAACGTAATATACAGTGTAACATTGAAAATACCTTATAATATAACGTACTATGCAGCGTATCATTGAAAATACCTTATAATATATCGTAATATGCAGTGTATCATTGAAAATACCATATAATATAACGTAATATGCAGTGTATCATTGAAAATACCTTATATTATAACGTAATATGCCGTGTATCATTGAAAATACCTTGTAATATAACGTAATATGCAGTGTATCATTGAAAATACCTTATAATATAACGTAATATGCAGTATATCATTGAAAATACCTTCTAATATATCGTAGTTTATCATTGAAAATACCTTATAATATAACGTAATATACAGTGTACCATTGAAAATACCTTATAATATAACGAAATATGCAGTGTATCACTGAAAATACCTTCTAATATACCGTAGTTTATCATTGAAAATACCTTATAATATAACGTAATATGCAGTGTATCATTGAAAATACCTTATAATATAACGTAATATGCAGTATATCATTTAAAATACCTTATAATATAGCGTAATATGCAGTGTATCATTGAAAATACCTTATAATATATCGTAGTTTATCATTGAAAATGCCTTATAATGTAACGGAATATGCAGAGTATCATTGAAAATACCTTATAATATAACGTAATATGCAGTGTATCATTGAAAATACATTATAATATAACGTAATATGCAGTGTATCATTGAAAATACCTTATAATATAACGGAATTTGTAGTGTATCATTGAAAATACCTTATAATATAACGAAATATGCAGTGTGTCATTGAACATACCTTATATTATGTCGTAGTTTATCATTGAAAATACCTTATAGTATAACATAATATGCAGTGTATCATTGAAAATACCATATAATATAACGTAATATGCAGTGTATCATTGAAAATACCTTATAATATAACGTAATATGCAGTATATCATTGAAAATACCTTATAATATATAGTAGTTTATCATTGAAAATACCTTATAACATAACGTAATATACAGTGTAACATTGAAAATACCTTATAATATAACGTACTATGCAGCGTATCATTGAAAATACCTTATAATATATCGTAATATGCAGTGTATCATTGAAAATACCATATAATATAACGTAATATACAGTGTATCATTGAAAATACCTTATAATATATAGTAGTTTATCATTGAAAATACCTTATAACATAACGTAATATACAGTGTAACATTGAAAAAACCTTATAATATATCGTAATATGCAATGTATCATTGAAAATACCTTATAATATTCCGTAATTTGTAGTGTATCATTGAAAATACCTTATAATATAGCGTAATATACAGTGTAACATGAAAATACCTTATAATATAACGTACTATGCAGCGTATCATTGAAAATACCTTATAATATATCGTAATATGCAGTGTATCATTGAAAATACCATATAATATAACGTAATATGCAGTGTATCATTGAAAATACCTTATATTATAACGTAATATGCAGTGTATCATTGAAAATACCTTGTAATATAACGTAATATGCAGTGTATCATTGAAAATACCTTATAATATAACGTAATATGCAGTATATCATTGAAAATACCTTCTAATATATCGTAGTTTATCATTGAAAATACCTTATAATATAACGTAATATACAGTGTACCATTGAAAATACCTTATAATATAACGAAATATGCAGTGTATCACTGAAAATACCTTCTAATATATCGTAGTTTATCATTGAAAATACCTTATAATATAACGTAATATGCAGTGTATCATTGAAAATACCTTATAATATAACGTAATATGCAGTATATCATTTAAAATACCTTATAATATAGCGTAATATGCAGTGTATCATTGAAAATACCTTATAATATATCGTAGTTTATCATTGAAAATGCCTTATAATGTAACGGAATATGCAGAGTATCATTGAAAATACCTTATAATATAACGTAATATGCAGTGTATCATTGAAAATACATTATAATATAACGTAATATGCAGTGTATCATTGAAAATACCTTCTAATATATCGTAGTTTATCATTGAAAATACCTTATAATATAACGTAATATACAGTGTACCATTGAAAATACCTTATAATATAACGAAATATGCAGTGTATCACTGAAAATACCTTCTAATATATAGTAGTTTATCATTGAAAATACCTTATAATATAACGTAATATGCAGTGTATTATTGAAAATACCTTATAATATAACGTAATATGCAGTATATCATTTAAAATACCTTATAATATAGCGTAATATGCAGTGTATCATTGAAAATACCATATAATATAACGTAATATGCAGTGTATCATTGAAAATACCTTATATTATAACGTAATATGCAGTGTATCATTGAAAATACCTTCTAATATATAGTAGTTTATCATTGAAAATACCTTATAATATAACGTAATATGCAGTGTATTATTGAAAATACCTTATAATATAACGTAATATGCAGTATATCATTTAAAATACCTTATAATATAGCGTAATATGCAGTGTATCATTGAAAATACCATATAATATAACGTAATATGCAGTGTATCATTGAAAATACCTTATATTATAACGTAATATGCAGTGTATCATTGAAAATACCTTGTAATATAACGTAATATGCAGTGTATCATTGAAAATACCTTATAATATAACGTAATATGCAGTGTATCATTGAAAATACCTTCTAATATATCGTAGTTTATCGTTGAAAATACCTTATAATATAACGTAATATACAGTGTAGCATTGAAAATACCTTATAATATAACGAAATATGCAGTGTATCACTGAAAATACCTTCTAATATATCGTAGTTTATCATTGAAAATACCTTATAATAATAACGTAATATGCAGTGTATCATTGAAAATACCTTATAATATAACGTAATATGCAGTATATCATTTAAAATACCTTATAATATAGCGTAATATGCAGTGTATCATTGAAAATACCTTATAATATAACGTAATATGCAGTATATCATTGAAAATACCTTCTAATATATCGTAGTTTATCATTGAAAATACCTTATAATATAACGTAATATGCAGTGTATCATTGAAAATACCTTATAATATAACGTAATATGCAGTATATCATTTAAAATACCTTATAATATAGCGTAATATGCAGTGTATCATTGAAAATACCTTATAATATATCGTAGTTTATCATTGAAAATGCCTTATAATGTAACGGAATATGCAGAGTATCATTGAAAATACCTTATAATATAACGAAATATGCAGTGTGTCATTGAACATACCTTATATTATGTCGTAGTTTATCATTGAAAATACCTTATAATATAACGTAATATGCAGTGTATCATTGAAAATACCTTATAATATAACGTAATATGCAGTATATCATTTAAAATACCTTATAATATAGCGTAATATGCAGTGTATCATTGAAAATACCTTATAATATATCGTAGTTTATCATTGAAAATGCCTTATAATGTAACGGAATATGCAGAGTATCATTGAAAATACCTTATAATATAACGTAATATGCAGTGTATCATTGAAAATACATTATAATATAACGTAATATGCAGTGTATCATTGAAAATACCTTATAATATAACGGAATTTGTAGTGTATCATTGAAAATACCTTATAATATAACGAAATATGCAGTGTGTCATTGAACATACCTTATATTATGTCGTAGTTTATCATTGAAAATACCTTATAATATAACGTAATATGCAGTGTATCATTGAAAATACATTATAATATAACGTAATATGCAGTGTATCATTGAAAATACCTTATAATATTTCGTAATTTGTAGTGTATCATTGAAAATACCTTATAATATAACGAAATATGAGGTGTGTCATTGAACATACCTTATAATACAACGGAATATGCAGAGTATCATTGAAAATACCTTATAATATAGCGTACTATGCAGTGTATCAATGAAAATACCTTATAATATAACGTAATATGCAGTGTATCATTGAAAATACATTATAATATAACGTAATATGCAGTGTATCAATGAAAATACCTTATAATATAACGGAATTTGTAGTGTATCATTGAAAATACCTTATAATATAACGTAATATGCATTGTATCATTGAAAAAACCTTATAATATATCGTAATATGCAATGTATCATTGAAAATACCTTATAATATTCCGTAATTTGTAGTGTATCATTGAAAATACCTTATAATATAGCGTAATATGCAGTGTATCATTGAAAATACCTTATAATATAACGTAATATGCAGTGTATCATTGAAAATACCTTCTAATATATCGTAGTTTATCGTTGAAAATACCTTATAATATAACGTAATATACAGTGTATGATTGAAAATACCTTATAATATAACGTAATATGCAGTGTATCATTGAAAATACCTTATAATATATAGTAGTTTATCATTGAAAATACCTTATAACATAACGTAATATACAGTGTAACATTGAAAATACCTTATAATATAACGTACTATGCAGCGTATCATTGAAAATACCTTATAATATATCGTAATATGCAGTGTATCATTGAAAATACCTTATAATATAACGTAATATGCAGTGTATCATTGAAAATACCTTATAATATAACGTAATATGCAGTATATCATTGAAAATACCTTCTAATATATCGTAGTTTATCATTGAAAATACCTTATAATATAACGTAATATACAGTGTACCATTGAAAATACCTTATAATATAACGAAATATGCAGTGTATCACTGAAAATACCTTATAATATATCGTAGTTTATCATTGAAAATGCCTTATAATGTAACGGAATATGCAGAGTATCATTGAAAATACCTTATAATATAACGTAATATGCAGTGTATCATTGAAAATACCTTATAATATAACGTAATATGCAGTATATCATTTAAAATACCTTATAATATAGCGTAATATGCAGTGTATCATTGAAAATACCTTATAATATAACGTAATATGCAGTATATCATTGAAAATACCTTCTAATATATCGTAGTTTATCATTGAAAATACCTTATAATATAACGTAATATGCAGTGTATCATTGAAAATACCTTATAATATAACGTAATATGCAGTATATCATTTAAAATACCTTATAATATAGCGTAATATGCAGTGTATCATTGAAAATACCTTATAATATATCGTAGTTTATCATTGAAAATGCCTTATAATGTAACGGAATATGCAGAGTATCATTGAAAATACCTTCTAATATATCGTAGTTTATCGTTGAAAATACCTTATAATATAACGTAATATACAGTGTATGATTGAAAATACCTTATAATATAACGTAATATGCAGTGTATCATTGAAAATACCTTATAATATATAGTAGTTTATCATTGAAAATACCTTATAACATAACGTAATATACAGTGTAACATTGAAAATACCTTATAATATAACGTACTATGCAGCGTATCATTGAAAATACCTTATAATATATCGTAATATGCAGTGTATCATTGAAAATACCATATAATATAACGTAATATGCAGTGTATCATTGAAAATACCTTATAATATAACGTAATATGCAGTATATCATTGAAAATACCTTCTAATATATCGTAGTTTATCATTGAAAATACCTTATAATATAACGTAATATACAGTGTACCATTGAAAATACCTTATAATATAACGAAATATGCAGTGTATCACTGAAAATACCTTATAATATATCGTAGTTTATCATTGAAAATGCCTTATAATGTAACGGAATATGCAGAGTATCATTGAAAATACCTTATAATATAACGTAATATGCAGTGTATCATTGAAAATACCTTATAATATAACGTAATATGCAGTATATCATTGAAAATACCTTATAATATAGCGTAATATGCAGTGTATCATTGAAAATACCTTATAATATAACGTAATATGCAGTATATCATTGAAAATACCTTCTAATATATCGTAGTTTATCATTGAAAATACCTTATAATATAACGTAATATGCAGTGTATCATTGAAAATACCTTATAATATAACGTAATATGCAGTATATCATTTAAAATACCTTATAATATAGCGTAATATGCAGTGTATCATTGAAAATACCTTATAATATATCGTAGTTTATCATTGAAAATGCCTTATAATGTAACGGAATATGCAGAGTATCATTGAAAATACCTTATAATATAACGTAATATGCAGTGTATCATTGAAAATACATTATAATATAACGTAATATGCAGTGTATCATTGAAAATACCTTATAATATAACGGAATTTGTAGTGTATCATTGAAAATACCTTATAATATAACGAAATATGCAGTGTGTCATTGAACATACCTTATATTATGTCGTAGTTTATCATTGAAAATACCTTATAATATAACGTAATATGCAGTGTATCATTGAAAATACATTATAATATAACGTAATATGCAGTGTATCATTGAAAATACCTTATAATATTTCGTAATTTGTAGTGTATCATTGAAAATACCTTATAATATAACGAAATATGAGGTGTGTCATTGAACATACCTTATAATACAACGGAATATGCAGAGTATCATTGAAAATACCTTATAATATAGCGTACTATGCAGTGTATCAATGAAAATACCTTATAATATAACGTAATATGCAGTGTATCATTGAAAATACATTATAATATAACGTAATATGCAGTGTATCAATGAAAATACCTTATAATATAACGGAATTTGTAGTGTATCATTGAAAATACCTTATAATATAACGTAATATGCATTGTATCATTGAAAAAACCTTATAATATATCGTAATATGCAATGTATCATTGAAAATACCTTATAATATTCCGTAATTTGTAGTGTATCATTGAAAATACCTTATAATATAGCGTAATATGCAGTGTATCATTGAAAATACCTTATAATATAACGTAATATGCAGTGTATCATTGAAAATACCTTCTAATATATCGTAGTTTATCGTTGAAAATACCTTATAATATAACGTAATATACAGTGTATGATTGAAAATACCTTATAATATAACGTAATATGCAGTGTATCATTGAAAATACCTTATAATATATAGTAGTTTATCATTGAAAATACCTTATAACATAACGTAATATACAGTGTAACATTGAAAATACCTTATAATATAACGTACTATGCAGCGTATCATTGAAAATACCTTATAATATATCGTAATATGCAGTGTATCATTGAAAATACCATATAATATAACGTAATATGCAGTGTATCATTGAAAATACCTTATAATATAACGTAATATGCAGTATATCATTGAAAATACCTTCTAATATATCGTAGTTTATCATTGAAAATACCTTATAATATAACGTAATATACAGTGTACCATTGAAAATACCTTATAATATAACGAAATATGCAGTGTATCACTGAAAATACCTTCTAATATATAGTAGTTTATCATTGAAAATACCTTATAATATAACGTAAAGTGCAGTGTATCATTGAAAATACCTTATAATATAACGTAATATGCAGTATATCATTTAAAATACCTTATAATATAGCGTAATATGCAGTGTATCATTGAAAATACCATATAATATAACGTAATATGCAGTGTATCATTGAAAATACCTTATATTATAACGTAATATGCAGTGTATCATTGAAAATACCTTGTAATATAACGTAATATGCAGTGTATCATTGAAAATACCATATAATATAACGTAATATACAGTGTATCATTGAAAATACCTTATAATATATAGTAGTTTATCATTGAAAATACCTTATAACATAACGTAATATACAGTGTAACATTGAAAAAACCTTATAATATATCGTAATATGCAATGTATCATTGAAAATACCTTATAATATTCCGTAATTTGTAGTGTATCATTGAAAATACCTTATAATATAGCGTAATATACAGTGTAACATTGAAAATACCTTATAATATAACGTACTATGCAGCGTATCATTGAAAATACCTTATAATATATCGTAATATGCAGTGTATCATTGAAAATACCATATAATATAACGTAATATGCAGTGTATCATTGAAAATACCTTATATTATAACGTAATATGCCGTGTATCATTGAAAATACCTTGTAATATAACGTAATATGCAGTGTATCATTGAAAATACCTTATAATATAACGTAATATGCAGTATATCATTGAAAATACCTTCTAATATATCGTAGTTTATCATTGAAAATACCTTATAATATAGCGTAATATGCAGTGTATCATTGAAAATACCTTATAATATATCGTAGTTTATCATTGAAAATGCCTTATAATGTAACGGAATATGCAGAGTATCATTGAAAATACCTTATAATATAACGTAATATGCAGTGTATCATTGAAAATACATTATAATATAACGTAATATGCAGTGTATCATTGAAAATACCTTATAATATAACGGAATTTGTAGTGTATCATTGAAAATACCTTATAATATAACGAAATATGCAGTGTGTCATTGAACATACCTTATATTATGTCGTAGTTTATCATTGAAAATACCTTATAGTATAACATAATATGCAGTGTATCATTGAAAATACCATATAATATAACGTAATATGCAGTGTATCATTGAAAATACCTTATAATATAACGTAATATGCAGTATATCATTGAAAATACCTTCTAATATATCGTAGTTTATCATTGAAAATACCTTATAATATAACGTAATATACAGTGTACCATTGAAAATACCTTATAATATAACGAAATATGCAGTGTATCACTGAAAATACCTTCTAATATATAGTAGTTTATCATTGAAAATACCTTATATTATAACGTAATATGCAGTGTATTATTGAAAATACCTTATAATATAACGTAATATGCAGTATATCATTTAAAATACCTTATAATATAGCGTAATATGCAGTGTATCATTGAAAATACCATATAATATAACGTAATATGCAGTGTATCATTGAAAATACCTTATATTATAACGTAATATGCAGTGTATCATTGAAAATACCTTCTAATATATAGTAGTTTATCATTGAAAATACCTTATAATATAACGTAATATGCAGTGTATTATTGAAAATACCTTATAATATAACGTAATATGCAGTATATCATTTAAAATACCTTATAATATAGCGTAATATGCAGTGTATCATTGAAAATACCATATAATATAACGTAATATGCAGTGTATCATTGAAAATACCTTATATTATAACGTAATATGCAGTGTATCATTGAAAATACCTTGTAATATAACGTAATATGCAGTGTATCATTGAAAATACCTTATAATATAACGTAATATGCAGTGTATCATTGAAAATACCTTCTAATATATCGTAGTTTATCGTTGAAAATACCTTATAATATAACGTAATATACAGTGTAGCATTGAAAATACCTTATAATATAACGAAATATGCAGTGTATCACTGAAAATACCTTCTAATATATCGTAGTTTATCATTGAAAATACCTTATAATAATAACGTAATATGCAGTGTATCATTGAAAATACCTTATAATATAACGTAATATGCAGTATATCATTTAAAATACCTTATAATATAGCGTAATATGCAGTGTATCATTGAAAATACCTTATAATATAACGTAATATGCAGTATATCATTGAAAATACCTTGTAATATATCGTAGTTTATCATTGAAAATACCTTATAATATAACGTAATATGCAGTGTATCATTGAAAATACCTTATAATATAACGTAATATGCAGTATATCATTTAAAATACCTTATAATATAGCGTAATATGCAGTGTATCATTGAAAATACCTTATAATATATCGTAGTTTATCATTGAAAATGCCTTATAATGTAACGGAATATGCAGAGTATCATTGAAAATACCTTATAATATAACGTAATATGCAGTGTATCATTGAAAATACATTATAATATAACGTAATATGCAGTGTATCATTGAAAATACCTTATAATATAACGGAATTTGTAGTGTATCATTGAAAATACCTTATAATATAACGAAATATGCAGTGTGTCATTGAACATACCTTATATTATGTCGTAGTTTATCATTGAAAATACCTTATAATATAACGTAATATGCAGTGTATCATTGAAAATACATTATAATATAACGTAATATGCAGTGTATCATTGAAAATACCTTATAATATTTCGTAATTTGTAGTGTATCATTGAAAATACCTTATAATATAACGAAATATGAGGTGTGTCATTGAACATACCTTATAATACAACGGAATATGCAGAGTATCATTGAAAATACCTTATAATATAGCGTACTATGCAGTGTATCAATGAAAATACCTTATAATATAACGTAATATGCAGTGTATCATTGAAAATACATTATAATATAACGTAATATGCAGTGTATCAATGAAAATACCTTATAATATAACGGAATTTGTAGTGTATCATTGAAAATACCTTATAATATAACGTAATATGCATTGTATCATTGAAAAAACCTTATAATATATCGTAATATGCAATGTATCATTGAAAATACCTTATAATATTCCGTAATTTGTAGTGTATCATTGAAAATACCTTATAATATAGCGTAATATGCAGTGTATCATTGAAAATACCTTATAATATAACGTAATATGCAGTGTATCATTGAAAATACCTTCTAATATATCGTAGTTTATCGTTGAAAATACCTTATAATATAACGTAATATACAGTGTATGATTGAAAATACCTTATAATATAACGTAATATGCAGTGTATCATTGAAAATACCTTATAATATATAGTAGTTTATCATTGAAAATACCTTATAACATAACGTAATATACAGTGTAACATTGAAAATACCTTATAATATAACGTACTATGCAGCGTATCATTGAAAATACCTTATAATATATCGTAATATGCAGTGTATCATTGAAAATACCATATAATATAACGTAATATGCAGTGTATCATTGAAAATACCTTATAATATAACGTAATATGCAGTATATCATTGAAAATACCTTCTAATATATCGTAGTTTATCATTGAAAATACCTTATAATATAACGTAATATACAGTGTACCATTGAAAATACCTTATAATATAACGAAATATGCAGTGTATCACTGAAAATACCTTCTAATATATAGTAGTTTATCATTGAAAATACCTTATAATATAACGTAAAGTGCAGTGTATCATTGAAAATACCTTATAATATAACGTAATATGCAGTATATCATTTAAAATACCTTATAATATAGCGTAATATGCAGTGTATCATTGAAAATACCATATAATATAACGTAATATGCAGTGTATCATTGAAAATACCTTATAATATAACGTAATATGCAGTATATCATTTAAAATACCTTATAATATAGCGTAATATGCAGTGTATCATTGAAAATACCTTATAATATATCGTAGTTTATCATTGAAAATGCCTTATAATGTAACGGAATATGCAGAGTATCATTGAAAATACCTTATAATATAACGTAATATGCAGTGTATCATTGAAAATACATTATAATATAACGTAATATGCAGTGTATCATTGAAAATACCTTATAATATAACGGAATTTGTAGTGTATCATTGAAAATACCTTATAATATAACGAAATATGCAGTGTGTCATTGAACATACCTTATATTATGTCGTAGTTTATCATTGAAAATACCTTATAGTATAACATAATATGCAGTGTATCATTGAAAATACCATATAATATAACGTAATATGCAGTGTATCATTGAATATACCTTATAATATAACGTAATATGCAGTATATCATTGAAAATACCTTCTAATATATCGTAGTTTATCATTGAAAATACCTTATAATATAACGTAATATACAGTGTACCATTGAAAATACCTTATAATATAACGAAATATGCAGTGTATCACTGAAAATACCTTCTAATATATAGTAGTTTATCATTGAAAATACCTTATAATATAACGTAATATGCAGTGTATTATTGAAAATACCTTATAATATAACGTAATATGCAGTATATCATTTAAAATACCTTATAATATAGCGTAATATGCAGTGTATCATTGAAAATACCATATAATATAACGTAATATGCAGTGTATCATTGAAAATACCTTATATTATAACGTAATATGCAGTGTATCATTGAAAATACCTTCTAATATATAGTAGTTTATCATTGAAAATACCTTATAATATAACGTAATATGCAGTGTATTATTGAAAATACCTTATAATATAACGTAATATGCAGTATATCATTTAAAATACCTTATAATATAGCGTAATATGCAGTGTATCATTGAAAATACCATATAATATAACGTAATATGCAGTGTATCATTGAAAATACCTTATATTATAACGTAATATGCAGTGTATCATTGAAAATACCTTGTAATATAACGTAATATGCAGTGTATCATTGAAAATACCTTATAATATAACGTAATATGCAGTGTATCATTGAAAATACCTTCTAATATATCGTAGTTTATCGTTGAAAATACCTTATAATATAACGTAATATACAGTGTAGCATTGAAAATACCTTATAATATAACGAAATATGCAGTGTATCACTGAAAATACCTTCTAATATATCGTAGTTTATCATTGAAAATACCTTATAATAATAACGTAATATGCAGTGTATCATTGAAAATACCTTATAATATAACGTAATATGCAGTATATCATTTAAAATACCTTATAATATAGCGTAATATGCAGTGTATCATTGAAAATACCTTATAATATAACGTAATATGCAGTATATCATTGAAAATACCTTCTAATATATCGTAGTTTATCATTGAAAATACCTTATAATATAACGTAATATGCAGTGTATCATTGAAAATACCTTATAATATAACGTAATATGCAGTATATCATTTAAAATACCTTATAATATAGCGTAATATGCAGTGTATCATTGAAAATACCTTATAATATATCGTAGTTTATCATTGAAAATGCCTTATAATGTAACGGAATATGCAGAGTATCATTGAAAATACCTTATAATATAACGTAATATGCAGTGTATCATTGAAAATACATTATAATATAACGTAATATGCAGTGTATCATTGAAAATACCTTATAATATAACGGAATTTGTAGTGTATCATTGAAAATACCTTATAATATAACGAAATATGCAGTGTGTCATTGAACATACCTTATATTATGTCGTAGTTTATCATTGAAAATACCTTATAATATAACGTAATATGCAGTGTATCATTGAAAATACATTATAATATAACGTAATATGCAGTGTATCATTGAAAATACCTTATAATATTTCGTAATTTGTAGTGTATCATTGAAAATACCTTATAATATAACGAAATATGAGGTGTGTCATTGAACATACCTTATAATACAACGGAATATGCAGAGTATCATTGAAAATACCTTATAATATAGCGTACTATGCAGTGTATCAATGAAAATACCTTATAATATAACGTAATATGCAGTGTATCATTGAAAATACATTATAATATAACGTAATATGCAGTGTATCAATGAAAATACCTTATAATATAACGGAATTTGTAGTGTATCATTGAAAATACCTTATAATATAACGTAATATGCATTGTATCATTGAAAAAACCTTATAATATATCGTAATATGCAATGTATCATTGAAAATACCTTATAATATTCCGTAATTTGTAGTGTATCATTGAAAATACCTTATAATATAGCGTAATATGCAGTGTATCATTGAAAATACCTTATAATATAACGTAATATGCAGTGTATCATTGAAAATACCTTCTAATATATCGTAGTTTATCGTTGAAAATACCTTATAATATAACGTAATATACAGTGTATCATTGAAAATACCTTATAATATAACGTAATATGCAGTGTATCATTGAAAATACCTTATAATATAGCGTACTATGCAGTGATTCATTGAAAATACCTTATAATATAACGTAATATGCAGTGTATCATTGAAAATACATTATAATATAACGTAATATGCAGTGTATCATTGAAAATACCTTATAATATAACGGAATTTGTAGTGTATCATTGAAAATACCTTATAATATAACGATATATGCAGTGTGTCATTGAACATACCTTATATTATGTCGTAGTTTATCATTGAAAATACCTTATAGTATAACGTAATATGCAGTGTATCATTGAAAATAACTTATAATATAACGAAATATGCAGTGTGTCATTGAAAAGACCTTATAATATAACGTAATATTTAGTTTATCATTGAAAATACCTTATAACATAACGTAAATTGCAGAGTATCATTGAAAATACCTTATGATATAACGTAATATGCAGTGTATCATTGAAAAGACCTTATAATATAACGTAATATGCAGTGTATCATTGAAAATACCTTATAATATAACGTAATATGCAGTGTATCATTGAAAATAACTTATAATATAACGAAATATGCAGTGTGTCATTGAAAAGACCTTATATTATAGCGTAATATGCATTGTATCATTGAAAATACCTTATGATGTAACGTAATATGCAGTGTATCATTGAAAATAACCTATAATATAACGAAATATGCAGTGTGTCATTGAAAAGACCTTATAATATAACGTAATATGCAGTGTATCATTGAAAATAACTTATAATATAACGAAATATGCAGTGTATCGTTGAAAATACCTTATAATATGTCGTAGTTTATCATTGAAAATACCTTATAATATAACGTAATATGCAGTGTATCATTGAAAAGACCTTATAATATAACGTAATATGCAGTGTATCATTGACAATACCTTATAATATAACGTACTATGCAGCGTATCATTGAAAATACCTTATAATATATCGTAATATGCAGTGTATCATTGAAAATACCATATAATATAACGTAATATGCAGTGTATCATTGAAAATACCTTATATTATAACGTAATATGCAGTGTATCATTGAAAATACCTTGTAATATAACGTAATATGCATTGTATCATTGAAAATACCTTATAATATAACGTAATATGCAGTGTATCATTGAAAATACCTTCTAATATATCGTAGTTTATCATTGAAAATACCTTATAATATAACGTAATATACAGTGTACCATTGAAAATACCTTATAATATAACGAAATATGCAGTGTATCACTGAAAATACCTTCTAATATATCGTAGTTTATCATTGAAAATACCTTATAATATAACGTAATATGCAGTGTATCATTGAAAATACCTTATAATATAGCGTACTATGCAGTGATTCATTGAAAATACCTTATAATATAACGTAATATGCAGTGTATCATTGAAAATACATTATAATATAACGTAATATGCAGTGTATCATTGAAAATACCTTATAATATAACGGAATTTGTAGTGTATCATTGAAAATACCTTATAATATAACGATATATGCAGTGTGTCATTGAACATACCTTATATTATGTCGTAGTTTATCATTGAAAATACCTTATAGTATAACGTAATATGCAGTGTATCATTGAAAATAACTTATAATATAACGAAATATGCAGTGTATCACTGAAAATACCTTCTAATATATAGTAGTTTATCATTGAAAATACCTTATAATATAACGTAATATGCAGTGTATTATTGAAAATACCTTATAATATAACGTAATATGCAGTATATCATTTAAAATACCTTATAATATAGCGTAATATGCAGTGTATCATTGAAAATACCATATAATATAACGTAATATGCAGTGTATCATTGAAAATACCTTATATTATAACGTAATATGCAGTGTATCATTGAAAATACCTTCTAATATATAGTAGTTTATCATTGAAAATACCTTATAATATAACGTAATATGCAGTGTATCATTGAAAATACCTTATAATATAACGTAATATGCAGTGTATCATTTAAAATACCTTATAATATAGCGTAATATGCAGTGTATCATTGAAAATACCATATAATATAACGTAATATGCAGTGTATCATTGAAAATACCTTATATTATAACGTAATATGCAGTGTATCATTGAAAATACCTTGTAATATAACGTAATATGCAGTGTATCATTGAAAATACCTTATAATATAACGTAATATGCAGTGTATCATTGAAAATACCTTCTAATATATCGTAGTTTATCGTTGAAAATACCTTATAATAATAACGTAATATGCAGTGTATCATTGAAAATACCTTATAATATAACGTAATATGCAGTATATCATTTAAAATACCTTATAATATAGCGTAATATGCAGTGTATCATTGAAAATACCTTATAATATAACGTAATATGCAGTATATCATTGAAAATACCTTCTAATATATCGTAGTTTATCATTGAAAATACCTTATAATATAACGTAATATGCAGTGTATCATTGAAAATACCTTATAATATAACGTAATATGCAGTATATCATTTAAAATACCTTATAATATAGCGTAATATGCAGTGTATCATTGAAAATACCTTATAATATATCGTAGTTTATCATTGAAAATGCCTTATAATGTAACGGAATATGCAGAGTATCATTGAAAATACCTTATAATATAACGTAATATGCAGTGTATCATTGAAAATACATTATAATATAACGTAATATGCAGTGTATCATTGAAAATACCTTATAATATAACGGAATTTGTAGTGTATCATTGAAAATACCTTATAATATAACGAAATATGCAGTGTGTCATTGAACATACCTTATATTATGTCGTAGTTTATCATTGAAAATACCTTATAATATAACGTAATATGCAGTGTATCATTGAAAATACATTATAATATAACGTAATATGCAGTGTATCATTGAAAATACCTTATAATATTTCGTAATTTGTAGTGTATCATTGAAAATACCTTATAATATAACGAAATATGAGGTGTGTCATTGAACATACCTTATAATACAACGGAATATGCAGAGTATCATTGAAAATACCTTATAATATAGCGTACTATGCAGTGTATCAATGAAAATACCTTATAATATAACGTAATATGCAGTGTATCATTGAAAATACATTATAATATAACGTAATATGCAGTGTATCAATGAAAATACCTTATAATATAACGGAATTTGTAGTGTATCATTGAAAATACCTTATAATATAACGTAATATGCATTGTATCATTGAAAAAACCTTATAATATATCGTAATATGCAATGTATCATTGAAAATACCTTATAATATTCCGTAATTTGTAGTGTATCATTGAAAATACCTTATAATATAGCGTAATATGCAGTGTATCATTGAAAATACCTTATAATATAACGTAATATGCAGTGTATCATTGAAAATACCTTCTAATATATCGTAGTTTATCATTGAAAATACCTTATAATATAACGTAATATGCAGTGTATCATTGAAAATACCTTATAATATAACGTAATATGCAGTGTATCATTGAAAATACCTTATAATATAGCGTACTATGCAGTGATTCATTGAAAATACCTTATAATATAACGTAATATGCAGTGTATCATTGAAAATACATTATAATATAACGTAATATGCAGTGTATCATTGAAAATACCTTATAATATAACGGAATTTGTAGTGTATCATTGAAAATACCTTATAATATAACGATATATGCAGTGTGTCATTGAACATACCTTATATTATGTCGTAGTTTATCATTGAAAATACCTTATAGTATAACGTAATATGCAGTGTATCATTGAAAATAACTTATAATATAACGAAATATGCAGTGTGTCATTGAAAAGACCTTATAATATAACGTAATATTTAGTTTATCATTGAAAATACCTTATAACATAACGTAAATTGCAGAGTATCATTGAAAATACCTTATGATATAACGTAATATGCAGTGTATCATTGAAAAGACCTTATAATATAACGTAATATGCAGTGTATCATTGAAAATACCTTATAATATAACGTAATATGCAGTGTATCATTGAAAATAACTTATAATATAACGAAATATGCAGTGTGTCATTGAAAAGACCTTATATTATAGCGTAATATGCATTGTATCATTGAAAATACCTTATGATGTAACGTAATATGCAGTGTATCATTGAAAATAACCTATAATATAACGAAATATGCAGTGTGTCATTGAAAAGACCTTATAATATAACGTAATATGCAGTGTATCATTGAAAATAACTTATAATATAACGAAATATGCAGTGTATCGTTGAAAATACCTTATAATATGTCGTAGTTTATCATTGAAAATACCTTATAATATAACGTAATATGCAGTGTATCATTGAAAAGACCTTATAATATAACGTAATATGCAGTGTATCATTGACAATACCTTATAATATAACGTACTATGCAGCGTATCATTGAAAATACCTTATAATATATCGTAATATGCAGTGTATCATTGAAAATACCATATAATATAACGTAATATGCAGTGTATCATTGAAAATACCTTATATTATAACGTAATATGCAGTGTATCATTGAAAATACCTTGTAATATAACGTAATATGCATTGTATCATTGAAAATACCTTATAATATAACGTAATATGCAGTGTATCATTGAAAATACCTTCTAATATATCGTAGTTTATCATTGAAAATACCTTATAATATAACGTAATATACAGTGTACCATTGAAAATACCTTATAATATAACGAAATATGCAGTGTATCACAGAAAATACCTTCTAATATATCGTAGTTTATCATTGAAAATACCTTATAATATAACGTAATATGCAGTGTATCATTGAAAATACCTTATAATATAGCGTACTATGCAGTGATTCATTGAAAATACCTTATAATATAACGTAATATGCAGTGTATCATTGAAAATACATTATAATATAACGTAATATGCAGTGTATCATTGAAAATACCTTATAATATAACGGAATTTGTAGTGTATCATTGAAAATACCTTATAATATAACGATATATGCAGTGTGTCATTGAACATACCTTATATTATGTCGTAGTTTATCATTGAAAATACCTTATAGTATAACGTAATATGCAGTGTATCATTGAAAATAACTTATAATATAACGAAATATGCAGTGTGTCATTGAAAAGACCTTATAATATAACGTAATATTTAGTTTATCATTGAAAATACCTTATAACATAACGTAAATTGCAGAGTATCATTGAAAATACCTTATGATATAACGTAATATGCAGTGTATCATTGAAAAGACCTTATAATATAACGTAATATGCAGTGTATCATTGAAAATACCTTATAATATAACGTAATATGCCGTGTATCATTGAAAATAACTTATAATATAACGAAATATGCAGTGTGTCATTGAAAAGACCTTATATTATAGCGTAATATGCATTGTATCATTGAAAATACCTTATGATGTAACGTAATATGCAGTGTATCATTGAAAATAACCTATAATATAACGAAATATGCAGTGTGTCATTGAAAAGACCTTATAATATAACGTAATATGCAGTGTATCATTGAAAATAACTTATAATATAACGAAATATGCAGTGTATCGTTGAAAATACCTTATAATATGTCGTAGTTTATCATTGAAAATACCTTATAATATAACGTAATATGCAGTGTATCATTGAAAAGACCTTATAATATAACGTAATATGCAGTGTATCATTGACAATACCTTATAATATAACGTACTATGCAGCGTATCATTGAAAATACCTTATAATATATCGTAATATGCAGTGTATCATTGAAAATACCATATAATATAACGTAATATGCAGTGTATCATTGAAAATACCTTATATTATAACGTAATATGCAGTGTATCATTGAAAATACCTTATAATATAACGTAATATGCAGTGTATCATTGAAAATACCTTCTAATATAACGTAATATGCAGTGTATCATTGAAAATACCTTATAATATTTCGTAATTTGTAGTGTATCATTGAAAATACCTTATAATATAGCGTAATATGCAGTGTATCATTGAAAATACCTTATAATATAACGTAATATGCAGTGTATCATTGAAAATACCTTATAATATAACGAAATATGCAGTGTATCATTGAAAATACCTTATAATATGTCGTAGTTTATCATTGAAAATACCTTATAATATAACGTAATATGCAGTGTATAATTGAAAATGCCTTATAATGTAACGTAATATGGAGTGTTTCAATGAAAATACCTTATAATACAACGTAATATGCAGTGTATCATTGAAAATACCTAATAATATAACGGAATATGCAGAGTATCATAGAAAATACCTTATAATATAACGTAATATGCAATGTATCATTGAAAATACCTTATAATATAGCGTAATATGCATTGTATCATTGAAAATGCCTTATAATATATCGGAATTTATAGTGTATCATTGAAAATACCTTATAATATAACGTAATATGCAGTGTATCATTGAAAATACATTATAATATAACGTAATATGCAGTGTATCATTGAAAATACCTTATAATATAACGGAATTTGTAGTGTATCATTGAAAATACCTTATAATATAACGTAATATGCAGTGTATCATTGAAAATACCTTATAATATATCGTATTATGCAATGTATCATTGAAAATACCTTATAATATAACGTAATATGCAGTGTATCATTGAAAATACCTTATAATATATAGTAGTTTATCATTGAAAATACCTTATAACATAACGTAATATACAGTGTATCATTAAAAATACCTTATAATATATCGGAATTTGTAGTGTATCATTGAAAATACCTTATAATATAACGTAATATTCAGTGTATCATTGAAAATACCTTATAATATATCGTATTATGCAATGTATCATTGAAAATACCTTATAATATAACGGAATTTGTAGTGTATCATTGAAAATACCTTATAATATAACGTAATATGCAGTGTATCATTGAAAATACATAATAATATAACGATATATGCAGTGTGTCATTGAACATACCTTATATTATGTCGTAGTTTATCATTGAAAATACCTTATAGTATAACGTAATATGCAGTGTATCATTGAAAATAACTTATAATATAACGAAATATGCAGTGTGTCATTGAAAAGACCTTATAATATAACGTAATATTTAGTTTATCATTGAAAATACCTTATAACATAACGTAAATTGCAGAGTGTCATTGAAAATACCTTATGATATAACGTAATATGCAGTGTATCATTGAAAAGACCTTATAATATAACGTAATATGCAGTGTATCATTGAAAATACCTTATAATATAACGTAATATGCAGTGTATCATTGAAAATACCTTATAATATAACGTAATATGCATTGTATCATTGAAAATAACTTATAATATAACGTAATTTGCAGTGTATCAATGAAAATACCTTATAATATAACGTGATATGCAATGTATCATTGAAAATAGCTTATAATATAACGTAATTTGTAGTGTATCTTTGAAAATACCTTATAATATAACGTAATATGCAGTGTATCATTGAAAACACCTTATAATATAACGAAATATGCAGTGTATCATTGAAAATACCTTATAATATGACGTAGTTTAACATTGAAAATACCTAATAATATAACGTAATATGCAGTGTATCATTGAAAATAACTTATGATATAACGAAATATGCAGTGTGTCATTGAAAAGACCTTATATTATAGCGTAATATGCATTGTATCATTGAAAATACCTTATGATGTAACGTAATATGCAGTGTATCATTGAAAATAACCTATAATATAACGAAATATGCAGTGTGTCATTGAAAAGACCTTATAATATAACGTAATATGCAGTGTATCATTGAAAATACCTTATAATATAACGTAATATGCAGTGTATCATTGAAAATACCTTATAATATAACGAAATATGCAGTGTATCATTGAAAATACCTTATAATATGTCGTAGTTTATCATTGAAAATACCTTATAATATAACGTAATATGCAGTGTATAATTGAAAATGCCTTATAATGTAACGTAATATGGAGTGTTTCAATGAAAATACCTTATAATACAACGTAATATGCAGTGTATCATTGAAAATACCTAATAATATAACGGAATATGCAGAGTATCATAGAAAATACCTTATAATATAACGTAATATGCAATGTATCATTGAAAATACCTTATAATATAGCGTAATATGCATTGTATCATTGAAAATGCCTTATAATATATCGGAATTTATAGTGTATCATTGAAAATACCTTATAATATAACGTAATATGCAGTGTATCATTGAAAATACATTATAATATAACGTAATATGCAGTGTATCATTGAAAATACATTAAAATATAACGTAATATGCAGTGTATCATTGAAAATACCTTATAATATAACGGAATTTGTAGTGTATCATTGAAAATACCTTATAATATAACGTAATATGCAGTGTATCATTGAAAATACCTTATAATATAACGTAATATGCATTGTATCATTGAAAATAACTTATAATATAACGTAATTTGCAGTGTATCAATGAAAATACCTTATAATATAACGTGATATGCAATGAATCATTGAAAATAGCTTATAATATAACGTAATTTGTAGTGTATCTTTGAAAATACCTTATAATATAACGTAATATGCAGTGTATCATTGAAAACACCTTATAATATAACGAAATATGCAGTGTATCATTGAAAATACCTTATAATATGACGTAGTTTAACATTGAAAATACCTAATAATATAACGTAATATGCAGTGTATCATTGAAAATAACTTATAATATAACGAAATATGCAGTGTGTCATTGAAAAGACCTTATATTATAGCGTAATATGCATTGTATCATTGAAAATACCTTATGATGTAACGTAATATGCAGTGTATCATTGAAAATAACCTATAATATAACGAAATATGCAGTGTGTCATTGAAAAGACCTTATAATATAACGTAATATGCAGTGTATCATTGAAAATAACTTATAATATAACGTAATATGCAGTGTATCATTGAAAATACCTTATAATATAACGTAATATGCAGTGTATCATTGAAAATACCTTATAATATAACGTAATATGCAGTGTATCATTGAAAATAACTTATAATATAACGAAATATGCAGTGTATCATTGAAAAGACCTTATAATATAACGTAATATTTAGTTTATCATTGAAAATACCTTATAACATAACGTAAATTGCAGAGTATCATTGAAAATACCTTATGATATAACGTAATATGCAGTGTATCATTGAAAAGACCTTATAATATAACGTAATATGCAGTGTATCATTGACAATACCTTATAATATAAAGTACTATGCAGCGTATCATTGAAAATACCTTATAATATATCGTAATATGCAGTGTATCATTGAAAATACCATATAATATAACGTAATATGCAGTGTATCATTGAAAATACCTTATATTATAACGTAATATGCAGTGTATCATTGAAAATACCTTATAATATAACGTAATATGCAGTGTATCATTGAAAATACCTTCTAATATAACGTAATATGCAGTGTATCATTGAAAATACCTTATAATATTTCGTAATTTGTAGTGTATCATTGAAAATACCTTATAATATAGCGTAATATGCAGTGTATCATTGAAAATACCTTATAATATAACGTAATATGCAGTGTATCATTGAAAATACCTTATAATATAACGAAATATGCAGTGTATCATTGAAAATACCTTATAATATGTCGTAGTTTATCATTGAAAATACCTTATAATATAACGTAATATGCAGTGTATCATTGAAAATGCCTTATAATGTAACGTAATATGGAGTGTTTCAATGAAAATACCTTATAATACAACGTAATATGCAGTGTATCATTGAAAATACCTAATAATATAACGGAATATGCAGAGTATCATAGAAAATACCTTATAATATAACGTAATATGCAGTGTATCATTGAAAATACCTTATAATATAGCGTAATATGCATTGTATCATTGAAAATGCCTTATAATATATCGGAATTTATAGTGTATCATTGAAAATACATTATAATATAACGTAATATGCAGTGTATCATTGAAAATACCTTATAATATAACGGAATTTGTAGTGTATCATTGAAAATACCTTATAATATAACGTAATATGCAGTGTATCATTGAAAATACCTTATAATATATCGTATTATGCAATGTATCATTGAGAATACCTTATAATATAACGTAATATGCAGTGTATCAATGAAAATACCTTATAATATATAGTAGTTTATCATTGAAAATACCTTATAACATAACGTAATATACAGTGTATCATTGAAAATACCTTATAATATATCGGAATTTGTAGTGTATCATTGAAAATACCTTATAATATAACGTAATATTCAGTGTATCATTGAAAATACCTTATAATATATCGTATTATGCAATGTATCATTGAAAATACCTTATAATATAACGGAATTTGTAGTGTATCATTGAAAATACCTTATAATATAACGGAATTTGTAGTGTATCATTGAAAATACCTTATAATATAACGTAATATGCAGTGTATCATTGAAAATACATAATAATATAACGATATATGCAGTGTGTCATTGAACATACCTTATATTATGTCGTAGTTTATCATTGAAAATACCTTATAGTATAACGTAATATGCAGTGTATCATTGAAAATAACTTATAATATAACGAAATATGCAGTGTGTCATTGAAAAGACCTTATAATATAACGTAATATTTAGTTTATCATTGAAAATACCTTATAACATAACGTAAATTGCAGAGTATCATTGAAAATACCTTATGATATAACGTAATATGCAGTGTATCATTGAAAAGACCTTATAATATAACGTAATATGCAGTGTATCATTGAAAATACCTTATAATATAACGTAATATGCAGTGTATCATTGAAAATACCTTATAATATAACGTAATATGCAGTGTATCATTGAAAATACCTTATAATATAACGTAATATGCATTGTATCATTGAAAATAACTTATAATATAACGTAATTTGCAGTGTATCAATGAAAATACCTTATAATATAACGTGATATGCAATGTATCATTGAAAATAGCTTATAATATAACGTAATTTGTAGTGTATCTTTGAAAATACCTTATAATATAACGTAATATGCAGTGTATCATTGAAAACACCTTATAATATAACGAAATATGCAGTGTATCATTGAAAATACCTTATAATATGTCGTAGTTTAACATTGAAAATACCTAATAATATAACGTAATATGCAGTGTATCATTGAAAATAACTTATAATATAACGAAATATGCAGTGTGTCATTGAAAAGACCTTATATTATAACGAAATATGCAGTGTGTCATTGAAAAGACCTTATAATATAACGTAATATGCATTGTATCATTGAAAATAACTTATAATATAACGTAATATGCAGTGTATCATTGAAAATACCTTATAATATAACGTAATATGCAGTGTATCATTGAAAATAACTTATAATATAACGAAATATGCAGTGTATCGTTGAAAATACCTTATAATATGTCGTAGTTTATCATTGAAAATACCTTATAATATAACGTAATATACAGTGTATCATTGAAAATACCTTATGATATAACGTAATATGCAGTGTATCATTGAAAATAACTTATAATATAACGAAATATGCAGTGTGTCATTGAAAAGACCTTATAATATAACGTAATATTTAGTTTATCATTGAAAATACCTTATAACATAACGTAAATTGCAGAGTATCATTGAAAATACCTTATGATATAACGTAATATGCAGTGTATCATTGAAAAGACCTTATAATATAACGTAGTATGCAGTGTATCATTGACAATACCTTATAATATAACGTACTATGCAGCGTATCATTGAAAATACCTTATAATATATCGTAATATGCAGTGTATCATTGAAAATACCATATAATATAGCGTAATATGCAGTGTATCATTGAAAATACCTTATAATATAACGTAATATGCAGTGTATCATTGAAAATACCTTATAATATAACGTACTATGCAGCGTATCATTGAAAATACCTTATAATATATCGTAATATGCAGTGTATCATTGAAAATACCATATAATATAGCGTAATATGCAGTGTATCATTGAAAATACCTTATAATATAACGTAATATGCAGTGTATCATTGAAAATACCTTATAATATAACGTAATATGCAGTGTATCATTGAAAATACATAATAATATAACGATATATGCAGTGTGTCATTGAACATACCTTATATTATGTCGTAGTTTATCATTGAAAATACCTTATAGTATAACGTAATATGCAGTGTATCATTGAAAATAACTTATAATATAACGAAATATGCAGTGTGTCATTGAAAAGACCTTATAATATAACGTAATATTTAGTTTATCATTGAAAATACCTTATAACATAACGTAAATTGCAGAGTATCATTGAAAATACCTTATGATATAACGTAATATGCAGTGTATCATTGAAAAGACCTTATAATATAACGTAATATGCAGTGTATCATTGAAAATACCTTATAATATAACGTAATATGCAGTGTATCATTGAAAATACCTTATAATATAACGTAATATGCAGTGTATCATTGAAAATACCTTATAATATAACGTAATATGCATTGTATCATTGAAAATAACTTATAATATAACGTAATTTGCAGTGTATCAATGAAAATACCTTATAATATAACGTGATATGCAATGTATCATTGAAAATAGCTTATAATATAACGTAATTTGTAGTGTATCTTTGAAAATACCTTATAATATAACGTAATATGCAGTGTATCATTGAAAACACCTTATAATATAACGAAATATGCAGTGTATCATTGAAAATACCTTATAATATGTCGTAGTTTAACATTGAAAATACCTAATAATATAACGTAATATGCAGTGTATCATTGAAAATAACTTATAATATAACGAAATATGCAGTGTGTCATTGAAAAGACCTTATATTATAACGTAATATGCAGTGTGTCATTGAAAAGACCTTATAATATAACGTAATATGCATTGTATCATTGAAAATAACTTATAATATAACGTAATATGCAGTGTATCATTGAAAATACCTTATAATATAACGTAATATGCAGTGTATCATTGAAAATAACTTATAATATAACGAAATATGCAGTGTATCGTTGAAAATACCTTATAATATGTCGTAGTTTATCATTGAAAATACCTTATAATATAACGTAATATACAGTGTATCATTGAAAATACCTTATAATATAACGTAATATGCAGTGTATCATTGAAAATAACTTATAATATAACGAAATATGCAGTGTGTCATTGAAAAGACCTTATAATATAACGTAATATTTAGTTTATCATTGAAAATACCTTATAACATAACGTAAATTGCAGAGTATCATTGAAAATACCTTATGATATAACGTAATATGCAGTGTATCATTGAAAAGACCTTATAATATAACGTAGTATGCAGTGTATCATTGACAATACCTTATAATATAACGTACTATGCAGCGTATCATTGAAAATACCTTATAATATATCGTAATATGCAGTGTATCATTGAAAATACCATATAATATAGCGTAATATGCAGTGTATCATTGAAAATACCTTATAATATAACGTAATATGCAGTGTATCATTGAAAATACCTTATAATATAACGTAATATGCAGTGTATCATTGAAAATGCCTTATAATGTAACGTAATATGGAGTGTTTCAATGAAAATACCTTATAATACAACGTAATATGCAGTGTATCATTGAAAATACCTAATAATATAACGGAATATGCAGAGTATCATAGAAAATACCTTATAATATACCGTAATATGCAGTGTATCATTGAAAATACCTTCTAATATAACGTAATATGCAGTGTATCATTGAAAATACCTTATAATATTTCGTAATTTGTAGTGTATCATTGAAAATACCTTATAATATAACGTAATATGCAGTGTATCATTGAAAATGCCTTATAATGTAACGTAATATGGAGTGTATCAATGAAAATACCTTATAATACAACGTAATATGCAGTGTATCATTGAAAATACCTAATAATATAACGGAATATGCAGAGTATCATAGAAAATACCTTATAATATAACGTAATATGCAGTGTATCATTGAAAATACCTTATAATATATCGTATTATGCAATGTATCATTGAAAATACCTTATAATATAACGTAATATGCAGTGTATCATTGAAAATAGCTTATAATATAACGTAATTTGTAGTGTATCTTTGAAAATACCTTATAATATAACGTAATATGCAGTGTATCATTGAAAACACCTTATAATATAACGAAATATGCAGTGTATCATTGAAAATACCTTATAATATGTCGTAGTTTAACATTGAAAATACCTAATAATATAACGTAATATGCAGTGTATCATTGAAAATAACTTATAATATAACGAAATATGCAGTGTGTCATTGAAAAGACCTTATATTATAACGAAATATGCAGTGTGTCATTGAAAATACCTTATAATATAACGTAATATGCATTGTATCATTGAAAATAACTTATAATATAACGTAATATGCAGTGTATCATTGAAAATACCTTATAATATAACGTAATATGCAGTGTATCATTGAAAATAACTTATAATATAACGAAATATGCAGTGTATCGTTGAAAATACCTTATAATATGTCGTAGTTTATCATTGAAAATACCTTATAATATAACGTAATATGCAGTGTATCATTGAAAATACCTTATAATATAACGTAATATGCAGTGTAAAATTGAAAATAACTTATAATATAACGAAATATGCAGTGTGTCATTGAAAAGACCTTATAATATAACGTAATATTTAGTTTATCATTGAAAATACCTTATAACATAACGTAAATTGCAGAGTATCATTGAAAATACCTTATGATATAACGTAATATGCAGTGTATCATTGAAAAGACCTTATAATATAACGTAGTATGCAGTGTATCATTGACAATACCTTATAATATAACGTACTATGCAGCGTATCATTGAAAATACCTTATAATATATCGTAATATGCAGTGTATCATTGAAAATACCATATAATATAGCGTAATATGCAGTGTATCATTGAAAATACCTTATAATATAACGTAATATGCAGTGTATCATTGAAAATACCTTATAATATAACGAAATATGCAGTGTATCATTGAAAATACCTTATAATATGTCGTAGTTTATCATTGAAAATACCTTATAATATAACGTAATATGCAGTGTATCATTGAAAATGCCTTATAATGTAACGTAATATGGAGTGTTTCAATGAAAATACCTTATAATACAACGTAATATGCAGTGTATCATTGAAAATACCTAATAATATAACGGAATATGCAGAGTATCATAGAAAATACCTTATAATATACCGTAATATGCAGTGTATCATTGAAAATACCTTCTAATATAACGTAATATGCAGTGTATCATTGAAAATACCTTATAATATTTCGTAATTTGTAGTGTATCATTGAAAATACCTTATAATATAACGTAATATGCAGTGTATCATTGAAAATGCCTTATAATGTAACGTAATATGGAGTGTATCAATGAAAATACCTTATAATACAACGTAATATGCAGTGTATCATTGAAAATACCTAATAATATAACGGAATATGCAGAGTATCATAGAAAATACCTTATAATATAACGTAATATGCAGTGTATCATTGAAAATACCTTATAATATATCGTATTATGCAATGTATCATTGAAAATACCTTATAATATAACGTAATATGCAGTGTATCATTGAAAATAGCTTATAATATAACGTAATTTGTAGTGTATCTTTGAAAATACCTTATAATATAACGTAATATGCAGTGTATCATTGAAAACACCTTATAATATAACGAAATATGCAGTGTATCATTGAAAATACCTTATAATATGACGTAGTTTAACATTGAAAATACCTAATAATATAACGTAATATGCAGTGTATCATTGAAAATAACTTATGATATAACGAAATATGCAGTGTGTCATTGAAAAGACCTTATATTATAGCGTAATATGCATTGTATCATTGAAAATACCTTATGATGTAACGTAATATGCAGTGTATCATTGAAAATAACCTATAATATAACGAAATATGCAGTGTGTCATTGAAAAGACCTTATAATATAACGTAATATGCAGTGTATCATTGAAAATACCTTATAATATAACGTAATATGCAGTGTATCATTGAAAATACCTTATAATATAACGAAATATGCAGTGTATCATTGAAAATACCTTATAATATGTCGTAGTTTATCATTGAAAATACCTTATAATATAACGTAATATGCAGTGTATAATTGAAAATGCCTTATAATGTAACGTAATATGGAGTGTTTCAATGAAAATACCTTATAATACAACGTAATATGCAGTGTATCATTGAAAATACCTAATAATATAACGGAATATGCAGAGTATCATAGAAAATACCTTATAATATAACGTAATATGCAATGTATCATTGAAAATACCTTATAATATAGCGTAATATGCATTGTATCATTGAAAATGCCTTATAATATATCGGAATTTATAGTGTATCATTGAAAATACCTTATAATATAACGTAATATGCAGTGTATCATTGAAAATACATTATAATATAACGTAATATGCAGTGTATCATTGAAAATACATTATAATATAACGTAATATGCAGTGTATCATTGAAAATACCTTATAATATAACGGAATTTGTAGTGTATCATTGAAAATACCTTATAATATAACGTAATATGCAGTGTATCATTGAAAATACCTTATAATATAACGTAATATGCATTGTATCATTGAAAATAACTTATAATATAACGTAATTTGCAGTGTATCAATGAAAATACCTTATAATATAACGTGATATGCAATGTATCATTGAAAATAGCTTATAATATAACGTAATTTGTAGTGTATCTTTGAAAATACCTTATAATATAACGTAATATGCAGTGTATCATTGAAAACACCTTATAATATAACGAAATATGCAGTGTATCATTGAAAATACCTTATAATATGACGTAGTTTAACATTGAAAATACCTAATAATATAACGTAATATGCAGTGTATCATTGAAAATAACTTATAATATAACGAAATATGCAGTGTGTCATTGAAAAGACCTTATATTATAGCGTAATATGCATTGTATCATTGAAAATACCTTATGATGTAACGTAATATGCAGTGTATCATTGAAAAGACCTTATAATATAACGTAATATGCAGTGTATCATTGAAAATACCTTATAATATAACGTAATATGCAGTGTATCATTGAAAATACCTTATAATATAACGTAATATGCATTGTATCATTGAAAATAACTTATAATATAACGTAATTTGCAGTGTATCAATGAAAATACCTTATAATATAACGTGATATGCAATGTATCATTGAAAATAGCTTATAATATAACGTAATTTGTAGTGTATCTTTGAAAATACCTTATAATATAACGTAATATGCAGTGTATCATTGAAAACACCTTATAATATAACGAAATATGCAGTGTATCATTGAAAATACCTTATAATATGTCGTAGTTTAACATTGAAATACCTAATAATATAACGTAATATGCAGTGTATCATTGAAAATAACTTATAATATAACGAAATATGCAGTGTGTCATTGAAAAGACCTTATATTATAGCGTAATATGCATTGTATCATTGAAAATACCTTATGATGTAACGTAATATGCAGTGTATCATTGAAAATAACCTATAATATAACGAAATATGCAGTGTGTCATTGAAAAGACCTTATAATATAACGTAATATGCAGTGTATCATTGAAAATAACTTATAATATAACGAAATATGCAGTGTATCGTTGAAAATACCTTATAATATGTCGTAGTTTATCATTGAAAATACCTTATAATATAACGTAATATACAGTGTATCATTGAAAATACCTTATAATATAACGTAATATGCAGTGTATCATTGAAAATAACTTATAATATAACGAAATATGCAGTGTGTCATTGAAAAGACCTTATAATATAACGTAATATTTAGTTTATCATTGAAAATACCTTATAACATAACGTAAATTGCAGAGTATCATTGAAAATACCTTATGATATAACGTAATATGCAGTGTATCATTGAAAAGACCTTATAATATAACGTAATATGCAGTGTATCATTGACAATACCTTATAATATAACGTACTATGCAGCGTATCATTGAAAATACCTTATAATATATCGTAATATGCAGTGTATCATTGAAAATACCATATAATATAACGTAATATGCAGTGTATCATTGAAAATACCTTATAATATAACGTAATATACAGTGTATCATTGAAAATACCTTATAATATATCGTAATATGCAGTGTATCATTGAAAATACCATATAATATAACGTAATATGCAGTGTATCATTGAAAAAACCTTATATTATAACGTAATATGCAGTGTATCATTGAAAATACCTTATAATATAACGTAATATGCAGTGTATCATTGAAAATACCTTATATTATAACGTAATATGCAGTGTATCATTGAAAATACCTTATAATATAACGAAATATGCAGTGTGTCATTGAAAAGACCTTATAATATAACGTAATATGCAGTGTATCATTGAAAATACCTTATAATATAACGTAATATGCAGTGTATCATTGAAAATACCTTATAATATAACGTAATATGCAGTGTATCATTGAAAATACCTTCTAATATATCGTAGTTTATCATTGAAAATACCTTATAATATAACGTAATATACAGTGTACCATTGAAAATACCTTATAATATAACGAAATATGCAGTGTATCACTGAAAATACCTTCTAATATATCGTAGTTTATCATTGAAAATACCTTATAATATAACGTAATATGCAGTGTATCATTGAAAATACCTTATAATATAGCGTACTATGCAGTGAGTCATTGAAAATACCTTATAATATAACGTAATATGCAGTGTATCATTGAAAATACATTATAATATAACGTAATATGCAGTGTATCATTGAAAATACCTTATAATATAACAGAATTTGTAGTGTATCATTGAAAATACCTTATAACATAACGTAAATTGCAGAGTATCATTGAAAATACCTTATGATATAACGTAATATGCAGTGTATCATTGAAAAGACCTTATAATATAACGTAATATGCAGTGTATCATTGAAAATACCTTATAATATAACGTAATATGCAGTGTATCATTGAAAATACCTTATAATATAACGTAATATGCATTGTATCATTGAAAATAACTTATAATATAACGTAATTTGCAGTGTATCAATGAAAATACCTTATAATATAACGTGATATGCAATGTATCATTGAAAATAGCTTATAATATAACGTAATTTGTAGTGTATCTTTGAAAATACCTTATAATATAACGTAATATGCAGTGTATCATTGAAAACACCTTATAATATAACGAAATATGCAGTGTATCATTGAAAATACCTTATAATATGTCGTAGTTTAACATTGAAAATACCTAATAATATAACGTAATATGCAGTGTATCATTGAAAATAACTTATAATATAACGAAATATGCAGTGTGTCATTGAAAAGACCTTATATTATAGCGTAATATGCATTGTATCATTGAAAATACCTTATGATGTAACGTAATATGCAGTGTATCATTGAAAATAACCTATAATATAACGAAATATGCAGTGTGTCATTGAAAAGACCTTATAATATAACGTAATATGCAGTGTATCATTGAAAATAACTTATAATATAACGAAATATGCAGTGTATCGTTGAAAATACCTTATAATATGTCGTAGTTTATCATTGAAAATACCTTATAATATAACGTAATATACAGTGTATCATTGAAAATACCTTATAATATAACGTAATATGCAGTGTATCATTGAAAATAACTTATAATATAACGAAATATGCAGTGTGTCATTGAAAAGACCTTATAATATAACGTAATATTTAGTTTATCATTGAAAATACCTTATAACATAACGTAAATTGCAGAGTATCATTGAAAATACCTTATGATATAACGTAATATGCAGTGTATCATTGAAAAGACCTTATAATATAACGTAATATGCAGTGTATCATTGACAATACCTTATAATATAACGTACTATGCAGCGTATCATTGAAAATACCTTATAATATATCGTAATATGCAGTGTATCATTGAAAATACCATATAATATAACGTAATATGCAGTGTATCATTGAAAATACCTTATATTATAACGTAATATGCAGTGTATCATTGAAAATACCTTATAATATAACGTAATATGCAGTGTATCATTGAAAATACCTTCTAATATAACGTAATATGCAGTGTATCATTGAAAATACCTTATAATATTTCGTAATTTGTAGTGTATCATTGAAAATACCTTATAATATAGCGTAATATGCAGTGTATCATTGAAAATACCTTATAATATAACGTAATATGCAGTGTATCATTGAAAATACCTTATAATATAACGAAATATGCAGTGTATCATTGAAAATACCTTATAATATGTCGTAGTTTATCATTGAAAATACCTTATAATATAACGTAATATGCAGTGTATCATTGAAAATGCCTTATAATGTAACGTAATATGGAGTGTTTCAATGAAAATACCTTATAATACAACGTAATATGCAGTGTATCATTGAAAATACCTAATAATATAACGGAATATGCAGAGTATCATAGAAAATACCTTATAATATAACGTAATATGCAGTGTATCATTGAAAATACCTTATAATATAACGTAATATGCAGTGTATCATTGAAAATACCTTATAATATATCGTATTATGCAATGTATCATTCAAAATACCTTATAATATAACGTAATATGCAGTGTATCATTGAAAATACCTTATAATATATAGTAGTTTATCATTGAAAATACCTTATAACATAACGTAATATACAGTGTATCATTGAAAATACCTTATAATATATCGGAATTTGTAGTGTATCATTGAAAATACCTTATAATATAACGTAATATGCAGTGTATCATTGAAAATACCTTCTAATATATCGTAGTTTATCATTGAAAATACCTTATAATATAACGTAATATGCAGTGTATCATTGAAAATACCTTATGATGTAACGTAATATGCAGTGTATCATTGAAAATAACCTATAATATAACGAAATATGCAGTGTGTCATTGAAAAGACCTTATAATATAACGTAATATGCAGTGTATCATTGAAAATAACTTATAATATAACGAAATATGCAGTGTATCGTTGAAAATACCTTATAATATGTCGTAGTTTATCATTGAAAATACCTTATAATATAACGTAATATACAGTGTATCATTGAAAATACCTTATAATATATCGTAATATGCAGTGTATCATTGAAAATACCATATAATATAACGTAATATGCAGTGTATCATTGAAAAAACCTTATATTATAACGTAATATGCAGTGTATCATTGAAAATACCTTATAATATAACGTAATATGCAGTGTATCATTGAAAATACCTTATATTATAACGTAATATGCAGTGTATCATTGAAAATACCTTATAATATAACGAAATATGCAGTGTGTCATTGAAAAGACCTTATAATATAACGTAATATGCAGTGTATCATTGAAAATACCTTATAATATAACGTAATATGCAGTGTATCATTGAAAATAACTTATAATATAACGAAATATGCAGTGTGTCATTGAAAAGACCTTATAATATAACGTAATATTTAGTTTATCATTGAAAATACCTTATAACATAACGTAAATTGCAGAGTATCATTGAAAATACCTTATGATATAACGTAATATGCAGTGTATCATTGAAAAGACCTTATAATATAACGTAATATGCAGTGTATCATTGACAATACCTTATAATATAACGTACTATGCAGCGTATCATTGAAAATACCTTATAATATATCGTAATATGCAGTGTATCATTGAAAATACCATATAATATAACGTAATATGCAGTGTATCATTGAAAATACCTTATATTATAACGTAATATGCAGTGTATCATTGAAAATACCTTATAATATAACGTAATATGCAGTGTATCATTGAAAATACCTTCTAATATAACGTAATATGCAGTGTATCATTGAAAATACCTTATAATATTTCGTAATTTGTAGTGTATCATTGAAATTACCTTATAATATAGCGTAATATGCAGTGTATCATTGAAAATACCTTATAGTATAACGTAATATGCAGTGTATCATTGAAAATACCTTATAATATAACGAAATATGCAGTGTATCATTGAAAATACCTTATAATATGTCGTAGTTTATCATTGAAAATACCTTATAATATAACGTAATATGCAGTGTATCATTGAAAATGCCTTATAATGTAACGTAATATGGAGTGTTTCAATGAAAATACCTTATAATACAACGTAATATGCAGTGTATCATTGAAAATACCTTATAATATAACGAAATATGCAGTGTATCATTGAAAATACCTTATAATATGTCGTAGTTTAACATTGAAAATACCTAATAATATAACGTAATATGCAGTGTATCATTGAAAATGCCTTATAGTGTAACGTAATTTGTAGTGTATCATTGAAAATACCTTATAATATAACGTAATATGCAGTGTATCATTGAAAATACCTTATAATATAACGTAATATGCAGTGTATCATTGAAAATACATTATAATATAACGTAATATGCAGTTTATCATTGAAAATACCTTATAATATAACGGAATTTGTAGTGTATCATTGAAAATACCTTATAATATAACGTAATATGCAGTGTATCATTGAAAATACCTTATAATATTTCGTAATTTGTAGTGTATCAGTGAAAATACCTTATAATATAACGTAATATGCAGTGTATCATTGAAAATACCTTATAATATAACGGAATTTGTAGTGTATCATTGAAAATACCTTATAATATAACGTAATATGCAGTGTATCATTGAAAATACCTTATAATATATCGTATTATGCAATGTATCATTGAAAATACCTTATAATATAACGTAATATGCAGTGTATCATTGAAAATACCTTATAATATATAGTAGTTTATCATTGAAAATACCTTATAATATGTCGTAGTTTAACATTGAAAATACCCAATAATATAACGTAATATGCAGTGTATCATTGAAAATGCCTTATAGTGTAACGTAATTTGTAGTGTATCATTGAAAATACCTTATAATATAACGTAATATGCAGTGTATCATTGAAAATACCTTATAATATAACGTAATATGCAGTGTATCATTGAAAATACATTATAATATAACGTAATATGCAGTTTATCATTGAAAATACCTTATAATATAACGGAATTTGTAGTGTATCATTGAAAATACCTTATAATATAACGTAATATGCAGTGTATCATTGAAAATACCTTATAATATTTCGTAATTTGTAGTGTATCAGTGAAAATACCTTATAATATAACGTAATATGCAGTGTATCATTGAAAATACCTTATAATATATCGTATTATGCAATGTATCATTGAAAATACCTTATAATATAACGTAATATGCAGTGTATCATTGAAAATACCTTATAATATATAGTAGTTTATCATTGAAAATACCTTATAATATAACGTACTATGCAGCGTATCATTGAAAATACTTTATAATATAGCGTAATATGCAGTGTATCATTGAAAATACCTTATAATATAACGTAATATGCAGTGTATCATAGAAAATACCATGTAATATAACGTAATATACAGTGTATCATTGAAAATACCTTATAATATAACGTAATATGCAGTGTATCATTGAAAATACCTTCTAATATATCGTAGTTTATCATTGAAAATACCTTATAATATAACGTAATATGCAGTGTATCATTGGAAATAACTTATAATATGACGTAATATGGAGTGTATCATTGAAAATACCTTATAAAATAATGTAATATGCAGTGTATCATTGAAAATACCTTATAATATAGCGTAATATGCAGTATATCATTGAAAATACTTTATAATATTGCGTAATATGCAGTGTATCATTGAAAATACCTTATAATATAACGAAATATGCAGTGTATCATAGAAAACACCATGTAATATAACGTAATATACAGTGTATCATTGAAAATACCTTGTAATATAACGTAATATGCAGTGTATCATTGAAAATACCTTCTAATATATCGTAGTTTATCATTGAAAATACCTTATAATATAACGTAATATGCAGTGTATCATTGAAAATACCTTATGATGTAACGTAATATGCAGTGTATCATTGAAAATAACCTATAATATAACGAAATATGCAGTGTGTCATTGAAAAGACCTTATAATATAACGTAATATGCAGTGTATCATTGAAAATAACTTATAATATAACGAAATATGCAGTGTATCGTTGAAAATACCTTATAATATAACGTAATATGCAGTGTATCATTGAAAATACCTTATAATATAACGTAATATGCAGTGTATCATTGAAAATACCTTATAATATAACGTAATATGCAGTGTATCATTGAAAATACATTATAATATAACGTAATATGCAGTTTATCATTGAAAATACCTTATAATATAACGTAATATGCAGTGTATCATTGAAAATACCTTATAATATATAGTAGTTTATCATTGAAAATACCTTATAATATAACGTACTATGCAGCGTATCATTGAAAATACTTTATAATATAGCGTAATATGCAGTGTATCATTGAAAATACCTTATAATATAACGTAATATGCAGTGTATCATAGAAAATACCATGTAATATAACGTAATATACAGTGTATCATTGAAAATACCTTATAATATAACGTAATATGCAGTGTATCATTGAAAATGCCTTATAATGTAACGTAATATGGAGTGTTTCAATGAAAATACCTTATAATACAACGTAATATGCAGTGTATCATTGAAAATACCTTATAATATAACGAAATATGCAGTGTATCATTGAAAATACCTTATAATATGTCGTAGTTTAACATTGAAAATACCTAATAATATAACGTAATATGCAGTGTATCATTGAAAATGCCTTATAGTGTAACGTAATTTGTAGTGTATCATTGAAAATACCTTATAATATAACGTAATATGCAGTGTATCATTGAAAATACCTTATAATATAACGTAATATGCAGTGTATCATTGAAAATACATTATAATATAACGTAATATGCAGTTTATCATTGAAAATACCTTATAATATAACGGAATTTGTAGTGTATCATTGAAAATACCTTATAATATAACGTAATATGCAGTGTATCATTGAAAATACCTTATAATATTTCGTAATTTGTAGTGTATCAGTGAAAATACCTTATAATATAACGTAATATGCAGTGTATCATTGAAAATACCTTATAATATAACGGAATTTGTAGTGTATCATTGAAAATACCTTATAATATAACGTAATATGCAGTGTATCATTGAAAATACCTTATAATATATCGTATTATGCAATGTATCATTGAAAATACCTTATAATATAACGTAATATGCAGTGTATCATTGAAAATACCTTATAATATATAGTAGTTTATCATTGAAAATACCTTATAATATGTCGTAGTTTAACATTGAAAATACCTAATAATATAACGTAATATGCAGTGTATCATTGAAAATGCCTTATAGTGTAACGTAATTTGTAGTGTATCATTGAAAATACCTTATAATATAACGTAATATGCAGTGTATCATTGAAAATACCTTATAATATAACGTAATATGCAGTGTATCATTGAAAATACATTATAATATAACGTAATATGCAGTTTATCATTGAAAATACCTTATAATATAACGGAATTTGTAGTGTATCATTGAAAATACCTTATAATATAACGTAATATGCAGTGTATCATTGAAAATACCTTATAATATTTCGTAATTTGTAGTGTATCAGTGAAAATACCTTATAATATAACGTAATATGCAGTGTATCATTGAAAATACCTTATAATATATCGTATTATGCAATGTATCATTGAAAATACCTTATAATATAACGTAATATGCAGTGTATCATTGAAAATACCTTATAATATATAGTAGTTTATCATTGAAAATACCTTATAATATAACGTACTATGCAGCGTATCATTGAAAATACTTTATAATATAGCGTAATATGCAGTGTATCATTGAAAATACCTTATAATATAACGTAATATGCAGTGTATCATAGAAAATACCATGTAATATAACGTAATATACAGTGTATCATTGAAAATACCTTATAATATAACGTAATATGCAGTGTATCATTGAAAATACCTTCTAATATATCGTAGTTTATCATTGAAAATACCTTATAATATAACGTAATATGCAGTGTATCATTGGAAATAACTTATAATATGACGTAATATGGAGTGTATCATTGAAAATACCTTATAAAATAATGTAATATGCAGTGTATCATTGAAAATACCTTATAATATAGCGTAATATGCAGTATATCATTGAAAATACTTTATAATATTGCGTAATATGCAGTGTATCATTGAAAATACCTTATAATATAACGAAATATGCAGTGTATCATAGAAAACACCATGTAATATAACGTAATATACAGTGTATCATTGAAAATACCTTGTAATATAACGTAATATGCAGTGTATCATTGAAAATACCTTCTAATATATCGTAGTTTATCATTGAAAATACCTTATAATATAACGTAATATGCAGTGTATCATTGAAAATACCTTATGATGTAACGTAATATGCAGTGTATCATTGAAAATAACCTATAATATAACGAAATATGCAGTGTGTCATTGAAAAGACCTTATAATATAACGTAATATGCAGTGTATCATTGAAAATAACTTATAATATAACGAAATATGCAGTGTATCGTTGAAAATACCTTATAATATAACGTAATATGCAGTGTATCATTGAAAATACCTTATAATATAACGTAATATGCAGTGTATCATTGAAAATACCTTATAATATAACGTAATATGCAGTGTATCATTGAAAATACATTATAATATAACGTAATATGCAGTTTATCATTGAAAATACCTTATAATATAACGTAATATGCAGTGTATCATTGAAAATACCTTATAATATATAGTAGTTTATCATTGAAAATACCTTATAATATAACGTACTATGCAGCGTATCATTGAAAATACTTTATAATATAGCGTAATATGCAGTGTATCATTGAAAATACCTTATAATATAACGTAATATGCAGTGTATCATAGAAAATACCATGTAATATAACGTAATATACAGTGTATCATTGAAAATACCTTATAATATAACGTAATATGCAGTGTATCATTGAAAATGCCTTATAATGTAACGTAATATGGAGTGTTTCAATGAAAATACCTTATAATACAACGTAATATGCAGTGTATCATTGAAAATACCTTATAATATAACGAAATATGCAGTGTATCATTGAAAATACCTTATAATATGTCGTAGTTTAACATTGAAAATACCTAATAATATAACGTAATATGCAGTGTATCATTGAAAATGCCTTATAGTGTAACGTAATTTGTAGTGTATCATTGAAAATACCTTATAATATAACGTAATATGCAGTGTATCATTGAAAATACCTTATAATATAACGTAATATGCAGTGTATCATTGAAAATACATTATAATATAACGTAATATGCAGTTTATCATTGAAAATACCTTATAATATAACGGAATTTGTAGTGTATCATTGAAAATACCTTATAATATAACGTAATATGCAGTGTATCATTGAAAATACCTTATAATATTTCGTAATTTGTAGTGTATCAGTGAAAATACCTTATAATATAACGTAATATGCAGTGTATCATTGAAAATACCTTATAATATAACGGAATTTGTAGTGTATCATTGAAAATACCTTATAATATAACGTAATATGCAGTGTATCATTGAAAATACCTTATAATATATCGTATTATGCAATGTATCATTGAAAATACCTTATAATATAACGTAATATGCAGTGTATCATTGAAAATACCTTATAATATATAGTAGTTTATCATTGAAAATACCTTATAATATAACGTAATATGCAGTGTATCATTGAAAATACCTTATAATATAACGTAATATGCAGTGTATCATTGAAAATACATTATAATATAACGTAATATGCAGTTTATCATTGAAAATACCTTATAATATAACGGAATTTGTAGTGTATCATTGAAAATACCTTATAATATAACGTAATATGCAGTGTATCATTGAAAATACCTTATAATATTTCGTAATTTGTAGTGTATCAGTGAAAATACCTTATAATATAACGTAATATGCAGTGTATCATTGAAAATACCTTATAATATATCGTATTATGCAATGTATCATTGAAAATACCTTATAATATAACGTAATATGCAGTGTATCATTGAAAATACCTTATAATATATAGTAGTTTATCATTGAAAATACCTTATAATATAACGTACTATGCAGCGTATCATTGAAAATACTTTATAATATAGCGTAATATGCAGTGTATCATTGAAAATACCTTATAATATAACGTAATATGCAGTGTATCATAGAAAATACCATGTAATATAACGTAATATACAGTGTATCATTGAAAATACCTTATAATATAACGTAATATGCAGTGTATCATTGAAAATACCTTCTAATATATCGTAGTTTATCATTGAAAATACCTTATAATATAACGTAATATGCAGTGTATCATTGGAAATAACTTATAATATGACGTAATATGGAGTGTATCATTGAAAATACCTTATAAAATAATGTAATATGCAGTGTATCATTGAAAATACCTTATAATATAGCGTAATATGCAGTATATCATTGAAAATACTTTATAATATAGCGTAGTATGCAGTGTATCATTGAAAATACCTTATAATATAACGAAATATGCAGTGTATCATAGAAAACACCATGTAATATAACGTAATATACAGTGTATCATTGAAAATACCTTGTAATATAACGTAATATGCAGTGTATCATTGAAAATACCTTCTAATATATCGTAGTTTATCATTGAAAATACCTTATAATATAACGTAATATGCAGTGTATCATTGAAAATACCTTATGATGTAACGTAATATGCAGTGTATCATTGAAAATAACCTATAATATAACGAAATATGCAGTGTGTCATTGAAAAGACCTTATAATATAACGTAATATGCAGTGTATCATTGAAAATAACTTATAATATAACGAAATATGCAGTGTATCGTTGAAAATACCTTATAATATAACGTAATATGCAGTGTATCATTGAAAATACCTTATAATATAACGTAATATGCAGTGTATCATTGAAAATACCTTATAATATAACGTAATATGCAGTGTATCATTGAAAATACATTATAATATAACGTAATATGCAGTTTATCATTGAAAATACCTTATAATATAACGTAATATGCAGTGTATCATTGAAAATACCTTATAATATATAGTAGTTTATCATTGAAAATACCTTATAATATAACGTACTATGCAGCGTATCATTGAAAATACTTTATAATATAGCGTAATATGCAGTGTATCATTGAAAATACCTTATAATATAACGTAATATGCAGTGTATCATAGAAAATACCATGTAATATAACGTAATATACAGTGTATCATTGAAAATACCTTATAATATAACGTAATATGCAGTGTATCATTGAAAATGCCTTATAATGTAACGTAATATGGAGTGTTTCAATGAAAATACCTTATAATATAACGTAATATGCAGTGTATCATTGAAAATACCTTATAATATAACGAAATATGCAGTGTATCATTGAAAATACCTTATAATATGTCGTAGTTTAACATTGAAAATACCTAATAATATAACGTAATATGCAGTGTATCATTGAAAATGCCTTATAGTGTAACGTAATTTGTAGTGTATCATTGAAAATACCTTATAATATAACGTAATATGCAGTGTATCATTGAAAATACCTTATAATATAACGTAATATGCAGTGTATCATTGAAAATACATTATAATATAACGTAATATGCAGTTTATCATTGAAAATACCTTATAATATAACGGAATTTGTAGTGTATCATTGAAAATACCTTATAATATAACGTAATATGCAGTGTATCATTGAAAATACCTTATAATATTTCGTAATTTGTAGTGTATCAGTGAAAATACCTTATAATATAACGTAATATGCAGTGTATCATTGAAAATACCTTATAATATAACGGAATTTGTAGTGTATCATTGAAAATACCTTATAATATAACGTAATATGCAGTGTATCATTGAAAATACCTTATAATATATCGTACTATGCAGCGTATCATTGAAAATACCTTATAATATAGCGTAATATGCAGTGTATCATTGAAAATACCTTATAATATATCGTATTATGCAATGTATCATTGAAAATACCTTATAATATAACGTAATATGCAGTGTATCATTGAAAATACCTTATAATATATAGTAGTTTATCATTGAAAATACCTTATAACATAACGTAATATACAGTGTATCATTGAAAATACCTTATAATATATCGGAATTTGTAGTGTATCATTGAAAATACCTTATAATATAACGTAATATGCAGTGTATCATTGAAAATACCTTATAATATATCGTATTATGCAATGTATCATTGAAAATACCTTATAATATAACGTAATATGCAGTGTATCATTGAAAATACCTTATAATATATAGTAGTTTATCATTGAAAATACCTTATAACATAACGTAATATACAGTGTATCATTGAAAATACCTTATAATATATCGGAATTTGTAGTGTATCATTGAAAATACCTTATAATATAACGTAATATTCAGTGTATCATTGAAAATACCTTATAATATAACGTAATATGCAGTGTATCATTGAAAATACCTTATAATATAACGAAATATGCAGTGTATCATTGAAAATACCTTATAATATGTCGTAGTTTATCATTGAAAATACCTTATAATATAACGTAATATGCAGTGTATCATTGAAAATGCCTTATAATGTAACGTAATATGGAGTGTTTCAATGAAAATACCTTATAATACAACGTAATATGCAGTGTATCATTGAAAATACCTTATAATATAACGAAATATGCAGTGTATCATTGAAAATGCCTTATAATATGTCGTAGTTTAACATTGAAAATACCTAATAATATAACGTAATATGCAGTGTATCATTGAAAATGCCTTATAGTGTAACGTAATTTGTAGTGTATCATTGAAAATACCTTATAATATAACGTAATATGCAGTGTATCATTGAAAATACCTTATAATATAACGTAATATGCAGTGTATCATTGAAAATACATTATAATATAACGTAATATGCAGTTTATCATTGAAAATACCTTATAATATAACGGAATTTGTAGTGTATCATTGAAAATACCTTATAATATAACGTAATATGCAGTGTATCATTGAAAATACCTTATAATATTTCGTAATTTGTAGTGTATCAGTGAAAATACCTTATAATATAACGTAATATGCAGTGTATCATTGAAAATACCTTATAATATATCGTATTATGCAATGTATCATTGAAAATACCTTATAATATAACGTAATATGCAGTGTATCATTGAAAATACCTTATAATATATAGTAGTTTATCATTGAAAATACCTTATAATATAACGTACTATGCAGCGTATCATTGAAAATACTTTATAATATAGCGTAATATGCAGTGTATCATTGAAAATACCTTATAATATAACGTAATATGCAGTGTATCATAGAAAATACCATGTAATATAACGTAATATACAGTGTATCATTGAAAATACCTTATAATATAACGTAATATGCAGTGTATCATTGAAAATACCTTCTAATATATCGTAGTTTATCATTGAAAATACCTTATAATATAACGTAATATGCAGTGTATCATTGGAAATAACTTATAATATGACGTAATATGGAGTGTATCATTGAAAATACCTTATAAAATAATGTAATATGCAGTGTATCATTGAAAATACCTTATAATATAGCGTAATATGCAGTATATCATTGAAAATACTTTATGATATTGCGTAATATGCAGTGTATCATTGAAAATACCTTATAATATAACTAAATATGCAGTGTATCATAGAAAATACCATGTAATATAACGTAATATACAGTGTATCATTGAAAATACCTTGTAATATAACCTAATATGCAGTGTATCATTGAAAATACCTTCTAATATATCGTAGTTTATCATTGAAAATACCTTATAATATAACGTAATATGCAGTGTATCATTGAAAATACCTTATGATGTAACGTAATATGCAGTGTATCATTGAAAATAACCTATAATATAACGAAATATGCAGTGTGTCATTGAAAAGACCTTATGATATAACGTAATATGCAGTGTATCATTGAAAAGACCTTATAATATAACGTAATATGCAGTGTATCATTGACAATACCTTATAATATAACGTAATTTGTAGTGTATCAGTGAAAATACCTTATAATATAACGTAATATGCAGTGTATCATTGAAAATACATTATAATATAACGTAATATGCAGTGTATCATTGAAAATACCTTATAATATAACGGAATTTGTAGTGTATCATTGAAAATACCTTATAATATAACGTAATATGCAGTGTATCATTGAAAATACATTATAATATATCGTACTATGCAATGTATCATTGAAAATACCTTATAATATTTCGTAATTTGTAGTGTATCATTGAAAATACCTTATAATATAACGTACATTGCAGCGTATCACTGAAAATACCTTCTAATATATCGTAGTTTATCATTGAAAATACCTTATAATATAACGTAATATACAGTGTATCATTGAAAATACCTTATAATATAACGTAATATGCAGTGTATCATTTAAAATACCTTATAATATATAGTAGTTTATCATTGAAAATACCTTATAACATAACGTAATATACAGTGTAACATTGAAAATACCTTATAATATAACGTACTATGCAGCGTATCATTGAAAATACCTAATAATATAACGTAATATGCAGTGTATCATTGAAAATACCTTATAATATAACGTACATTGCAGCGTATCACTGAAAATACCTTATAATATAACGTACTATACAGTGTATCATTGAAAATACCTTATAATATGACGTAATATGCAGTGTATCATTGAAAATACCTTATAATATATAGTAGTTTATCATTGATAATACCTTATAACATAACGTAATATACAGTTTAACATTGAAAATACCTTATAATATAACGTACTATGCAGCGTATCATTGAAAATACCTTATAATATATCGTAATATGGAGTGTATCATTGAAAATACCATATAATATAACGTAATATGCAGTGTATCATTGAAAATACCTTATAATATATAGTAGTTTATCATTGAAAATACCTTATAACATAACGTAATATACAGTGTAACATTGAAAATACCTTATAATATAACGTATTATGCAGCGTATCATTGAAAATACCTTATAATATAGCGTAATATGCAGTGTATCATTGAAAATACCTTATAATATAACGTAATATGCAGTGTATCATAGAAAATACCATGTAATATAACGTAATATACAGTGTATCATAGAAAATACCTTATAATATAACGTAACATGCAGTGTATCATTGAAAATACCTTATAATATAACGTAATATACAGTGTGTCATTGAAAATACCTTATAATATAGCGTAATATGCAGTATATCATTGAAAATACCTTATAATATAGCGTAATATGCAGTGAATCATTGAAAATACCTTATAATATAACGAAATATGCAGTGTATCATTGAAAATTCCTTATAATATGTCGTAGTTTATCATTGAAAATACCTTATAATATAACGTAATATGCAGTGTATCATTGAAAATACCTAATAATATAACGTACTATGCAGCGTATCATTGAAAATACCTTATAATATATCGTAATATGGAGTGTATCATTGAAAATACCATATAATATAACGTAATATGCAGTGTATCATTGAAAATACCTTATAATATATAGTAGTTTATCATTGAAAATACCTTATAACATAACGTAATATGCAGTGTATCATTGAAAATACCTTATGATGTAACGTAATATGCAGTGTATCATTGAAAATAACCTATAATATAACGAAATATGCAGTGTGTCATTGAAAAGACCTTATAATATAACGTAATATGCAGTGTATCATTGAAAATAACTTATAATATAACGAAATATGCAGTGTATCGTTGAAAATACCTTATAATATGTCGTAGTTTATCATTGAAAATACCTTATAATATAACGTAATATACAGTGTATCATTGAAAATAACTTATAATATAACGAAATATGCAGTGTGTCATTGAAAAGACCTTATAATATAACGTAGTTTATCATTGAAAATACCTTATAACATAACGTAAATTGCAGAGTATCATTGAAAATACCTTATGATATAACGTAATATGCAGTGTATCATTGAAAAGACCTTATAATATAACGTAATATGCAGTGTATCATTGACAATACCTTATAATATAACGTAATTTGTAGTGTATCAGTGAAAATACCTTATAATATAACGTAATATGCAGTGTATCATTGAAAATACATTATAATATAACGTAATATGCAGTGTATCATTGAAAATACCTTATAATATAACGGAATTTGTAGTGTATCATTGAAAATACCTTATAATATAACGTAATATGCAGTGTATCATTGAAAATACATTATAATATATCGTACTATGCAATGTATCATTGAAAATACCTTATAATATTTCGTAATTTGTAGTGTATCATTGAAAATACCTTATAATATAACGTACATTGCAGCGTATCACTGAAAATACCTTATAATATATCGTAGTTTATCATTGAAAATACCTTATAATATAACGTAATATACAGTGTAGCATTGAAAATACCTTATAATATAACGTAATATGCAGTGTATCATTTAAAATACCTTATAATATATAGTAGTTTATCATTGAAAATACCTTATAACATAACGTAATATACAGTGTAACATTGAAAATACCTTATAATATAACGTACTATGCAGCGTATCATTGAAAATACCTAATAATATAACGTAATATGCAGTGTATCATTGAAAATACCTTATAATATAACGTACATTGCAGCGTATCACTGAAAATACCTTATAATATAACGTACTATACAGTGTATCATTGAAAATACCTTATAATATGACGTAATATGCAGTGTATCATTGAAAATACCTTATAATATATAGTAGTTTATCATTGATAATACCTTATAACATAACGTAATATACAGTTTAACATTGAAAATACCTTATAATATAACGTACTATGCAGCGTATCATTGAAAATACCTTATAATATATCGTAATATGGAGTGTATCATTGAAAATACCATATAATATAACGTAATATGCAGTGTATCATTGAAAATACCTTATAATATATAGTAGTTTATCATTGAAAATACCTTATAACATAACGTAATATACAGTGTAACATTGAAAATACCTTATAATATAACGTATTATGCAGCGTATCATTGAAAATACCTTATAATATAGCGTAATATGCAGTGTATCATTGAAAATACCTTATAATATAACGTAATATGCAGTGTATCATAGAAAATACCATGTAATATAACGTAATATACAGTGTATCATAGAAAATACCTTATAATATAACGTAACATGCAGTGTATCATTGAAAATACCTTATAATATAACGTAATATGCAGTGTATCATTGAAAATACCTTATAATATAGCGTAATATGCAGTATATCATTGAAAATACCTTATAATATAGCGTAATATGCAGTGAATCATTGAAAATACCTTATAATATAACGAAATATGCAGTGTATCATTGAAAATTCCTTATAATATGTCGTAGTTTATCATTGAAAATACCTTATAATATAACGTAATATGCAGTGTATCATTGAAAATACCTAATAATATAACGTACTATGCAGCGTATCATTGAAAATACCTTATAATATATCGTAATATGCAGTGTATCATTGAAAATACCATATAATATAACGTAATATGCAGTGTATCATTTAAAATACCTTATAATATATAGTAGTTTATCATTGAAAATACCTTATAACATAACGTAATATACAGTGTAACATTGAAAATACCTTATAATATAACGTATTATGCAGCGTATCATTGAAAATACCTTATAATATAGCGTAATATGCAGTGTATCATTGAAAATACCTTATAATATAACGTAATATGCAGTGTATCATTGAAAATACCATGTAATATAACGTAATATACAGTGTATCATAGAAAATACCTTATAATATAACGTAACATGCAGTGTATCATTGAAAATACCTTATAATATAACGTAATATGCAGTGTATCATTGAAAATACCTTATAATATAGCGTAATATGCAGTATATCATTGAAAATACCTTATAATATAGCGTAATATGCAGTGAATCATTGAAAATACCTTATAATATAACGAAATATGCAGTGTATCATTGAAAATTCCTTATAATATGTCGTAGTTTATCATTGAAAATACCTTATAATATAACGTAATATGCAGTGTATCATTGAAAATACCTAATAATATAACGTAATATGCAGTGTATCATTGGAAATACCTTATAATATATCGTAATATGGAGTGTATCATTGAAAATACCATATAATATAACGTAATATGCAGTGTATCATTGAAAATACCTGATAATATATAGTAGTTTATCATTGAAAATACCTTATAACATAACGTAATATACAGTGTAACATTGAAAATACCTTATAATATAACGTATTATGCAGCGTATCATTGAAAATACCTTATAATATAGCGTAATATGCAGTGTATCATTGAAAATACCTTATAATATAACGTAATATGCAGTGTATCATAGAAAATACCATGTAATATAACGTAATATACAGTGTATCATAGAAAATACCTTATAATATAACGTAGCATGCAGTGTATCATTGAAAATACCTTATAATATAACGTAATATGCAGTGTATCATTGAAAATACCTTATAATATAGCGTAATATGCAGTATATCATTGAAAATACCTTATAATATAGCGTAATATGCAGTGTATCATTGAAAATACCTTATAATATAACGAAATATGCAGTGTATCATTGAAAATTCCTTATAATATGTCGTAGTTTATCATTGAAAATACCTTATAATATAACGTAATATGCAGTGTATCATTGAAAATGCCTAATAATATAACGTACTATGCAGCGTATCATTGAAAATACCTTATAATATATCGTAATATGGAGTGTATCATTGAAAATACCATATAATATAACGTAATATGCAGTGTATCATTGAAAATACCTTATAATATAGCGTACTATGCAGTGTATCATTGAAAATACCTTATAATATAACGTAATTTGTAGTGTATCTTTGAAAATACCTTATAATATAACGTAATATGCAGTGTATAATTGAAAATAACTTATAATATAACGAAATAAGCAGTGTGTCATTGAAAAGACCTTGTAATATAACGTAATATGCAGTGTATCATTGAAAATGCCTTATAGTGTAACGTAATTTGTAGTGTATCATTGAAAACACCTTATAATATAACGAAATATGCATTGTATCATTGAAAATACCTTATAATATGTCGTAGTTTAACATTGAAAATACCTAATAATATAACGTAATATGCAGTGTATCATTGAAAATGCCTTATAGTGTAACGTAATTTGTAGTGTATCATTGAAAATACCTTATAATATAACGTAATATGCAGTGTATCATTGAAAACACCTTATAATATAACGAAATATGCAGTGTATCATTGAAAATACCTTATAATATGTCGTAGTTTAACATTGAAAATACCTAATAATATAACGTAATATGCAGTGTATCATTGAAAATGCCTTATAGTGTAACGTAATTTGTAGTGTATCATTGAAAATACCTTATAATATAACGTAATATGCAGTGTATCATTGAAAATACCTTATAATATAACGTAATATGCAGTGTATCATTGAAAATACATTATAATATAACGTAATATGCAGTTTATCATTGAAAATACCTTATAATATAACGGAATTTGTAGTGTATCATTGAAAATACCTTATAATATAACGAAATAAGCAGTGTGTCATTGACAAGACCTTATAATATGACGTAATATGCAGTGTATCATTGAAAATACCTTATAATATATAGTAGTTTATCATTGAAAATACCTTATAATATAACGTAATATACAGTGTAGCATTGAAAATACCTTATAATATAACGTAATATGCAGTGTATCATTGAAAATAACTTATAATATAACGAAATATGCAGTGTATCGTTGAAAATACCTTATAATATGTCGTAGTTTATCATTGAAAATACCTTATAATATAACGTAATATACAGTGTATCATTGAAAATAACTTATAATATAACGAAATATGCAGTGTGTCATTGAAAAGACCTTATAATATAACGAAGTTTATCATTGAAAATACCTTATAACATAACGTAAATTGCAGAGTATCATTGAAAATACCTTATGATATAACGTAATATGCAGTGTATCATTGAAAAGACCTTATAATATAACGTAATATGCAGTGTATCATTGACAATACCTTATAATATAACGTAATTTGTAGTGTATCAGTGAAAATACCTTATAATATAACGTAATATGCAGTGTATCATTGAAAATACATTATAATATAACGTAATATGCAGTGTATCATTGAAAATACCTTATAATATAACGGAATTTGTAGTGTATCATTGAAAATACCTTATAATATAACGTAATATGCAGTGTATCATTGAAAATACATTATAATATATCGTACTATGCAATGTATCATTGAAAATACCTTATAATATTTCGTAATTTGTAGTGTATCATTGAAAATACCTTATAATATAACGTACATTGCAGCGTATCACTGAAAATACCTTCTAATATATCGTAGTTTATCATTGAAAATACCTTATAATATAACGTAATATACAGTGTAGCATTGAAAATACCTTATAATATAACGTAATATGCAGTGTATCATTTAAAATACCTTATAATATATAGTAGTTTATCATTGAAAATACCTTATAACATAACGTAATATACAGTGTAACATTGAAAATACCTTATAATATAACGTACTATGCAGCGTATCATTGAAAATACCTAATAATATAACGTAATATGCAGTGTATCATTGAAAATACCTTATAATATAACGTACATTGCAGCGTATCACTGAAAATACCTTATAATATAACGTAATATACAGTGTATCATTGAAAATACCTTATAATATGACGTAATATGCAGTGTATCATTGAAAATACCTTATAATATATAGTAGTTTATCATTGATAATACCTTATAACATAACGTAATATACAGTTTAACATTGAAAATACCTTATAATATAACGTACTATGCAGCGTATCATTGAAAATACCTTATAATATATCGTAATATGGAGTGTATCATTGAAAATACCATATAATATAACGTAATATGCAGTGTATCATTGAAAATACCTTATAATATATAGTAGTTTATCATTGAAAATACCTTATAACATAACGTAATATACAGTGTAACATTGAAAATACCTTATAATATAACGTATTATGCAGCGTATCATTGAAAATACCTTATAATATAGCGTAATATGCAGTGTATCATTGAAAATACCTTATAATATAACGTAATATGCAGTGTATCATAGAAAATACCATGTAATATAACGTAATATACAGTGTATCATAGAAAATACCTTATAATATAACGTAACATGCAGTGTATCATTGAAAATACCTTATAATATAACGTAATATGCAGTGTATCATTGAAAATACCTTATAATATAGCGTAATATGCAGTATATCATTGAAAATACCTTATAATATAGCGTAATATGCAGTGAATCATTGAAAATACCTTATAATATAACGAAATATGCAGTGTATCATTGAAAATTCCTTATAATATGTCGTAGTTTATCATTGAAAATACCTTATAATATAACGTAATATGCAGTGTATCATTGAAAATACCTAATAATATAACGTACTATGCAGCGTATCATTGAAAATACCTTATAATATATCGTAATATGGAGTGTATCATTGAAAATACCATATAATATAACGTAATATGCAGTGTATCATTGAAAATACCTTATAATATATAGTAGTTTATCATTGAAAATACCTTATAACATAACGTAATATACAGTGTAACATTGAAAATACCTTATAATATAACGTATTATGCAGCGTATCATTGAAAATACCTTATAATATAGCGTAATATGCAGTGTATCATTGAAAATACCTTATAATATAACGTAATATGCAGTGTATCATTGAAAATACCTAATAATATAACGTAATATGCAGTGTATCATTGAAAATACCTTATAATATAACGTACATTGCAGCGTATCACTGAAAATACCTTCTAATATATCGTAGTTTATCATTGAAAATACCTTATAATATAACGTAATATACAGTGTATCATTGAAAATACCTTATAATATGACGTAATATGCAGTGTATCATTGAAAATACCTTATAATATATAGTAGTTTATCATTGAAAATACCTTATAACATAACGTAATATACAGTTTAACATTGAAAATACCTTATAATATAACGTACTATGCAGCGTATCATTGAAAATACCTTATAATATATCGTAATATGGAGTGTATCATTGAAAATACCATATAATATAACGTAATATGCAGTGTATCATTGAAAATACCTGATAATATATAGTAGTTTATCATTGAAAATACCTTATAACATAACGTAATATACAGTGTAACATTGAAAATACCTTATAATATAACGTATTATGCAGCGTATCATTGAAAATACCTTATAATATAGCGTAATATGCAGTGCATCATTGAAAATACCTTATAATATAACGTAATATGCAGTGTATCATAGAAAATACCATGTAATATAACGTAATATACAGTGTATCATAGAAAATACCTTATAATATAACGTAGCATGCAGTGTATCATTGAAAATACCTTATAATATAACGTAATATGCAGTGTATAATTGAAAATAACTTATAATATAACGAAATAAGCAGTGTGTCATTGAAAAGACCTTGTAATATAACGTAATATGCAGTGTATCATTGAAAATGCCTTATAGTGTAACGTAATTTGTAGTGTATCATTGAAAACACCTTATAATATAACGAAATATGCATTGTATCATTGAAAATACCTTATAATATGTCGTAGTTTAACATTGAAAATACCTAATAATATAACGTAATATGCAGTGTATCATTGAAAATTCCTTATAATATGTCGTAGTTTATCATTGAAAATACCTTATAATATAACGTAATATGCAGTGTATCATTGAAAATGCCTTATAATATAGCGTACTATGCAGTGTATCATTGAAAATACCTTATAATATAACGTAATTTGTAGTGTATCTTTGAAAATACCTTATAATATAACGTAATATGCAGTGTATAATTGAAAATAACTTATAATATAACGAAATAAGCAGTGTGTCATTGAAAAGACCTTGTAATATAACGTAATATGCAGTGTATCATTGAAAATGCCTTATAGTGTAACGTAATTTGTAGTGTATCATTGAAAACACCTTATAATATAACGAAATATGCATTGTATCATTGAAAATACCTTATAATATGTCGTAGTTTAACATTGAAAATACCTAATAATATAACGTAATATGCAGTGTATCATTGAAAATGCCTTATAGTGTAACGTAATTTGTAGTGTATCATTGAAAATACCTTATAATATAACGTAATATGCAGTGTATCATTGAAAACACCTTATAATATAACGAAATATGCAGTGTATCATTGAAAATACCTTATAATATGTCGTAGTTTAACATTGAAAATACCTAATAATATAACGTAATATGCAGTGTATCATTGAAAATGCCTTATAGTGTAACGTAATTTGTAGTGTATCATTGAAAATACCTTATATCATATCGTAATATGCAGTGTATCATTGAAAATACCTTATAATATAACGTAATTTGCAGTGTATCATTGAAAATACATTATAATATAACGTAATATGCAGTGTATCATTGAAAATACCTTATAATATAACGGAATTTGTAGTGTATCATTGAAAATACCTTATAATATAACGTAATATGCAGTGTATCATTGAAAATACCTTATAATATGACGTAATATGCAGTGTATCATTGAAAATACCTTATAATATATAGTAGTTTATCATTGAAAATACCTTATAATATAACGTAATATGCAGTGTATCATTGAAAATACCTTATAATATAACGTAATATGCAGTGTATCATTTAAAATACCTTATAATATATAGTAGTTTATCATTGAAAATACCTTATAACATAACGTAATATACAGTGTAACATTGAAAATACCTTATAATATAACGTACTATGCAGCGTATCATTGAAAATACCTAATAATATAACGTAATATGCAGTGTATCATTGAAAATACCTTATAATATAACGTACATTGCAGCGTATCACTGAAAATACCTTCTAATATATCGTAGTTTATCATTGAAAATACCTTATAATATAACGTAATATACAGTGTATCATTGAAAATACCTTATAATATGACGTAATATGCAGTGTATCATTGAAAATACCTTATAATATATAGTAGTTTATCATTGAAAATACCTTATAACATAACGTAATATACAGTTTAACATTGAAAATACCTTATAATATAACGTACTATGCAGCGTATCATTGAAAATACCTTATAATATATCGTAATATGGAGTGTATCATTGAAAATACCATATTATATAACGTAATATGCAGTGTATCATTGAAAATACCTTATAATATAGCGTACTATGCAGTGTATCATTGAAAATACCTTATAATATAACGTAATTTGTAGTGTATCTTTGAAAATACCTTATAATATAACGTAATATGCAGTGTATAATTGAAAATAACTTATAATATAACGAAATAAGCAGTGTGTCATTGAAAAGACCTTGTAATATAACGTAATATGCAGTGTATCATTGAAAATGCCTTATAGTGTAACGTAATTTGTAGTGTATCATTGAAAACACCTTATAATATAACGAAATATGCAGTGTATCATTGAAAATACCTTATAATATGTCGTAGTTTAACATTGAAAATACCTAATAATATAACGTAATATGCAGTGTATCATTGAAAATGCCTTATAGTGTAACGTAATTTGTAGTGTATCATTGAAAATACCTTATAATATAACGTAATATGCAGTGTATCATTGAAAATACCTTATAATATAACGTAATATGCAGTGTATCATTGAAAATACATTATAATATAACGTAATATGCAGTTTATCATTGTAAATACCTTATAATATAACGGAATTTGTAGTGTATCATTGAAAATACCTTATAATATAACGTAATATGCAGTGTATCATTTAAAATACCTTATAATATATAGTAGTTTATCATTGAAAATACCTTATAACATAACGTAATATACAGTGTAACATTGAAAATACCTTATAATATAACGTACTATGCAGCGTATCATTGAAAATACCTTATAATATATCGTAATATGCAGTGTATCATTGAAAATACCATATAATATAACGTAATATGCAGTGTATCATTGAAAATGCCTTATAATGTAACGTAATATGGAGTGTTTCAATGAAAATACCTTATAATACAACGGAATATGCAGAGTATCATTGAAAATACCTTATAATATAACGTAATATGCAGTGTATCATTGAAAACACCTTATAATATAACGAAATATGCAGTGTATCATTGAAAATACCTTATAATATGTCGTAGTTTAACATTGAAAATACCTAATAATATAACGTAATATGCAGTGTATCATTGAAAATACCTTATAATATATCGTAATATGCAGTGTATCATTGAAAATACCATATAATATAACGTAATATGCAGTGTATCATTGAAAATGCCTTATAATGTAACGTAATTTGGAGTGTTTCAATGAAAATACCTTATAATACAACGGAATATGCAGAGTATCATTGAAAATACCTTATAATATAACGTAATATGCAGTGTATCATTGAAAACACCTTATAATATAACGAAATATGCAGTGTATCATTGAAAATACCTTATAATATGTCGTAGTTTAACATTGAAAATACCTAATAATATAACGTAATATGCAGTGTATCATTGAAAATACCTTATAATATATCGTACTATGCAATGTATCATTGAAAATACCTTATAATATTTCGTAATTTGTAGTGTATCATTGAAAATACCTTATAATATAACGTACATTGCAGCGTATCACTGAAAATACCTTCTAATATATCGTAGTTTATCATTGAAAATACCTTATAATATAACGTACATTGCAGCGTATCACTGAAAATACCTTCTAATATATCGTAGTTTATCATTGAAAATACCTTATAATATAACGGAATTTGTAGTGTATCATTGAAAATACCTTATAATATAACGTAATATGCAGTGTATCATTGAAAATACCTTATAATATATCGTACTATGCAATGTATCATTGAAAATACCTTATAATATTTCGTAATTTGTAGTGTATCATTGAAAATACCTTATAATATAACGTACATTGCAGCGTATCACTGAAAATACCTTCTAATATATCGTAGTTTATCATTGAAAATACCTTATAATATAACGTAATATACAGTGTAGCATTGAAAATACCTTATAATATAACGTAATATGCAGTGTATCATTTAAAATACCTTATAATATATAGTAGTTTATCATTGAAAATACCTTATAACATAACGTAATATACAGTGTAACATTGAAAATACCTTATAATATAGCGTAATATGCAGTGTATCATTGAAAATACCTTATAATATATAGTAGTTTATCATTGAAAATACCTTATAACATAACGTAATATACAGTTTAACATTGAAAATACCTTATAATATAACGTACTATGCAGCGTATCATTGAAAATACCTTATAATATATCGTAATATGGAGTGTATCATTGAAAATACCATATAATATAACGTAATATGCAGTGTATCATTGAAAATACCTTATAATATAGCGTACTATGCCGTGTATCATTGAAAATACCTTATAATATAACGTAATTTGTAGTGTATCTTTGAAAATACCTTATAATATAACGTAATATGCAGTGTATAATTGAAAATAACTTATAATATAACGAAATAAGCAGTGTGTCATTGAAAAGACCTTGTAATATAACGTAATATGCAGTGTATCATTGAAAACACCTTATAATATAACGAAATATGCAGTGTATCATTGAAAATACCTTATAATATGTCGTAGTTTAACATTGAAAATACCTAATAATATAACGTAATATGCAGTGTATCATTGAAAATGCCTTATAGTGTAACGTAATTTGTAGTGTATCATTGAAAATACCTTATAATATAACGTAATATGCAGTGTATCATTGAAAATACCTTATAATATAACGTAATATGCAGTGTATCATTGAAAATACATTATAATATAACGTAATATGCAGTTTATCATTGTAAATACCTTATAATATAACGGAATTTGTAGTGTATCATTGAAAATACCTTATAATATAACGTAATATGCAGTGTATCATTTAAAATACCTTATAATATATAGTAGTTTATCATTGAAAATACCTTATAACATAAAGTAATATACAGTGTAACATTGAAAATACCTTATAATATAACGTACTATGCAGTGTATCATTGAAAATACCTTATAATATATCGTAATATGCAGTGTATCATTGAAAATACCATATAATATAACGTAATATGCAGTGTATCATTGAAAATGCCTTATAATGTAACGTAATATGGAGTGTTTCAATGAAAATACCTTATAATACAACGGAATATGCAGAGTATCATTGAAAATAACTTATAATATAACGAAATAAGCAGTGTGTCATTGAAAAGACCTTGTAATATAACGTAATATGCAGTGTATCATAGAAAATACCTTATAATATAACGTAGCATGCAGTGTATCATTGAAAATACCTTATAATATAACGTAATATGCAGTGTATCATTGAAAATACCTTATAATATAGCGTAATATGCAGTGTATCATTGAAAATACCATATAATATAACGTAATATGCAGTGTATCATTGAAAATGCCTTATAATGTAACGTAATATGGAGTGTTTCAATGAAAATACCTTATAATACAACGGAATATGCAGTGCATCATTGAAAATACCTTATAATATAACGTAATATGCAGTGTATCATAGAAAATACCATGTAATATAACGTAATATACAGTGTATCATAGAAAATACCTTATAATATAACGTAGCATGCAGTGTATCATTGAAAATACCTTATAATATAACGTAATATGCAGTGTATCATTGAAAATACCTTATAATATAGCGTAATATGCAGTATATCATTGAAAATACCTTATAATATAGCGTAATATGCAGTGTATCATTGAAAATACCTTATAATATAACGAAATATGCAGTGTATCATTGAAAATTCCTTATAATATGTCGTAGTTTATCATTGAAAATACCTTATAATATAACGTAATATGCAGTGTATCATTGAAAATGCCTAATAATATAACGTACTATGCAGCGTATCATTGAAAATACCTTATAATATATCGTAATATGGAGTGTATCATTGAAAATACCATATAATATAACGTAATATGCAGTGTATCATTGAAAATACCTTATAATATAGCGTACTATGCAGTGTATCATTGAAAATACCTTATAATATAACGTAATTTGTAGTGTATCTTTGAAAATACCTTATAATATAACGTAATATGCAGTGTATAATTGAAAATAACTTATAATATAACGAAATAAGCAGTGTGTCATTGAAAAGACCTTGTAATATAACGTAATATGCAGTGTATCATTGAAAATGCCTTATAGTGTAACGTAATTTGTAGTGTATCATTGAAAACACCTTATAATATAACGAAATATGCATTGTATCATTGAAAATACCTTATAATATGTCGTAGTTTAACATTGAAAATACCTAATAATATAACGTAATATGCAGTGTATCATTGAAAATTCCTTATAATATGTCGTAGTTTATCATTGAAAATACCTTATAATATAACGTAATATGCAGTGTATCATTGAAAATGCCTAATAATATAACGTACTATGCAGCGTATCATTGAAAATACCTTATAATATATCGTAATATGGAGTGTATCATTGAAAATACCATATAATATAACGTAATATGCAGTGTATCATTGAAAATACCTTATAATATAGCGTACTATGCAGTGTATCATTGAAAATACCTTATAATATAACGTAATTTGTAGTGTATCTTTGAAAATACCTTATAATATAACGTAATATGCAGTGTATAATTGAAAATAACTTATAATATAACGAAATAAGCAGTGTGTCATTGAAAAGACCTTGTAATATAACGTAATATGCAGTGTATCATTGAAAATGCCTTATAGTGTAACGTAATTTGTAGTGTATCATTGAAAACACCTTATAATATAACGAAATATGCATTGTATCATTGAAAATACCTTATAATATGTCGTAGTTTAACATTGAAAATACCTAATAATATAACGTAATATGCAGTGTATCATTGAAAATGCCTTATAGTGTAACGTAATTTGTAGTGTATCATTGAAAATACCTTATAATATAACGTAATATGCAGTGTATCATTGAAAACACCTTATAATATAACGAAATATGCAGTGTATCATTGAAAATACCTTATAATATGTCGTAGTTTAACATTGAAAATACCTAATAATATAACGTAATATGCAGTGTATCATTGAAAATGCCTTATAGTGTAACGTAATTTGTAGTGTATCATTGAAAATACCTTATAATATAACGTAATATGCAGTGTATCATTGAAAATACCTTATAATATAACGTAATTTGCAGTGTATCATTGAAAATACATTATAATATAACGTAATATGCAGTTTATCATTGAAAATACCTTATAATATAACGGAATTTGTAGTGTATCATTGAAAATACCTTATAATATAACGTAATATGCAGTGTATCATTGAAAATACCTTATAATATGACGTAATATGCAGTGTATCATTGAAAATACCTTATAATATAACGTAATATGCAGTGTATAATTGAAAATAACTTATAATATAACGAAATAAGCAGTGTGTCATTGAAAAGACCTTGTAATATAACGTAATATGCAGTGTATCATTGAAAATGCCTTATAGTGTAACGTAATTTGTAGTGTATCATTGAAAACACCTTATAATATAACGAAATATGCATTGTATCATTGAAAATACCTTATAATATGTCGTAGTTTAACATTGAAAATACCTAATAATATAACGTAATATGCAGTGTATCATTGAAAATGCCTTATAGTGTAACGTAATTTGTAGTGTATCATTGAAAATACCTTATAATATAACGTAATATGCAGTGTATCATTGAAAACACCTTATAATATAACGAAATATGCAGTGTATCATTGAAAATACCTTATAATATGTCGTAGTTTAACATTGAAAATACCTAATAATATAACGTAATATGCAGTGTATCATTGAAAATGCCTTATAGTGTAACGTAATTTGTAGTGTATCATTGAAAATACCTTATAATATAACGTAATATGCAGTGTATCATTGAAAATACCTTATAATATAACGTAATTTGCAGTGTATCATTGAAAATACATTATAATATAACGTAATATGCAGTTTATCATTGAAAATACCTTATAATATAACGGAATTTGTAGTGTATCATTGAAAATACCTTATAATATAACGTAATATGCAGTGTATCATTGAAAATACCTTATAATATGACGTAATATGCAGTGTATCATTGAAAATACCTTATAATATATAGTAGTTTATCATTGAAAATACCTTATAATATAACGTAATATGCAGTGTATCATTGAAAATACCTTATAATATAACGTAATATGCAGTGTATCATTGAAAATACCTTATAATATATAGTAGTTTATCATTGAAAATACCTTATAACATAACGTAATATACAGTGTAACATTGAAAATACCTTATAATATAACGTACTATGCAGCGTATCATTGAAAATACCTAATAATATAACGTAATATGCAGTGTATCATTGAAAATACCTTATAATATAACGTACATTGCAGCGTATCACTGAAAATACCTTCTAATATATCGTAGTTTATCATTGAAAATACCTTATAATATAACGTAATATACAGTGTATCATTGAAAATACCTTATAATATGACGTAATATGCAGTGTATCATTGAAAATACCTTATAATATATAGTAGTTTATCATTGAAAATACCTTATAACATAACGTTATATACAGTTTAACATTGAAAATACCTTATAATATAACGTACTATGCAGCGTATCATTGAAAATACCTTATAATATATCGTAATATGGAGTGTATCATTGAAAATACCATATTATATAACGTAATATGCAGTGTATCATTGAAAATACCTTATAATATAGCGTAATATGCAGTGTATCATTGAAAATACCTTATAATATAACGTAATTTGTAGTGTATCTTTGAAAATACCTTATAATATAACGTAATATGCAGTGTATAATTGAAAATAACTTATAATATAACGAAATAAGCAGTGTGTCATTGAAAAGACCTTGTAATATAACGTAATATGCAGTGTATCATTGAAAATGCCTTATAGTGTAACGTAATTTGGAGTGTTTCAATGAAAATACCTTATAATACAACGGAATATGCAGAGTATCATTGAAAATACCTTATAATATAACGTAATATGCAGTGTATCATTGAAAACACCTTATAATATAACGTAATATGCAGTGTATCATTGAAAATACCTTATAATATATAGTAGTTTATCATTGAAAATACCTTATAACATAACGTTATATACAGTTTAACATTGAAAATACCTTATAATATAACGTACTATGCAGCGTATCATTGAAAATACCTTATAATATATCGTAATATGGAGTGTATCATTGAAAATACCATATTATATAACGTAATATGCAGTGTATCATTGAAAATACCTTATAATATAACGTAATATGCAGTGTATCATTGAAAATACCTTATAATATAACGTAATTTGTAGTGTATCTTTGAAAATACCTTATAATATAACGTAATATGCAGTGTATAATTGAAAATAACTTATAATATAACGAAATAAGCAGTGTGTCATTGAAAAGACCTTGTAATATAACGTAATATGCAGTGTATCATTGAAAATGCCTTATAGTGTAACGTAATTTGTAGTGTATCATTGAAAACACCTTATAATATAACGAAATATGCAGTGTATCATTGAAAATACCTTATAATATGTCGTAGTTTAACATTGAAAATACCTAATAATATAACGTAATATGCAGTGTATCATTGAAAATGCCTTATAGTGTAACGTAATTTGTAGTGTATCATTGAAAATACCTTATAATATAACGTAATATGCAGTGTATCATTGAAAATACCTTATAATATAACGTAATATGCAGTGTATCATTGAAAATACATTATAATATAACGTAATATGCAGTTTATCATTGTAAATACCTTATAATATAACGGAATTTGTAGTGTATCATTGAAAATACCTTATAATATAACGTAATATGCAGTGTATCATTTAAAATACCTTATAATATATAGTAGTTTATCATTGAAAATACCTTATAACATAACGTAATATACAGTGTAACATTGAAAATACCTTATAATATAACGTACTATGCAGCGTATCATTGAAAATACCTTATAATATATCGTAATATGCAGTGTATCATTGAAAATACCATATAATATAACGTAATATGCAGTGTATCATTGAAAATGCCTTATAATGTAACGTAATATGGAGTGTTTCAATGAAAATACCTTATAATACAACGGAATATGCAGAGTATCATTGAAAATACCTTATAATATAACGTAATATGCAGTGTATCATTGAAAACACCTTATAATATAACGAAATATGCAGTGTATCATTGAAAATACCTTATAATATGTCGTAGTTTAACATTGAAAATACCTAATAATATAACGTAATATGCAGTGTATCATTGAAAATACCTTATAATATATCGTAATATGCAGTGTATCATTGAAAATACCATATAATATAACGTAATATGCAGTGTATCATTGAAAATGCCTTATAATGTAACGTAATTTGGAGTGTTTCAATGAAAATACCTTATAATACAACGGAATATGCAGAGTATCATTGAAAATACCTTATAATATAACGTAATTTGTAGTGTATCTTTGAAAATACCTTATAATATAACGTAATATGCAGTGTATAATTGAAAATAACTTATAATATAACGAAATAAGCAGTGTGTCATTGAAAAGACCTTGTAATATAACGTAATATGCAGTGTATCATTGAAAACACCTTATAATATAACGAAATATGCAGTGTATCATTGAAAATACCTTATAATATGTCGTAGTTTAACATTGAAAATACCTAATAATATAACGTAATATGCAGTGTATCATTGAAAATGCCTTATAGTGTAACGTAATTTGTAGTGTATCATTGAAAACACCTTATAATATAACGAAATATGCAGTGTATCATTGAAAATACCTTATAATATGTCGTAGTTTAACATTGAAAATACCTAATAATATAACGTAATATGCAGTGTATCATTGAAAATGCCTTATAGTGTAACGTAATTTGTAGTGTATCATTGAAAATACCTTATAATATAACGTAATATGCAGTGTATCATTGAAAATACCTTATAATATATCGTACTATGCAATGTATCATTGAAAATACCTTATAATATTTCGTAATTTGTAGTGTATCATTGAAAATACCTTATAATATAACGTACATTGCAGCGTATCACTGAAAATACCTTCTAATATATCGTAGTTTATCATTGAAAATACCTTATAATATAACGTACATTGCAGCGTATCACTGAAAATACCTTCTAATATATCGTAGTTTATCATTGAAAATACCTTATAATATAACGGAATTTGTAGTGTATCATTGAAAATACCTTATAATATAACGTAATATGCAGTGTATCATTGAAAATACCTTATAATATATCGTACTATGCAATGTATCATTGAAAATACCTTATAATATTTCGTAATTTGTAGTGTATCATTGAAAATACCTTATAATATAACGTACATTGCAGCGTATCACTGAAAATACATTCTAATATATCGTAGTTTATCATTGAAAATACCTTATAATATAACGTAATATACAGTGTAGCATTGAAAATACCTTATAATATAACGTAATATGCAGTGTATCATTTAAAATACCTTATAATATATAGTAGTTTATCATTGAAAATACCTTATAACATAACGTAATATACAGTGTAACATTGAAAATACCTTATAATATAGCGTAATATGCAGTGTATCATTGAAAATACCTTATAATATATAGTAGTTTATCATTGAAAATACCTTATAACATAACGTAATATACAGTTTAACATTGAAAATACCTTATAATATAACGTACTATGCAGCGTATCATTGAAAATACCTTATAATATATCGTAATATGGAGTGTATCATTGAAAATACCATATAATATAACGTAATATGCAGTGTATCATTGAAAATACCTTATAATATAGCGTACTATGCCGTGTATCATTGAAAATACCTTATAATATAACGTAATTTGTAGTGTATCTTTGAAAATACCTTATAATATAACGTAATATGCAGTGTATAATTGAAAATAACTTATAATATAACGAAATAAGCAGTGTGTCATTGAAAAGACCTTGTAATATAACGTAATATGCAGTGTATCATTGAAAACACCTTATAATATAACGAAATATGCAGTGTATCATTGAAAATACCTTATAATATGTCGTAGTTTAACATTGAAAATACCTAATAATATAACGTAATATGCAGTGTATCATTGAAAATGCCTTATAGTGTAACGTAATTTGTAGTGTATCATTGAAAACACCTTATAATATAACGAAATATGCAGTGTATCATTGAAAATACCTTATAATATGTCGTAGTTTAACATTGAAAATACCTAATAATATAACGTAATATGCAGTGTATCATTGAAAATGCCTTATAGTGTAACGTAATTTGTAGTGTATCATTGAAAATACCTTATAATATAACGTAATATGCAGTGTATCATTGAAAATACCTTATAACATAACGTAATATACAGTGTAACATTGAAAATACCTTATAATATAACGTACTATGCAGCGTATCATTGAAAATACCTTATAATATATCGTAATATGCAGTGTATCATTGAAAATACCATATAATATAACGTAATATGCAGTGTATCATTGAAAATGCCTTATAATGTAACGTAATATGGAGTGTTTCAATGAAAATACCTTATAATACAACGGAATATGCAGAGTATCATTGAAAATACCTAATAATATAACGTAATATGCAGTGTATCATTGAAAACACCTTATAATATAACGAAATATGCAGTGTATCATTGAAAATACCTTATAATATGTCGTAGTTTAACATTGAAAATACCTAATAATATAACGTAATATGCAGTGTATCATTGAAAATACCTTATAATATATCGTAATATGCAGTGTATCATTGAAAATACCATATAATATAACGTAATATGCAGTGTATCATTGAAAATGCCTTATAATGTAACGTAATATGGAGTGTTTCAATGAAAATACCTTATAATACAACGGAATATGCAGAGTATCATTGAAAATACCTTATAATATAACGTAATATGCAGTGTATCATTGAAAACACCTTATAATATAACGAAATATGCAGTGTATCATTGAAAATACCTTATAATATGTCGTAGTTTAACATTGAAAATACCTAATAATATAACGTAATATGCAGTGTATCATTGAAAATGCCTTATAGTGTAACGTAATTTGTAGTGTATCATTGAAAATACCTTATAATATAACGTAATATGCAGTTTATCATTGAAAATACCTTATAATATAACGTAATATGCAGTGTATCTTTGAAAATACATTATAATATAACGTAATATGCAGTTTATCATTGAAAATACCTTATAATATAACGTAATATGCAGTGTATCATTGAAAATACCTTATAATATATCGTAATATGCAGTGTATCATTGAAAATACCTTATAACATAACGTAATATACAGTGTAACATTGAAAATACCTTATAATATAACGAAATATGCAGTGTAACATTGAAAATACCTTATAATATGTCGTAGTTTATCATTGAAAATACCTTATAATATAACGTAATATGCAGTGTATCATTGAAAATGCCTTATAATGTAACGTAATATGGAGTGTTTCAATGAAAATACCTTATAATATAACGTAATATGCAGTGTATCATTGAAAATACCTTATAATATAACGTAATATGCAGTGTATCATTGAAAATACCTTATAATATAGCGTAATATGCAGTATATCATTGAAAATACCTTATAATATAGCGTAATATGCAGTGTATCATTTAAAATACCTTATAATATATAGTAGTTTATCATTGAAAATACCTTATAATATAACGTAATATACAGTGTAGCATTGAAAATACCTTATAATATAACGTAATATGCAGTGTATCATTGAAAATAACTTATAATATAACGAAATATGCAGTGTATCGTTGAAAATACCTTATAATATGTCGTAGTTTATCATTGAAAATACCTTATAATATAACGTAATATACAGTGTATCATTGAAAATAACTTATAATATAACGAAATATGCAGTGTGTCATTGAAAAGACCTTATAATATAACGAAGTTTATCATTGAAAATACCTTATAACATAACGTAAATTGCAGAGTATCATTGAAAATACCTTATGATATAACGTAATATGCAGTGTATCATTGAAAATACCTTATAATATAACGTAATATGCAGTGTATCATTGACAATACCTTATAATATAACGTAATTTGTAGTGTATCAGTGAAAATACCTTATAATATAACGTAATATGCAGTGTATCATTGAAAATACATTATAATATAACGTAATATGCAGTGTATCATTGAAAATACCTTATAATATAACGGAATTTGTAGTGTATCATTGAAAATACCTTATAATATAACGTAATATGCAGTGTATCATTGAAAATACATTATAATATATCGTACTATGCAATGTATCATTGAAAATACCTTATAATATTTCGTAATTTGTAGTGTATCATTGAAAATACCTTATAATATAACGTACATTGCAGCGTATCACTGAAAATACCTTCTAATATATCGTAGTTTATCATTGAAAATACCTTATAATATAACGTAATATACAGTGTAGCATTGAAAATACCTAATAATATAACGTAATATGCAGTGTATCATTGAAAATACCTTATAATATAACGTACATTGCAGCGTATCACTGAAAATACCTTATAATATAACGTAATATACAGTGTATCATTGAAAATACCTTATAATATGACGTAATATGCAGTGTATCATTGAAAATACCTTATAATATATAGTAGTTTATCATTGATAATACCTTATAACATAACGTAATATACAGTTTAACATTGAAAATACCTTATAATATAACGTACTATGCAGCGTATCATTGAAAATACCTAATAATATAACGTAATATGCAGTGTATCATTTAAAATACCTTATAATATATTGTATTTTATCATTGAAAATACCTTATAACATAACGTAATATACAGTGTAACATTGAAAATACCTTATAATATAACGTACTATGCAGCGTATCATTGAAAATACCTTATAATATATCGTAATATGCAGTGTATCATTGAAAATACCATATAATATAACGTAATATGCAGTGTATCATTGAAAATGCCTTATAATGTAACGTAATATGGAGTGTTTCAATGAAAATACCTTATAATACAACGGAATATGCAGAGTATCATTGAAAATACCTTATAATATAACGTAATATGCAGTGTATCATTGAAAACACCTTATAATATAACGAAATATGCAGTGTATCATTGAAAATACCTTATAATATGTCGTAGTTTAACATTGAAAATACCTAATAATATAACGTAATATGCAGTGTATCATTGAAAATGCCTTATAGTGTAACGTAATTTGTAGTGTATCATTGAAAATACCTTATAATATAACGTAATATGCAGTGTATCATTGAAAATACCTTATAATATAACGTAATATGCAGTGTATCATTGAAAATACATTATAATATAACGTAATATGCAGTTTATCATTGAAAATACCTTATAATATAACGGAATTTGTAGTGTATCATTGAAAATACCTTATAATATAACGTAATATGCAGTGTATCATTGAAAATACCTTATAATATATCGTATTATGCAATGTATCATTGAAAATACCTTATAATATAACGTAATATGCAGTGTATCATTGAAAATACCTTATAATATTTCGTAATTTGTAGTGTATCAGTGAAAATACCTTATAATATAACGTAATATGCAGTGTACAATTGAAAATACATTATAATATAACGTAATATGCAGTGTATCATTGAAAATACCTTATAATATAACGGAATTTGTAGTGTATCATTGAAAATACCTTATAATATAACGTAATATGCAGTGTATCATTGAAAATACCTTATAATATATCGTACTATGCAATGTATCATTGAAAATACCTTATAATATTTCGTAATTTGTAGTGTATCATTGAAAATACCTTATAATATAACGTACATTGCAGCGTATCACTGAAAATACCTTCTAATATATCGTAGTTTATCATTGAAAATACTTATAATATAACGTAATATACAGTGTAGTATTGAAAATACCTTATAATATAACGTAATATGCAGTGTATCATTTAAAATACCTTATAATATATAGTAGTTTATCATTGAAAATACCTTATAACATAACGTAATATACAGTGTAACATTGAAAATACCTTATAATATAACGTACTATGCAGCGTATCATTGAAAATACCTAATAATATAACGTAATATGCAGTGTATCATTTAAAATACCTTATAATATATTGTATTTTATCATTGAAAATACCTTATAACATAACGTAATATACAGTGTAACATTGAAAATACCTTATAATATAACGTACTATGCAGCGTATCATTGAAAATACCTTATAATATATCGTAATATGCAGTGTATCATTGAAAATACCATATAATATAACGTAATATGCAGTGTATCATTGAAAATGCCTTATAATGTAACGTAATATGGAGTGTTTCAATGAAAATACCTTATAATACAACGGAATATGCAGAGTATCATTGAAAATACCTTATAATATAACGTAATATGCAGTGTATCATTGAAAACACCTTATAATATAACGAAATATGCAGTGTATCATTGAAAATACCTTATAATATGTCGTAGTTTAACATTGAAAATACCTAATAATATAACGTAATATGCAGTGTATCATTGAAAATGCCTTATAGTGTAACGTAATTTGTAGTGTATCATTGAAAATACCTTATAATATAACGTAATATGCAGTGTATCATTGAAAATACCTTATAATATAACGTAATATGCAGTGTATCATTGAAAATACATTATAATATAACGTAATATGCAGTTTATCATTGAAAATACCTTATAATATAACGGAATTTGTAGTGTATCATTGAAAATACCTTATAATATAACGTAATATGCAGTGTATCATTGAAAATACCTTATAATATATCGTATTATGCAATGTATCATTGAAAATACCTTATAATATAACGTAATATGCAGTGTATCATTGAAAATACCTTATAATATAGCGTAATATGCAGTATATCATTGAAAATACCTTATAATATTGCGTAATATGCAGTGTATCATTGAAAATACCTTATAATATAACGAAATATGCAGTGTATCATTGAAAATACCTTATAATATGTCGTAGTTTATCATTGAAAATACCTTATAATATAACGTAATATGCAGTGTATCATTGAAAATGCCTTATAATGTAACGTAATATGGAGTGTTTCAATGAAAATACCTTATAATACAACGTAATATGCAGTGTATCATTGAAAATACCTAATAATATAACGTAATATGCAGTGTATCATTGAAAATACATTATAATATAACGTAATATGCAGTGTATCATTGAAAATACCTTATAATATAACGGAATTTGTAGTGTATCATTGAAAATACCTTATAATATAACGTAATATGCAGTGTATCATTGAAAATACCTTATAATATATCGTATTATGCAATGTATCATTGAAAATACCTTATAATATAACGGAATTTGTAGTGTATCATTGAAAATACCTTATAATATAACGTAATATGCAGTGTATCATTGAAAATACCTTATAATATATCGTATTATGCAATGTATCATTGAAAATACCTTATAATATAACGTAATATGCAGTGTATCATTGAAAATACCTTATAATATATAGTAGTTTATCATTGAAAATACCTTATAACATAACGTAATATACAGTGTAACATTGAAAATACCTTATAATATAACGTATTATGCAGCGTATCATTGAAAATACCTTATAATATAGCGTAATATGCAGTGTATCATTGAAAATACCTTATAATATAACGTAATATGCAGTGTATCATAGAAAATACCATGTAATATAACGTAATATACAGTGTATCATTGAAAATACCTTATAATATAACGTAACATGCAGTGTATCATTGAAAATACCTTATAATATAACGTAATATGCAGTGTATCATTGAAAATACATTATAATATAACGTAATATGCAGTTTATCATTGAAAATACCTTATAATATAACGGAATTTGTAGTGTATCATTGAAAATACCTTATAATATAACGTAATATGCAGTGTATCATTGAAAATACCTTATAATATAGCGTACTATGCAGTGTATCATTGAAAATACCTTATAATATAACGTAATTTGTAGTGTATCTTTGAAAATACCTTATAATATAACGTAATATGCAGTGTATAATTGAAAATAACTTATAATATAACGAAATAAGCAGTGTGTCATTGAAAATTCCTTGTAATATAACGTAATATGCAGTGTATCATTGAAAATGCCTTATAGTGTAACGTAATTTGTAGTGTATCATTGAAAACACCTTATAATATAACGAAATATGCAGTGTATCATTGAAAATACCTTATAATATGTCGTAGTTTAACATTGAAAATACCTTATAATATTTCGTAATTTGTAGTGTATCATTGAAAATACCTTATAATATAACGTACATTGCAGCGTATCACTGAAAATACCTTCTAATATATCGTAGTTTATCATTGAAAATACCTTATAATATAACGTAATATACAGTGTAGCATTGAAAATACCTTATAATATAACGTAATATGCAGTGTATCATTTAAAATACCTTATAATATATAGTAGTTTATCATTGAAAATACCTTATAACATAACGTAATATACAGTGTAACATTGAAAATACCTTATAATATAACGTACTATGCAGCGTATCATTGAAAATACCTAATAATATAACGTAATATGCAGTGTATCATTGAAAATACCTTATAATATAACGTACATTGCAGCGTATCACAGAAAATACCTTCTAATATATCGTAGTTTATCATTGAAAATACCTTATGATATAACGTAATATACAGTGTATCATTGAAAATACCTTATAATATGACGTAATATGCAGTGTATCATTGAAAATACCTTATAATATATAGTAGTTTATCATTGAAAATACCTTATAACATAACGTAATATACAGTTTAACATTGAAAATACCTTATAATATAACGTACTATGCAGCGTATCATTGAAAATACCTTATAATATATCGTAATATGGAGTGTATCATTGAAAATACCATATAATATAACGTAATATGCAGTGTATCATTGAAAATACCTTATAATATAGCGTACTATGCAGTGTATCATTGAAAATACCTTATAATATAACGTAATTTGTAGTGTATCTTTGAAAATACCTTATAATATAACGTAATATGCAGTGTATAATTGAAAATAACTTATAATATAACGAAATAAGCAGTGTGTCATTGAAAAGACCTTATAATATGACGTAATATGCAGTGTATCATTGAAAATACCTGATAATATATAGTAGTTTATCATTGAAAATACCTTATAACATAACGTAATATACAGTTTAACATTGAAAATACCTTATAATATAACGTACTATGCAGCGTATCATTGAAAATACCTAATAATATAACGTAATATGCAGTGTATCATTGAAAATACCTTATAATATAACGTACATTGCAGCGTATCACTGAAAATACCTTCTAATATATCGTAGTTTATCATTGAAAATACCTTATGATATAACGTAATATACAGTGTATCATTGAAAATACCTTATAATATGACGTAATATGCAGTGTATCATTGAAAATACCTTATAATATATAGTAGTTTATCATTGAAAATACCTTATAACATAAAGTAATATACAGTTTAACATTGAAAATACCTTATAATATAACGTACTATGCAGCGTATCATTGAAAATACCTTATAATATATCGTAATATGGAGTGTATCATTGAAAATACCATATAATATAACGTAATATGCAGTGTATCATTGAAAATACCTTATAATATAGCGTACTATGCAGTGTATCATTGAAAATACCTTATAATATAACGTAATTTGTAGTGTATCTTTGAAAATACCTTATAATATAACGTAATATGCAGTGTATAATTGAAAATAACTTATAATATAACGAAATAAGCAGTGTGTCATTGAAAAGACCTTATAATATGACGTAATATGCAGTGTATCATTGAAAATACCTGATAATATATAGTAGTTTATCATTGAAAATACCTTATAACATAACGTAATATACAGTTTAACATTGAAAATACCTTATAATATAACGTACTATGCAGCGTATCATTGAAAATACCTTATAATATATCGTAATATGGAGTGTATCATTGAAAATACCATATAATATAACGTAATATGCAGTGTATCATTGAAAATACCTTATAATATAGCGTAATATGCAGTGTATCATTGAAAATACCTTATAATATATAGTAGTTTATCATTGAAAATACCTTATAACATAACGTAATATACAGTTTAACATTGAAAATACCTTATAATATAACGTACTATGCAGCGTATCATTGAAAATACCTTATAATATATCGTAATATGGAGTGTATCATTGAAAATACCATATAATATAACGTAATATGCAGTGTATCATTGAAAATACCTTATAATATAGCGTACTATGCAGTGTATCATTGAAAATACCTTATAATATAACGTAATTTGTAGTGTATCTTTGAAAATACCTTATAATATAACGTAATATGCAGTGTATAATTGAAAATAACTTATAATATAACGAAATAAGCAGTGTGTCATTGAAAAGACCTTGTAATATAACGTAATATGCAGTGTATCATTGAAAATGCCTTATAGTGTAACGTAATTTGTAGTGTATCATTGAAAACACCTTATAATATAACGAAATATGCAGTGTATCATTGAAAATACCTTATAATATGTCGTAGTTTAACATTGAAAATACCTAATAATATAACGTAATATGCAGTGTATCATTGAAAATGCCTTATAGTGTAACGTAATTTGTAGTGTATCATTGAAAATACCTTATAATATAACGTAATATGCAGTCATTGAAAATACCTTATAACATAACGTAATATACAGTGTAACATTGAAAATACCTTATAATATAACGTACTATGCAGCGTATCATTGAAAATACCTTATAATATATCGTAATATGCAGTGTATCATTGAAAATACCATATAATATAACGTAATATGCAGTGTATCATTGAAAATGCCTTATAATGTAACGTAATATGGAGTGTTTCAATGAAAATACCTTATAATACAACGGAATATGCAGAGTATCATTGAAAATACCTTATAATATAACGTAATATGCAGTGTATCATTGAAAACACCTTATAATATAACGAAATATGCAGTGTATCATTGAAAATACCTTATAATATGTCGTAGTTTAACATTGAAAATACCTAATAATATAACGTAATATGCAGTGTATCATTGAAAATACCTTATAATATATCGTAATATGCAGTGTATCATTGAAAATACCATATAATATAACGTAATATGCAGTGTATCATTGAAAATGCCTTATAATGTAACGTAATATGGAGTGTTTCAATGAAAATACCTTATAATACAACGGAATATGCAGAGTATCATTGAAAATACCTTATAATATAACGTAATATGCAGTGTATCATTGAAAACACCTTATAATATAACGAAATATGCAGTGTATCATTGAAAATACCTTATAATATGTCGTAGTTTAACATTGAAAATACCTAATAATATAACGTAATATGCAGTGTATCATTGAAAATGCCTTATAGTGTAACGTAATTTGTAGTGTATCATTGAAAATACCTTATAATATAACGTAATATGCAGTGTATCATTGAAAATACCTTATAACATAACGTAATATACAGTGTAACATTGAAAATACCTTATAATATAACGTACTATGCAGCGTATCATTGAAAATACCTTATAATATATCGTAATATGCAGTGTATCATTGAAAATACCATATAATATAACGTAATATGCAGTGTATCATTGAAAATGCCTTATAATGTAACGTAATATGGAGTGTTTCAATGAAAATACCTTATAATACAACGGAATATGCAGAGTATCATTGAAAATACCTTATAATATAACGTAATATGCAGTGTATCATTGAAAACACCTTATAATATAACGAAATATGCAGTGTATCATTGAAAATACCTTATAATATGTCGTAGTTTAACATTGAAAATACCTAATAATATAACGTAATATGCAGTGTATCATTGAAAATACCTTATAATATATCGTAATATGCAGTGTATCATTGAAAATACCATATAATATAACGTAATATGCAGTGTATCATTGAAAATGCCTTATAATGTAACGTAATATGGAGTGTTTCAATGAAAATACCTTATAATACAACGGAATATGCAGAGTATCATTGAAAATACCTTATAATATAACGTAATATGCAGTGTATCATTGAAAACACCTTATAATATAACGAAATATGCAGTGTATCATTGAAAATACCTTATAATATGTCGTAGTTTAACATTGAAAATACCTAATAATATAACGTAATATGCAGTGTATCATTGAAAATGCCTTATAGTGTAACGTAATTTGTAGTGTATCATTGAAAATACCTTATAATATAACGTAATATGCAGTTTATCATTGAAAATACCTTATAATATAACGTAATATGCAGTGTATCATTGAAAATACCTTATAATATAACGTAATATGCAGTGTATCATTGAAAATACCTTATAATATTTCGTAATTTGTAGTGTATCAGTGAAAATACCTTATAATATAACGTACTATGCAGCGTATCATTGAAAATACCTTATAATATATCGTAATATGGAGTGTATCATTGAAAATACCATATAATATAACGTAATATGCAGTGTATCATTGAAAATACCTTATAATATAGCGTACTATGCAGTGTATCATTGAAAATACCTTATAATATAACGTAATTTGTAGTGTATCTTTGAAAATACCTTATAATATAACGTAATATGCAGTGTATAATTGAAAATAACTTATAATATAACGAAATAAGCAGTGTGTCATTGAAAAGACCTTGTAATATAACGTAATATGCAGTGTATCATTGAAAATGCCTTATAGTGTAACGTAATTTGTAGTGTATCATTGAAAACACCTTATAATATAACGAAATATGCAGTGTATCATTGAAAATACCTTATAATATGTCGTAGTTTAACATTGAAAATACCTAATAATATAACGTAATATGCAGTGTATCATTGAAAATGCCTTATAGTGTAACGTAATTTGTAGTGTATCATTGAAAATACCTTATAATATAACGTAATATGCAGTGTATCATTGAAAATACCTTATAACATAACGTAATATACAGTGTAACATTGAAAATACCTTATAATATAACGTACTATGCAGCGTATCATTGAAAATACCTTATAATATATCGTAATATGCAGTGTATCATTGAAAATACCATATAATATAACGTAATATGCAGTGTATCATTGAAAATGCCTTATAATGTAACGTAATATGGAGTGTTTCAATGAAAATACCTTATAATACAACGGAATATGCAGAGTATCATTGAAAATACCTTATAATATAACGTAATATGCAGTGTATCATTGAAAACACCTTATAATATAACGAAATATGCAGTGTATCATTGAAAATACCTTATAATATGTCGTAGTTTAACATTGAAAATACCTAATAATATAACGTAATATGCAGTGTATCATTGAAAATACCTTATAATATATCGTAATATGCAGTGTATCATTGAAAATACCATATAATATAACGTAATATGCAGTGTATCATTGAAAATGCCTTATAATGTAACGTAATATGGAGTGTTTCAATGAAAATACCTTATAATACAACGGAATATGCAGAGTATCATTGAAAATACCTTATAATATAACGTAATATGCAGTGTATCATTGAAAACACCTTATAATATAACGAAATATGCAGTGTATCATTGAAAATACCTTATAATATGTCGTAGTTTAACATTGAAAATACCTAATAATATAACGTAATATGCAGTGTATCATTGAAAATACCTTATAATATATCGTAATATGCAGTGTATCATTGAAAATACCATATAATATAACGTAATATGCAGTGTATCATTGAAAATGCCTTATAATGTAACGTAATATGGAGTGTTTCAATGAAAATACCTTATAATACAACGGAATATGCAGAGTATCATTGAAAATACCTTATAATATAACGTAATATGCAGTGTATCATTGAAAACACCTTATAATATAACGAAATATGCAGTGTATCATTGAAAATACCTTATAATATGTCGTAGTTTAACATTGAAAATACCTAATAATATAACGTAATATGCAGTGTATCATTGAAAATGCCTTATAGTGTAACGTAATTTGTAGTGTATCATTGAAAATACCTTATAATATAACGTAATATGCAGTGTATCATTGAAAATACCTTATAACATAACGTAATATACAGTGTAACATTGAAAATACCTTATAATATAACGTACTATGCAGCGTATCATTGAAAATACCTTATAATATATCGTAATATGCAGTGTATCATTGAAAATACCATATAATATAACGTAATATGCAGTGTATCATTGAAAATGCCTTATAATGTAACGTAATATGGAGTGTTTCAATGAAAATACCTTATAATACAACGGAATATGCAGAGTATCATTGAAAATACCTTATAATATAACGTAATATGCAGTGTATCATTGAAAACACCTTATAATATAACGAAATATGCAGTGTATCATTGAAAATACCTTATAATATGTCGTAGTTTAACATTGAAAATACCTAATAATATAACGTAATATGCAGTGTATCATTGAAAATACCTTATAATATATCGTAATATGCAGTGTATCATTGAAAATACCATATAATATAACGTAATATGCAGTGTATCATTGAAAATGCCTTATAATGTAACGTAATATGGAGTGTTTCAATGAAAATACCTTATAATACAACGGAATATGCAGAGTATCATTGAAAATACCTTATAATATAACGTAATATGCAGTGTATCATTGAAAACACCTTATAATATAATGAAATATGCAGTGTATCATTGAAAATACCTTATAATATGTCGTAGTTTAACATTGAAAATACCTAATAATATAACGTAATATGCAGTGTATCATTGAAAATGCCTTATAGTGTAACGTAATTTGTAGTGTATCATTGAAAATACCTTATAATATAACGTAATATGCAGTTTATCATTGAAAATACCTTATAATATAACGTAATATGCAGTGTATCATTGAAAATACCTTATAATATAACGTAATATGCAGTGTATCATTGAAAATACCTTATAATATTTTGTAATTTGTAGTGTATCAGTGAAAATACCTTATAATATAACGTACTATGCAGCGTATCATTGAAAATACCTTATAATATATCGTAATATGGAGTGTATCATTGAAAATACCATATAATATAACGTAATATGCAGTGTATCATTGAAAATACCTTATAATATAGCGTACTATGCAGTGTATCATTGAAAATACCTTATAATATAACGTAATTTGTAGTGTATCTTTGAAAATACCTTATAATATAACGTAATATGCAGTGTATAATTGAAAATAACTTATAATATAACGAAATAAGCAGTGTGTCATTGAAAAGACCTTGTAATATAACGTAATATGCAGTGTATCATTGAAAATGCCTTATAGTGTAACGTAATTTGTAGTGTATCATTGAAAACACCTTATAATATAACGAAATATGCAGTGTATCATTGAAAATACCTTATAATATGTCGTAGTTTAACATTGAAAATACCTAATAATATAACGTAATATGCAGTGTATCATTGAAAATGCCTTATAGTGTAACGTAATTTGTAGTGTATCATTGAAAATACCTTATAATATAACGTAATATGCAGTGTATCATTGAAAATACCTTATAACATAACGTAATATACAGTGTAACATTGAAAATACCTTATAATATAACGTACTATGCAGCGTATCATTGAAAATACCTTATAATATATCGTAATATGCAGTGTATCATTGAAAATACCATATAATATAACGTAATATGCAGTGTATCATTGAAAATACCTTATAATGTAACGTAATATGGAGTGTTTCAATGAAAATACCTTATAATACAACGGAATATGCAGAGTATCATTGAAAATACCTTATAATATAACGTAATATGCAGTGTATCATTGAAAACACCTTATAATATAACGAAATATGCAGTGTATCATTGAAAATACCTTATAATATGTCGTAGTTTAACATTGAAAATACCTAATAATATAACGTAATATGCAGTGTATCATTGAAAATACCTTATAATATATCGTAATATGCAGTGTATCATTGAAAACACTTTATAATATAACGAAATATGCAGTGTATCATTGAAAATACCTTATAATATGTCGTAGTTTAACATTGAAAATACCTAATAATATAACGTAATATGCAGTGTATCATTGAAAATGCCTTATAGTGTAACGTAATTTGTAGTGTATCATTGAAAATACCTTATAATATAACGTAATATGCAGTTTATCATTGAAAATACCTTATAATATAACGTAATATGCAGTGTATCATTGAAAATACCTTATAATATAACGTAATATGCAGTGTATCATTGAAAATACCTTATAATATTTCGTAATTTGTAGTGTATCAGTGAAAATACCTTATAATATAACGTAATATGCAGTGTACAATTGAAAATGCCTTATAATGTAACGTAATATGGAGTGTTTCAATGAAAATACCTTATAATACAACGGAATATGCAGAGTATCATTGAAAATACCTTATAATATAACGTAATATGCAGTGTATCATTGAAAACACTTTATAATATAACGAAATATGCAGTGTATCATTGAAAATACCTTATAATATGTCGTAGTTTAACATTGAAAATACCTAATAATATAACGTAATATGCAGTGTATCATTGAAAATGCCTTATAGTGTAACGTAATTTGTAGTGTATCATTGAAAATACCTTATAATATAACGTAATATGCAGTTTATCATTGAAAATACCTTATAATATAACGTAATATGCAGTGTATCATTGAAAATACCTTATAATATAACGTAATATGCAGTGTATCATTGAAAATACCTTATAATATTTCGTAATTTGTAGTGTATCAGTGAAAATACCTTATAATATAACGTAATATGCAGTGTACAATTGAAAATACATTATAATATAACGTAATATGCAGTGTATCATTGAAAATACCTTATAATATAACGGAATTTGTAGTGTATCATTGAAAATACCTTATAATATAACGTAATATGCAGTGTATCATTGAAAGTACCTTATAATATATCGTACTATGCAATGTATCATTGAAAATACCTTATAATATTTCGTAATTTGTAGTGTATCATTGAAAATACCTTATAATATAACGTACATTGCAGCGTATCACTGAAAATACCTTCTAATATATCGTAGTTTATCATTGAAAATACCTTATAATATAACGTAATATACAGTGTAGTATTGAAAATACCTTATAATATAACGTAATATGCAGTGTATCATTTAAAATACCTTATAATATATAGTAGTTTATCATTGAAAATACCTTATAACATAACGTAATATACAGTGTAACATTGAAAATACCTTATAATATAACGTACTATGCAGCGTATCATTGAAAATACCTAATAATATAACGTAATATGCAGTGTATCATTTAAAATACCTTATAATATATTGTATTTTATCATTGAAAATACCTTATAACATAACGTAATATACAGTGTAACATTGAAAATACCTTATAATATAACGTACTATGCAGCGTATCATTGAAAATACCTTATAATATATCGTAATATGCAGTGTATCATTGAAAATACCATATAATATAACGTAATATGCAGTGTATCATTGAAAATGCCTTATAATGTAACGTAATATGGAGTGTTTCAATGAAAATACCTTATAATACAACGGAATATGCAGAGTATCATTGAAAATACCTTATAATATAACGTAATATGCAGTGTATCATTGAAAACACCTTATAATATAACGAAATATGCAGTGTATCATTGAAAATACCTTATAATATGTCGTAGTTTAACATTGAAAATACCTAATAATATAACGTAATATGCAGTGTATCATTGAAAATGCCTTATAGTGTAACGTAATTTGTAGTGTATCATTGAAAATACCTTATAATATAACGTAATATGCAGTGTATCATTGCAAATACCTTATAATATAACGTAATATGCAGTGTATCATTGAAAATACATTATAATATAACGTAATATGCAGTTTATCATTGAAAATACCTTATAATATGTCGTAGTTTAACATTGAAAATACCTAATAATATAACGTAATATGCAGTGTATCATTGAAAATGCCTTATAGTGTAACGTAATTTGTAGTGTATCATTGAAAATACCTTATAATATAACGTAATATGCAGTTTATCATTGAAAATACCTTATAATATGTCGTAGTTTAACATTGAAAATACCTAATAATATAACGTAATATGCAGTGTATCATTGAAAATGCCTTATAGTGTAACGTAATTTGTAGTGTATCATTGAAAATACCTTATAATATAACGTAATATGCAGTTTATCATTGAAAATACCTTATAATATAACGTAATATGCAGTGTATCATTGAAAATACCTTATAATATAACGTAATATGCAGTGTATCATTGAAAATACCTTATAATATATAGTAGTTTATCATTGAAAATACCTTATAACATAACGTAATATACAGTGTAACATTGAAAATACCTTATAATATAACGTACTATGCAGCGTATCATTGAAAATACCTAATAATATAACGTAATATGCAGTGTATCATTTAAAATACCTTATAATATATTGTATTTTATCATTGAAAATACCTTATAACATAACGTAATATACAGTGTAACATTGAAAATACCTTATAATATAACGTACTATGCAGCGTATCATTGAAAATACCTTATAATATATCGTAATATGCAGTGTATCATTGAAAATACCTTATAATATTTCGTAATTTGTAGTGTATCATTGAAAATACCTTATAATATAACGTACATTGCAGCGTATCACTGAAAATACCTTCTAATATATCGTAGTTTATCATTGAAAATACCTTATAATATAACGTAATATACAGTGTAGTATTGAAAATACCTTATAATATAACGTAATATGCAGTGTATCATTTAAAATACCTTATAATATATAGTAGTTTATCATTGAAAATACCTTATAACATAACGTAATATACAGTGTAACATTGAAAATACCTTATAATATAACGTACTATGCAGCGTATCATTGAAAATACCTTATAATATATCGTAATATGCAGTGTATCATTGAAAATACCATATAATATAACGTAATATGCAGTGTATCATTGAAAATGCCTTATAATGTAACGTAATATGGAGTGTTTCAATGAAAATACCTTATAATACAACGGAATATGCAGAGTATCATTGAAAATACCTTATAATATAACGTAATATGCAGTGTATCATTGAAAACACCTTATAATATAACGAAATATGCAGTGTATCATTGAAAATACCTTATAATATGTCGTAGTTTAACATTGAAAATACCTAATAATATAACGTAATATGCAGTGTATCATTGAAAATGCCTTATAGTGTAACGTAATTTGTAGTGTATCATAGAAAATACCTTATAATATAACGTAATATGCAGTGTATCATTGAAAATACCTTATAATATAACGTAATATGCAGTGTATCATTGAAAATACATTATAATATAACGTAATATGCAGTTTATCATTGAAAATACCTTATAATATAACGGAATTTGTAGTGTATCATTGAAAATACCTTATAATATAACGTAATATGCAGTGTATCATTGAAAATACCTTATAATATATCGTATTATGCAATGTATCATTGAAAATACCTTATAATATAACGTAATATGCAGTGTATCATTGAAAATACCTTATAATATAGCGTAATATGCAGTATATCATTGAAAATACCTTATAATATTGCGTAATATGCAGTGTATCATTGAAAATACCTTATAATATAACGAAATATGCAGTGTATCATTGAAAATACCTTATAATATGTCGTAGTTTATCATTGAAAATTCCTTATAATATAACGTAATATGCAGTGTATCATTGGCAATACCATATAATATGACGTAATATGCAGTGTATCATAGAAAATACCTTATAATATAACGTAACATGCAGTGTATCATTGAAAATACCTTATAATATAGCGTAATATGCAGTATATCATTGAAAATACCTTATAATATAGCGTAATATGCAGTGTATCATTGAAAATACCTTATAATATATCGTATTATGCAATGTATCATTGAAAATACCTTATAATATAACGTAATATGCAGTGTATCATTGAAAATACCTTATAATATAGCGTAATATGCAGTATATCATTGAAAATACCTTATAATATTGCGTAATATGCAGTGTATCATTGAAAATACCTTATAATATAACGAAATATGCAGTGTATCATTGAAAATACCTTATAATATGTCGTAGTTTATCATTGAAAATTCCTTATAATATAACGTAATATGCAGTGTATCATTGGCAATACCATATAATATGACGTAATATGCAGTGTATCATAGAAAATACCTTATAATATAACGTAACATGCAGTGTATCATTGAAAATACCTTATAATATAACGTAATATGCAGTGTATCATTGAAAATACCTTATAATATAGCGTAATATGCAGTATATCATTGAAAATACCTTATAATATAGCGTAATATGCAGTGTATCATTGAAAATACCTTATAATATAACGAAATATGCAGTGTATCATTGAAAATACCTTATAATATGTCGTAGTTTATCATTGAAAATACCTTATAATATAACGTAATATGCAGTGTATCATTGAAAATGCCTTATAATGTAACGTAATATGGAGTGTTTCAATGAAAATACCTTATAATACAACGTAATATGCAGTGTATCATTGAAAATACCTAATAATATAACGTAATATGCAGTGTATCATTGAAAATACCTTATAATATAACGTACATTGCAGCGTATCACTGAAAATACCTTCTAATATATCGTAGTTTATCATTGAAAATACCTTATAATATAACGTAATATACAGTGTATCATTGAAAATACCTTATAATATAACGTAATATGCAGTGTATCATTGAAAACACCTTATAATATAACGAAATATGCAGTGTATCATTGAAAATACCTTATAATATGTCGTAGTTTAACATTGAAAATACCTAATAATATAACGTAATATGCAGTGTATCATTGAAAATACATTATAATATAACGTAATATGCAGTTTATCATTGAAAATACCTTATAATATAACGGAATTTGTAGTGTATCATTGAAAATACCTTATAATATAACGTAATATGCAGTGTATCATTTAAAATACCTTATAATATATAGTAGTTTATCATTGAAAATACCTTATAATACAACGGAATATGCAGAGTATCATTGAAAATACCTTATAATATAACGTAATATGCAGTGTATCATTGAAAATACCTTATAATATAACGGAATTTGTAGTGTATCATTGAAAATACCTTATAATATAACGTAATATGCAGTGTATCATTGAAAATACCTTATAATATATCGTACTATGCAATGTATCATTGAAAATACCTTATAATATTTCGTAATTTGTAGTGTATCATTGAAAATACCTTATAATATAACGTACATTGCAGCGTATCACTGAAAATACCTTCTAATATATCGTAGTTTATCATTGAAAATACCTTATAATATAACGTAATATACAGTGTAGCATTGAAAATACCTTATAATATAACGTAATATGCAGTGTATCATTGAAAATACCTTATAATATATAGTAGTTTATCATTGAAAATACCTTATAACATAACGTAATATACAGTGTAACATTGAAAATACCTTATAATATAACGTACTATGCAGCGTATCATTGAAAATACCTTATAATATATCGTAATATGCAGTGTATCATTGAAAATACCATATAATATAACGTAATATGCAGTGTATCATTGAAAATACCTTATAATATTTCGTAATTTGTAGTGTATCAGTGAAAATACCTTATAATATAACGGAATATGCAGAGTATCATTGAAAATACCTTATAATATAACGTAATATGCAGTGTATCATTGAAAATACCTTATAATATAACGGAATTTGTAGTGTATCATTGAAAATACCTTATAATATAACGTAATATGCAGTGTATCATTGAAAATACCTTAAAATATATCGTTTTATGCAATGTATCATTGAAAATACCTTATAATATTTCGTAATTTGTAGTGTATCATTGAAAATACCTTATAATATAACGTACATTGCAGCGTATCACTGAAAATACCTTCTAATATATCGTAGTTTATCATTGAAAATACCTTATAATATAACGTAATATACAGTGTAGCATTGAAAATACCTTATAATATAACGTAATATGCAGTGTATCATTTAAAATACCTTATAATATATAGTAGTTTATCATTGAAAATACCTTATAACATAACGTAATATACAGTGTAACATTGAAAATACCTTATAATATAACGTACTATGCTGCGTATCATTGAAAATACCTTATAATATATCGTAATATGCAGTGTATCATTGAAAATACCATATAATATAACGTAATATGCAGTGTATCATTGAAAATGCCTTATAATGTAACGTAATATGGAGTGTTTCAATGAAAATACCTTATAATACAACGGAATATGCAGAGTATCATTGAAAATACCTTATAATATAACGTAATATGCAGTGTATCATTGAAAATACCTTATAATATATCGTAATATGCAGTGTATCATTGAAAATACCTTATAACATAACGTAATATACAGTGTAACATTGAAAATACCTTATAATATAACGAAATATGCAGTGTAACATTGAAAATACCTTATAATATGTCGTAGTTTATCATTGAAAATACCTTATAATATAACGTAATATGCAGTGTATCATTGAAAATGCCTTATAATGTAACGTAATATGGAGTGTTTCAATGAAAATACCTTATAATATAACGTAATATGCAGTGTATCATTGAAAATACCTTATAATATAACGTAATATGCAGTGTATCATTGAAAATACCTTATAATATAGCGTAATATGCAGTATATCATTGAAAATACCTTATAATATAGCGTAATATGCAGTGTATCATTGAAAATACCTTATAATATAACGAAATATGCAGTGTATCATTGAAAATACCTTATAATATGTCGTAGTTTATCATTGAAAATACCTTATAATATAACGTAATATGCAGTGTATCATTGAAAATGCCTTATAATGTAACGTAATATGGATTGTTTCAATGAAAATACCTTATAATACAACGTAATATGCAGTGTATCATTGAAAATACCTAATAATATAACGTAATATGCAGTGTATCATTGAAAATACCTAATAATATAACGTACATTGCAGCGTATCACTGAAAATACCTTCTAATATATCGTAGTTTATCATTGAAAATACCTTATAATATATAGTAGTTTATCATTGAAAATACCTTATAACATAACGTAATATACAGTGTAACATTGAAAATACCTTATAATATAACGTACTATGCAGCGTATCATTGAAAATACCTTATAATATATCGTAATATGCAGTGTATCATTGAAAATACCATATAATATAACGTAATATGCAGTGTATCATTGAAAATACCTTATATTATAACGTAATATACAGTGTATCATTGAAAATACCTTATAATATATAGTAGTTTATCATTGAAAATACCTTATAACATAACGTAATATACAGTGTAACATTGAAAATACCTTATAATATAACGTACTATGCAGCGTATCATTGAAAATACCTTATAATATATCGTAATATGCAGTGTATCATTGAAAATACCATATAATATAACGTAATATGCAGTGTATCATTGATAATACCTTATAATATTTCGTAATTTGTAGTGTATCAGTGAAAATACCTTATAATATAACGGAATATGCAGAGTATCATTGAAAATACCTTATAATATAACGTAATATGCAGTGTATCATTGAAAATACCTTATAATATAACGGAATTTGTAGTGTATCATTGAAAATACCTTATAATATAACGTAATATGCAGTGTATCATTGAAAATACCTTATAATATATCGTTTTATGCAATGTATCATTGAAAATACCTTATAATATTTCGTAATTTGTAGTGTATCATTGAAAATACCTTATAATATAACGTACATTGCAGCGTATCACTGAAAATACCTTCTAATATATCGTAGTTTATCATTGAAAATACCTTATAATATAACGTAATATACAGTGTAGCATTGAAAATACCTTATAATATAACGTAATATGCAGTGTATCATTTAAAATACCTTATAATATATAGTAGTTTATCATTGAAAATACCTTATAACATAACGTAATATACAGTGTAACATTGAAAATACCTTATAATATAACGTACTATGCTGCGTATCATTGAAAATACCTTATAATATATCGTACTATGCAGTGTATCATTGAAAATACCATATAATATAACGTAATATGCAGTGTATCATTGAAAATGCCTTATAATGTAACGTAATATGGAGTGTTTCAATGAAAATACCTTATAATACAACGGAATATGCAGAGTATCATTGAAAATACCTTATAATATAACGTAATATGCAGTGTATCATTGAAAATACCTTATAATATATCGTAATATGCAGTGTATCATTGAAAATACCTTATAACATAACGTAATATACAGTGTAACATTGAAAATACCTTGTAATATAACGAAATATGCAGTGTAACATTGAAAATACCTTATAATATGTCGTAGTTTATCATTGAAAATACCTTATAATATAACGTAATATGCAGTGTATCATTGAAAATGCCTTATAATGTAACGTAATATGGAGTGTTTCAATGAAAATACCTTATAATATAACGTAATATGCAGTGTATCATTGAAAATACCTTATAATATAACGTAATATGCAGTGTATCATTGAAAATACCTTATAATATAGCGTAATATGCAGTATATCATTGAAAATACCTTATAATATAGCGTAATATGCAGTGTATCATTGAAAATACCTTATAATATAACGAAATATGCAGTGTATCATTGAAAATACCTTATAATATGTCGTAGTTTATCATTGAAAATACCTTATAATATAACGTAATATGCAGTGTATCATTGAAAATGCCTTATAATGTAACGTAATATGGATTGTTTCAATGAAAATACCTTATAATACAACGTAATATGCAGTGTATCATTGAAAATACCTAATAATATAACGTAATATGCAGTGTATCATTGAAAATACCTAATAATATAACGTACATTGCAGCATATCACTGAAAATACCTTCTAATATATCGTAGTTTATCATTGAAAATACCTTATAATATATAGTAGTTTATCATTGAAAATACCTTATAACATAACGTAATATACAGTGTAACATTGAAAATACCTTATAATATAACGTACTATGCAGCGTATCATTGAAAATACCTTATAATATATCGTAATATGCAGTGTATCATTGAAAATACCATATAATATAACGTAATATGCAGTGTATCATTGAAAATACCTTATATTATAACGTAATATACAGTGTATCATTGAAAATACCTTATAATATAACGTAATATGCAGTTTATCATTGAAAATACCTTATAATATATAGTAGTTTATCATTGAAAATACCTTATAACATAACGTAATATACAGTGTAACATTGAAAATACCTTATAATATAACGTACTATGCAGCGTATCATTGAAAATACCTTATAATATATCGTAATATGCAGTGTATCATTGAAAATACCATATAATATAACGTAATATGCAGTGTATCATTGAAAATACCTTATATTATAACGTAATATGCAGTGTATCATTGAAAATACCTTGTAATATAACGTAATATGCAGTGTATCATTGAAAATACCTTATAATATAACGTAATATACAGTGTATCATTGAAAATACTTTATAATATAGCGTACTATGCAGTGTATCATTGAAAATACCTTATAATATAACGTAATATGCAGTGTATCATTGAAAATACCTTATAATATAACGAAATATGCAGTGTATCATTGAAAATACCTTATAATATATCGTAATATGCAGTATATCATTGAAAATACCTTATAATATAGCGTAATATGCAGTGTATCATTGAAAATACCTTATAATATAACGAAATATGCAGTGTATCATTGAAAATACCTTATAATATGTCGTAGTTTATCATTGAAAATACCTTATAATATAACGTAATATGCAGTGTATCATTGAAAATGCCTTATAATGTAACGTAATATGGAGTGTTTCAATGAAAATACCTTATAATACAACGTAATATGCAGTGTATCATTGAAAATACCTAATAATATAACGTAATATGCAGTGTATCATTGAAAATACCTAATAATATAACGTACATTGCAGCGTATCACTGAAAATACCTTCTAATATATCGTAGTTTATCATTGAAAATACCTTATAATATAACGTAATATACAGTGTATCATTGAAAATACCTTATAATATAACGTAATATGCAGTGTGTCATTGAAAATACCTTATAATATATAGTAGTTTATCATTGAAAATACCTTATAACATAACGTAATATACAGTGTAACATTGAAAATACCTTATAATATAACGTAATATGCAGTGTATCATTGAAAATACCTTATAATATAACGTAATTTGCAGTGTATCATTGAAAATACCTTATAATATAACGTAATATGCAGTGTATCATTGAAAATACCTTATAATATAACGAAATATGCAGTGTATCATTGAAAATACCTTATAATATAGCGTAATATGCAGTATATCATTGAAAATACCTTATAATATAGCGTAATATGCAGTGTATCATTGAAAATACCTTATAATATAACGAAATATGCAGTGTATCATTGAAAATACCTTATAATATGTCGTAGTTTATCATTGAAAATACCTTATAATATAACGTAATATGCAGTGTATCATTGAAAATGCCTTATAATGTAACGTAATATGGAGTGTTTCAATGAAAATACCTTATAATACAACGTAATATGCAGTGTATCATTGAAAATACCTAATAATATAACGTAATATGCAGTGTATCATTGAAAATACCTAATAATATAACGTACATTGCAGCGTATCACTGAAAATACCTTCTAATATATCGTAGTTTATCATTGAAAATACCTTATAATATAACGTAATATACAGTGTATCATTGAAAATACCTTATAATATAACGTAATATGCAGTGTGTCATTGAAAATACCTTATAATATATAGTAGTTTATCATTGAAAATACCTTATAACATAACGTAATATACAGTGTAACATTGAAAATACCTTATAATATAACGTAATATGCATTGTATCATTGAAAATACCTTATAATATAACGTAATTTGCAGTGTATCATTGAAAATACCTTATAATATAACGTAATATGCAGTGTATCATTGAAAATACCTTATAATATAGCGTAATATGCAGTATATCATTGAAAATACCTTATAATATAGCGTAATATGCAGTGTATCATTGAAAATACCTTATAATATAACGAAATATGCAGTGTATCATTGAAAATACCTTATAATATGTCGTAGTTTATCATTGAAAATACCTTATAATATAACGTAATATGCAGTGTATCATTGAAAATGCCTTATAATGTAACGTAATATGGAGTGTTTCAATGAAAATACCTTATAATACAACGTAATATGCAGTGTATCATTGAAAATACCTAATAATATAACGTAATATGCAGTGTATCATTGAAAATACCTTCTAATATATCGTAGTTTATCATTGAAAATACCTTATAATATAACGTAATATACAGTGTATCATTGAAAATACCTTATAATATAACGTAATATGCAGTGTGTCATTGAAAATACCTTATAATATATAGTAGTTTATCATTGAAAATACCTTATAACATAACGTAATATACAGTGTAACATTGAAAATACCTTATAATATAACGTACTATGCAGCGTATCATTGAAAATACCTTATAATATATCGTAATATGCAGTGTATCATTGAAAATACCATATAATATAACGTAATATGCAGTGTATCATTGAAAATACCTTATATTATAACGTAATATGCAGTGTATCATTGAAAATACCTTGAAATATAACGTAATATGCAGTGTATCATTGAAAATACCTTATAATATAACGAAATATGCAGTGTATCACTGAAAATACCTTATAATATAGCGTAATATGCAGTGTATCATTGAAAATACCTTATAATATATCGTAGTTTATCATTGAAAATGCCTTATAATGAAACGGAATATGCAGTGTATCATTGAAAATACCTTATAATATAACGTAATATGCATTGTATCATTGAAAATTCCTTATAATATATCGTAATTTGCAGTGTATCAATGAAAATACCTTATAATATAACGTGATATGCAATGTATCATTGAAAATAGCTTATAATATAACGTAATTTGTAGTGTATCTTTGAAAATACCTTATAATATAACGTAATATGCAGTGTATCATTGAAAATACCTTATAATATAGCGTAATATGCAGTGTATCATTGAAAATACCTTATAATATATCGTAGTTTATCATTGAAAATGCCTTATAATGAAACGGAATATGCAGTGTATCATTGAAAATACCTTATAATATAACGTAATATGCATTGTATCATTGAAAATTCCTTATAATATAACGTAATTTGCAGTGTATCAATGAAAATACCTTATAATATAACGTGATATGCAATGTATCATTGAAAATAGCTTATAATATAACGTAATTTGTAGTGTATCTTTGAAAATACCTTATAATATAACGTAATATGCAGTGTATCATTGAAAATACCTTATAATATAACGTAATATGCAGTGTATCATTGAAAATACCTTATAATATAGCGTAATATGCAGTATATCATTGAAAATACCTTCTAATATATCGTAGTTTATCATTGAAAATACCTTATAATATAACGTAATATGCAGTGTAGCATTGAAAATACCTTATAATATAACGTAATATGCAGTGTATCATTTAAAATACCTTATAATATATAGTAGTTTATCATTGAAAATACCTTATAACATAACGTAATATACAGTGTAACATTGAAAATACCTTATAATATAACGTACTATGCAGCGTATCATTGAAAATACCTTATAATATATCGTAATATGCAGTGTATCATTGAAAATACCATATAATATAACGTAATATGCATTGTATCATTGAAAATTCCTTATAATATATCGTAATTTGCAGTGTATCAATGAAAATACCTTATAATATAACGTGATATGCAATGTATCATTGAAAATAGCTTATAATATAACGTAATTTGTAGTGTATCTTTGAAAATACCTTATAATATAACGTAATATGCAGTGTATCATTGAAAATACCTTATAATATAACGTAATATGCAATGTATCATTGAAAATACCTTATAATATAGCGTAATATGCAGTATATCATTGAAAATACCTTCTAATATATCGTAGTTTATCATTGAAAATACCTTATAATATAACGTAATATGCAGTGTAGCATTGAAAATACCTTATAATATAACGTAATATGCAGTGTATCATTGAAAATACCTTATAATATATCGTAGTTTATCATTGAAAATACCTTATAACATAACGTAATATACAGTGTAACATTGAAAATACCTTATAATATAACGTACTATGCAGCGTATCATTGAAAATACCTTATAATATATCGTAATATGCAGTGTATCATTGAAAATACCATATAATATAACGTAATATGCAGTGTATCATTGAAAATGCCTTATAATGTAAAGTAATATGGAGTGTTTCAATGAAAATACCTTATAATACAACGGAATATGCAGAGTATCATTGAAAATACCTTATAATATAACGTAATATGCAGTGTATCATTGAAAACACCTTATAATATAACGAAATATGCAGTGTATCATTGAAAATACCTTATAATATGTCGTAGTTTAACATTGAAAATACCTAATAATATAACGTAATATGCAGTGTATCATTGAAAATGCCTTATAGTGTAACGTAATTTGTAGTGTATCATTGAAAATACCTTATAATATAACGTAATATGCAGTGTATCACTGAAAATACCTTATAATATAGCGTAATATGCAGTGTATCATTGAAAATACCTTATAATATATCGTAGTTTATCATTGAAAATGCCTTATAATGAAACGGAATATGCAGTGTATCATTGAAAATACCTTATAATATAACGTAATATGCATTGTATCATTGAAAATTCCTTATAATATATCGTAATTTGCAGTGTATCAATGAAAATACCTTATAATATAACGTGATATGCAATGTATCATTGAAAATAGCTTATAATATAACGTAATTTGTAGTGTATCTTTGAAAATACCTTATAATATAACGTAATATGCAGTGTATCACTGAAAATACCTTATAATATAGCGTAATATGCAGTGTATCATTGAAAATACCTTATAATATATTGTAGTTTATCATTGAAAATGCCTTATAATGAAACGGAATATGCAGTGTATCATTGAAAATACCTTATAATATAACGTAATATGCATTGTATCATTGAAAATTCCTTATAATATATCGTAATTTGCAGTGTATCAATGAAAATACCTTATAATATAACGTGATATGCAATGTATCATTGAAAATAGCTTATAATATAACGTAATTTGTAGTGTATCTTTGAAAATACCTTATAATATAACGTAATATGCAGTGTATCATTGAAAATACCTTATAATATGTCGTAGTTTAACATTGAAAATACATAATAATATAACGTAATATGCAGTGTATCATAGAAAATAACTTATAATATAACGAAATATGCAGTGTATCACTGAAAATACCTTCTAATATATCGTAGGTTATCATTGAAAATACCTTATAATATAACGTACTATGCAGCGTATCATTGAAAATACCTTATAATATATCGTAATATGCAGTGTATCATTGAAAATACCATATAATATAACGTAATATGCAGTGTATCATTGAAAATACCTTATAATATATCGTAATATGCAGTGTATCATTGAAAATACCATATAATATAACGTAATATGCAGTGTATCATTGAAAATACCTTATAATATAACGTACATTGCAGCGTATCACTGAAAATACCTTCTAATATATCGTAGTTTATCATTGAAAATACCTTATAATATAACGTAATATACAGTGTATCATTGAAAATACCTTATAATATAACGTAATATGCAGTGTATCATTGAAAATAACTTATAATATAACGAAATAAGCAGTGTGTCATTGAAAAGACCTTGTAATATAACGAAATATGCAGTGTATCATAGAAAATAACTTATAATATAACGAAATATGCAGTGTATCACTGAAAATACCTTCTAATATATCGTAGTTTATCATTGAAAATACCTTATAATATAACGTACTATGCAGCGTATCATTGAAAATACCTTATAATATATCGTAATATGCAGTGTATCATTGAAAATACCATATAATATAACGTAATATGCAGTGTATCATTGAAAATACCTTATAATATATCGTAATATGCAGTGTATCATTGAAAATACCAAATAATATAACGTAATATGCAGTGTATCATTGAATATACCTTATAATATAGCGTACTATGCAGTGTATCATTGAAAATACCTTATAATATAACGTAATATGCAGTGTATCATTGAAAATACCTTATAATATAACGTAATATGCAATGTATCATTGAAAATACCTTATAATATAGCGTAATATGCAGTATATCATTGAAAATACCTTCTAATATATCGTAGTTTATCATTGAAAATACCTTATAATATAACGTAATATGCAGTGTAGCATTGAAAATACCTTATATTATAACGTAATATGCAGTGTATCATTTAAAATACCTTATAATATATAGTAGTTTATCATTGAAAATACCTTATAATATAACGTAATATGCAGTGTATCATTTAAAATACCTTATAATATATAGTAGTTTATCATTGAAAATACCTTATAATATAACGTAATATGCAGTGTATCATTTAAAATACCTTATAATATATAGTAGTTTATCATTGAAAATACCTTATAACATAACGTAATATACAGTGTAACATTGAAAATACCTTATAATATAACGTACTATGCAGCGTATCATTGAAAATACCTTATAATATATCGTAATATGCAGTGTATCATTGAAAATACCATATAATATAACGTAATATGCAGTGTATCATTGAAAATGCCTTATAATGTAAAGTAATATGGAGTGTTTCAATGAAAATACCTTATAATACAACGGAATATGCAGAGTATCATTGAAAATACCTTATAATATAACGTAATATGCAGTGTATCATTGAAAACACCTTATAATATAACGAAATATGCAGTGTATCATTGAAAATACCTTATAATATGTCGTAGTTTAACATTGAAAATACCTAATAATATAACGTAATATGCAGTGTATCATTGAAAATGCCTTATAGTGTAACGTAATTTGTAGTGTATCATTGAAAATACCTTATAATATAACGTAATATGCAGTGTATCATTGAAACTACCTTATAATATAACGTAATATGCAGTGTATCATTGAAAATACATTATAATATAACGTAATATGCAGTGTATCATTGAAAATACCTTATAATATTTCGTAATTTGTAGTGTATCAGTGAAAATACCTTATAATATAACGTAATATGCAGTGTATCATTGAAAATACATTATAATATAACGTAATATGCAGTGTATCATTGAAAATACCTTATAATATAACGGAATTTGTAGTGTATCATTGAAAATACCTTATAATATAACGTAATATGCAGTGTATCATTGAAAATACCTTATAATATATCGTACTATGCAATGTATCATTGAAAATACCTTATAATATTTCGTAATTTGTAGTGTATCATTGAAAATACCTTATAATATAACGTACATTGCAGCGTATCACTGAAAATACCTTCTAATATATCGTAGTTTATCATTGAAAATACCTTATAATATAACGTAATATACAGTGTAGCATTGAAAATACCTTATAATATAACGTAATATGCAGTGTATCATTTAAAATACCTTATAATATATAGTAGTTTATCATTGAAAATACCTTATAACATAACGTAATATACAGTGTAACATTGAAAATACCTTATAATATAACGTACTATGCAGCGTATCATTGAAAATACCTAATAATATAACGTAATATGCAGTGTATCATTGAAAATACCTTATAATATAACGTACATTGCAGCGTATCACTGAAAATACCTTCTAATATATCGTAGTTTATCATTGAAAATACCTTATAATATAACGTAATATACAGTGTATCATTGAAAATACCTTATAATATGACGTAATATGCAGTGTATCATTGAAAATACCTTATAATATATCGTAATATGGAGTGTATCATTGAAAATACCATATAATATAACGTAATATGCAGTGTATCATTGAAAATACCTTATAATATAGCGTAATATGCAGTGTATCATTGAAAATACCTTATAATATATAGTAGTTTATCATTGAAAATACCTTATAACATAACGTAATATACAGTTTAACATTGAAAATACCTTATAATATAACGTACTATGGAGCGTATCATTGAAAATACCTTATAATATATCGTAATATGGAGTGTATCATTGAAAATACCATATAATATAACGTAATATGCAGTGTATCATTGAAAATACCTTATAATATAGCGTACTATGCAGTGTATCATTGAAAATACCTTATAATATAACGTAATTTGTAGTGTATCTTTGAAAATACCTTATAATATAACGTAATATGCAGTGTATAATTGAAAATAACTTATAATATAACGAAATAAGCAGTGTGTCATTGAAAAGACCTTGTAATATAACGTAATATGCAGTGTATCATTGAAAATGCCTTATAGTGTAACGTAATTTGTAGTGTATCATTGAAAACACCTTATAATATAACGAAATATGCAGTGTATCATTGAAAATACCTTATAATATGTCGTAGTTTAACATTGAAAATACCTTATAATATAACGTAATATGTAGTGTATCATTGAGCGTATCACTGAAAATACCTTCTAATATATCGTAGTTTATCATTGAAAATACCTTATAATATAACGTAATATACAGTGTAGCATTGAAAATACCTTATAATATAACGTAATATGCAGTGTATCATTTAAAATACCTTATAATATATAGTAGTTTATCATTGAAAATACCTTATAACATAACGTAATATACAGTGTAACATTGAAAATACCTTATAATATAACGTACTATGCAGCGTATCATTGAAAATACCTAATAATATAACGTAATATGCAGTGTATCATTGAAAATACCTTATAATATAACGTACATTGCAGCGTATCACTGAAAATACCTTCTAATATATCGTAGTTTATCATTGAAAATACCTTATGATATAACGTAATATACAGTGTATCATTGAAAATACCTTATAATATGACGTAATATGCAGTGTATCATTGAAAATACCTTATAATATATAGTAGTTTATCATTGAAAATACCTTATAAGATAACGTAATATACAGTTTAACATTGAAAATACCTTATAATATAACGTACTATGCAGCGTATCATTGAAAATACCTTATAATATATCGTAATATGGAGTGTATCATTGAAAATACCATATAATATAACGTAATATGCAGTGTATCATTGAAAATACCTTATAATATAGCGTACTATGCAGTGTATCATTGAAAATACCTTATAATATAACGTAATTTGTAGTGTATCTTTGAAAATACCTTATAATATAACGTAATATGCAGTGTATAATTGAAAATAACTTATAATTTAACGAAATAAGCAGTGTGTCATTGAAAAGACCTTATAATATGACGTAATATGCAGTGTATCATTGAAAATACCTGATAATATATAGTAGTTTATCATTGAAAATACCTTATAACATAACGTAATATACAGTTTAACATTGAAAATACCTTATAATATAACGTACTATGCAGCGTATCATTGAAAATACCTTATAATATATCGTAATATGGAGTGTATCATTGAAAATACCATATAATATAACGTAATATGCAGTGTATCATTGAAAATACCTTATAATATAGCGTACTATGCAGTGTATCATTGAAAATACCTTATAATATAACGTAATTTGTAGTGTATCTTTGAAAATACCTTATAATATAGCGTAATATGCAGTGTATCATTTAAAATACCTTATAATATATAGTAGTTTATCATTGAAAATACCTTATAATATAACGTAATATACAGTGTAGTATTGAAAATACCTTATAATATAACGTAATATGCAGTGTATCATTTAAAATACCTTATAATATATAGTAGTTTATCATTGAAAATACCTTATAACATAACGTAATATACAGTGTAACATTGAAAATACCTTATAATATAACGTACTATGCAGCGTATCATTGAAAATACCTAATAATATAACGTAATATGCAGTGTATCATTTAAAATACCTTATAATATATTGTATTTTATCATTGAAAATACCTTATAACATAACGTAATATACAGTGTAACATTGAAAATACCTTATAATATAACGTACTATGCAGCGTATCATTGAAAATACCTTATAATATATCGTAATATGCAGTGTATCATTGAAAATACCTTATAATATTTCGTAATTTGTAGTGTATCATTGAAAATACCTTATAATATAACGTACATTGCAGCGTATCACTGAAAATACATTCTAATATATCGTAGTTTATCATTGAAAATACCTAATAATATAACGTAATATGCAGTGTATCATTGAAAATGCCTTATAGTGTAACGTAATTTGTAGTGTATCATTGAAAATACCTTATAATATAACGTAATATGCAGTTTATCATTGAAAATACCTTATAATATAACGTAATATGCAGTGTATCATTGAAAATACCTTATAATATAACGTAATATGCAGTGTATCATTGAAAATACCTTATAATATTTCGTAATTTGTAGTGTATCAGTGAAAATACCTTATAATATAACGTAATATGCAGTGTACAATTGAAAATACATTATAATATAACGTAATATGCAGTGTATCATTGAAAATACCTTATAATATAACGTAATTTGTAGTGTATCATTGAAAATACCTTATAATATAACGTAATATGCAGTGTATCATTGAAAGTACCTTATAATATATCGTACTATGCAATGTATCATTGAAAATACCTTATAATATTTCGTAATTTGTAGTGTATCATTGAAAATACCTTATAATATAACGTACATTGCAGCGTATCACTGAAAATACCTTCTAATATATCGTAGTTTATCATTGAAAATACCTTATAATATAACGTAATATACAGTGTAGTATTGAAAATACCTTATAATATAACGTAATATGCAGTGTATCATTTAAAATACCTTATAATATATAGTAGTTTATCATTGAAAATACCTTATAACATAACGTAATATACAGTGTAACATTGAAAATACCTTATAATATAACGTACTATGCAGCGTATCATTGAAAATACCTAATAATATAACGTAATATGCAGTGTATCATTTAAAATACCTTATAATATATTGTATTTTATCATTGAAAATACCTTATAACATAACGTAATATACAGTGTAACATTGAAAATACCTTATAATATAACGTACTATGCAGCGTATCATTGAAAATACCTTATAATATATCGTAATATGCAGTGTATCATTGAAAATACCATATAATATAACGTAATATGCAGTGTATCATTGAAAATGCCTTATAATGTAACGTAATATGGAGTGTTTCAATGAAAATACCTTATAATACAACGGAATATGCAGAGTATCATTGAAAATACCTTATAATATAACGTAATATGCAGTGTATCATTGAAAACACCTTATAATATAACGAAATATGCAGTGTATCATTGAAAATACCTTATAATATGTCGTAGTTTAACATTGAAAATACCTAATAATATAACGTAATATGCAGTGTATCATTGAAAATGCCTTATAGTGTAACGTAATTTGTAGTGTATCATTGAAAATACCTTATAATATAACGTAATATGCAGTGTATCATTGAAAATACCTTATAATATAACGTAATATGCAGTGTATCATTGAAAATACCTTATAATATAACGTAATATGCAGTGTATCATTGAAAATACCTTATAATATGTCGTAGTTTAACATTGAAAATACCTAATAATATAACGTAATATGCAGTGTATCATTGAAAATGCCTTATAGTGTAACGTAATTTGTAGTGTATCATTGAAAATACCTTATAATATAACGTAATATGCAGTTTATCATTGAAAATACCTTATAATATAACGTAATATGCAGTGTATCATTGAAAATACCTTATAATATAACGTAATATGCAGTGTATCATTGAAAATACCTTATAATATTTCGTAATTTGTAGTGTATCAGTGAAAATACCTTATAATATAACGTAATATGCAGTGTACAATTGAAAATACATTATAATATAACGTAATATGCAGTGTATCATTGAAAATACCTTATAATATAACGGAATTTGTAGTGTATCATTGAAAATACCTTATAATATAACGTAATATGCAGTGTATCATTGAAAATACCTTATAATATATCGTACTATGCAATGTATCATTGAAAATACCTTATAATATTTCGTAATTTGTAGTGTATCATTGAAAATACCTTATAATATAACGTACATTGCAGCGTATCACTGAAAATACCTTCTAATATATCGTAGTTTATCATTGAAAATACCTTATAATATAACGTAATATACAGTGTAGTATTGAAAATACCTTATAATATAACGTAATATGCAGTGTATCATTTAAAATACCTTATAATATATAGTAGTTTATCATTGAAAATACCTTATAACATAACGTAATATACAGTGTAACATTGAAAATACCTTATAATATAACGTACTATGCAGCGTATCATTGAAAATACCTAATAATATAACGTAATATGCAGTGTATCATTTAAAATACCTTATAATATATTGTATTTTATCATTGAAAATACCTTATAACATAACGTAATATACAGTGTAACATTGAAAATACCTTATAATATAACGTACTATGCAGCGTATCATTGAAAATACCTTATAATATATCGTAATATGCAGTGTATCATTGAAAATACCTTATAATATTTCGTAATTTGTAGTGTATCATTGAAAATACCTTATAATATAACGTACATTGCAGCGTATCACTGAAAATACCTTCTAATATATCGTAGTTTATCATTGAAAATACCTTATAATATAACGTAATATACAGTGTAGTATTGAAAATACCTTATAATATAACGTAATATGCAGTGTATCATTTAAAATACCTTATAATATATAGTAGTTTATCATTGAAAATACCTTATAACATAACGTAATATACAGTGTAACATTGAAAATACCTTATAATATAACGTACTATGCAGCGTATCATTGAAAATACCTAATAATATAACGTAATATGCAGTGTATCATATAAAATACCTTATAATATATTGTATTTTATCATTGAAAATACCTTATAACATAACGTAATATACAGTGTAACATTGAAAATACCTTATAATATAACGTACTATGCAGCGTATCATTGAAAATACCTTATAATATATCGTAATATGCAGTGTATCATTGAAAATACCTTATAATATTTCGTAATTTGTAGTGTATCATTGAAAATACCTTATAATATAACGTACATTGCAGCGTATCACTGAAAATACCTTCTAATATATCGTAGTTTATCATTGAAAATACCTTATAATATAACGTAATATACAGTGTAGTATTGAAAATACCTTATAATATAACGTAATATGCAGTGTATCATTTAAAATACCTTATAATATATAGTAGTTTATCATTGAAAATACCTTATAACATAACGTAATATACAGTGTAACATTGAAAGTACCTTATAATATAACGTACTATGCAGCGTATCATTGAAAATACCTAATAATATAACGTAATATGCAGTGTATCATTTAAAATACCTTATAATATATTGTATTTTATCATTGAAAATACCTTATAACATAACGTAATATACAGTGTAACATTGAAAATACCTTATAATATAACGTACTATGCAGCGTATCATTGAAAATACCTTATAATATATCGTAATATGCAGTGTATCATTGAAAATACCATATAATATAACGTAATATGCAGTGTATCATTGAAAATGCCTTATAATGTAACGTAATATGGAGTGTTTCAATGAAAATACCTTATAATACAACGGAATATGCAGAGTATCATTGAAAATACCTTATAATATAACGTAATATGCAGTGTATCATTGAAAACACCTTATAATATAACGAAATATGCAGTGTATCATTGAAAATACCTTATAATATGTCGTAGTTTAACATTGAAAATACCTAATAATATAACGTAATATGCAGTGTATCATTGAAAATGCCTTATAGTGTAACGTAATTTGTAGTGTATCATTGAAAATACCTTATAATATAACGTAATATGCAGTGTATCATTGAAAATACCTTATAATATAACGTAATATGCAGTGTATCATTGAAAATACATTATAATATAACGTAATATGCAGTTTATCATTGAAAATACCTTATAATATAACGGAATTTGTAGTGTATCATTGAAAATACCTTATAATATAACGTAATATGCAGTGTATCATTGAAAATACCTTATAATATATCGTATTATGCAATGTATCATTGAAAATACCTTATAATATAACGTAATATGCAGTGTATCATTGAAAATACCTTATAATATAGCGTAATATGCAGTATATCATTGAAAATACCTTATAATATTGCGTAATATGCAGTGTATCATTGAAAATACCTTATAATATAACGAAATATGCAGTGTATCATTGAAAATACCTTATAATATGTCGTAGTTTATCATTGAAAATTCCTTATAATATAACGTAATATGCAGTGTATCATTGGCAATACCATATAATATGACGTAATATGCAGTGTATCATAGAAAATACCTTATAATATAACGTAACATGCAGTGTATCATTGAAAATACCTTATAATATAACGTAATATGCAGTGTATCATTGAAAATACCTTATAATATAGCGTAATATGCAGTATATCATTGAAAATACCTTATAATATAGCGTAATATGCAGTGTATCATTGAAAATACCTTATAATATAACGAAATATGCAGTGTATCATTGAAAATACCTTATAATATGTCGTAGTTTATCATTGAAAATACCTTATAATATAACGTAATATGCAGTGTATCATTGAAAATGCCTTATAATGTAACGTAATATGGAGTGTTTCAATGAAAATACCTTATAATACAACGTAATATGCAGTGTATCATTGAAAATACCTAATAATATAACGTAATATGCAGTGTATCATTGAAAATACCTTATAATATAACGTACATTGCAGCGTATCACTGAAAATACCTTCTAATATATCGTAGTTTATCATTGAAAATACCTTATAAGATAACGTAATATACAGTGTATCATTGAAAATACCTTATAATATAACGTAATATGCAGTGTATCATTGAAAACACCTTATAATATAACGAAATATGCAGTGTATCATTGAAAATACCTTATAATATGTCGTAGTTTAACATTGAAAATACCTAATAATATAACGTAATATGCAGTGTATCATTGAAAATACATTATAATATAACGTAATATGCAGTTTATCATTGAAAATACCTTATAATATAACGGAATTTGTAGTGTATCATTGAAAATACCTTATAATATAACGTAATATGCAGTGTATCATTTAAAATACCTTATAATATATAGTAGTTTATCATTGAAAATACCTTATAATACAACGGAATATGCAGAGTATCATTGAAAATACCTTATAATATAACGTAATATGCAGTGTATCATTGAAAATACCTTATAATATAACGGAATTTGTAGTGTATCATTGAAAATACCTTATAATATAACGTAATATGCAGTGTATCATTGAAAATACCTTATAATATAGCGTAATATGCAGTATATCATTGAAAATACCTTATAATATAGCGTACTATGCAGTGTATCATTGAAAATACCTTATAATATAACGTAATTTGTAGTGTATCTTTGAAAATACCTTATAATATAACGTAATATGCAGTGTATAATTGAAAATAACTTATAATATAACGAAATAAGCAGTGTGTCATTGAAAAGACCTTGTAATATAACGTAATATGCAGTGTATCATTGAAAATGCCTTATAGTGTAACGTAATTTGTAGTGTATCATTGAAAACACCTTATAATATAACGAAATATGCAGTGTATCATTGAAAATACCTTATAATATGTCGTAGTTTAACATTGAAAATACCTTATAATATTTCGTAATTTGTAGTGTATCATTGAAAATACCTTATAATATAACGTACATTGCAGCGTATCACTGAAAATACCTTCTAATATATCGTAGTTTATCATTGAAAATACCTTATAATATAACGTAATATACAGTGTAACATTGAAAATACCTTATAATATAACGTAATATGCAGTGTATCATTTAAAATACCTTATAATATATAGTAGTTTATCATTGAAAATACCTTATAACATAACGTAATATACAGTGTAACATTGAAAATACCTTATAATATAACGTACTATGCAGCGTATCATTGAAAATACCTAATAATATAACGTAATATGCAGTGTATCATTGAAAATACCTTATAATATAACGTACATTGCAGCGTATCACTGAAAATACCTTCTAATATATCGTAGTTTATCATTGAAAATACCTTATGATATAACGTAATATACAGTGTATCATTGAAAATACCTTATAATATGACGTACTATGCAGTGTATCATTGAAAATACCTTATAATATATAGTAGTTTATCATTGAAAATACCTTATAAGATAACGTAATATACAGTTTAACATTGAAAATACCTTATAATATAACGTACTATGCAGCGTATCATTGAAAATACCTTATAATATATCGTAATATGGAGTGTATCATTGAAAATACCATATAATATAACGTAATATGCAGTGTATCATTGAAAATACCTTATAATATAGCGTACTATGCAGTGTATCATTGAAAATACCTTATAATATAACGTAATTTGTAGTGTATCTTTGAAAATACCTTATAATATAACGTAATATGCAGTGTATAATTGAAAATAACTTATAATTTAACGAAATAAGCAGTGTGTCATTGAAAAGACCTTATAATATGACGTAATATGCAGTGTATCATTGAAAATACCTGATAATATATAGTAGTTTATCATTGAAAATACCTTATAACATAACGTAATATACAGTTTAACATTGAAAATACCTTATAATATAACGTACTATGCAGCGTATCATTGAAAATACCTTATAATATATCGTAATATGGAGTGTATCATTGAAAATACCTTATAATATAACGTAATATGCAGTGTATCATTGAAAATACCTTATAATATAACGTACTATGCAGTGTATCATTGAAAATACCTTATAATATAACGTAATTTGTAGTGTATCTTTGAAAATACCTTATAATATAGCGTAATATGCAGTGTATCATTTAAAATACCTTATAATATATAGTAGTTTATCATTGAAAATACCTTATAATATAACGTAATATACAGTGTAGTATTGAAAATACCTTATAATATAACGTAATATGCAGTGTATCATTTAAAATACCTTATAATATATAGTAGTTTATCATTGAAAATACCTTATAACATAACGTAATATACAGTGTAACATTGAAAATACCTTATAATATAACGTACTATGCAGCGTATCATTGAAAATACCTAATAATATAACGTAATATGCAGTGTATCATTTAAAATACCTTATAATATATTGTATTTTATCATTGAAAATACCTTATAACATAACGTAATATACAGTGTAACATTGAAAATACCTTATAATATAACGTACTATGCAGCGTATCATTGAAAATACCTTATAATATATCGTAATATGCAGTGTATCATTGAAAATACCTTATAATATTTCGTAATTTGTAGTGTATCATTGAAAATACCTTATAATATAACGTACATTGCAGCGTATCACTGAAAATACATTCTAATATATCGTAGTTTATCATTGAAAATACCTAATAATATAACGTAATATGCAGTGTATCATTGAAAATGCCTTATAGTGTAACGTAATTTGTAGTGTATCATTGAAAATACCTTATAATATAACGTAATATGCAGTTTATCATTGAAAATACCTTATAATATAACGTAATATGCAGTGTATCATTGAAAATACCTTATAATATAACGTAATATGCAGTGTATCATTGAAAATACCTTATAATATTTCGTAATTTGTAGTGTATCAGTGAAAATACCTTATAATATAACGTAATATGCAGTGTACAATTGAAAATACATTATAATATATCGTAATATGCAGTGTATCATTGAAAATACCTTATAATATAACGTAATTTGTAGTGTATCATTGAAAATACCTTATAATATAACGTAATATGCAGTGTATCATTGAAAGTACCTTATAATATATCGTACTATGCAATGTATCATTGAAAATACCTTATAATATTTCGTAATTTGTAGTGTATCATTGAAAATACCTTATAATATAACGTACATTGCAGCGTATCACTGAAAATACCTTCTAATATATCGTAGTTTATCATTGAAAATACCTTATAATATAACGTAATATACAGTGTAGTATTGAAAATACCTTATAATATAACGTAATATGCAGTGTATCATTTAAAATACCTTATAATATATAGTAGTTTATCATTGAAAATACCTTATAACATAACGTAATATACAGTGTAACATTGAAAATACCTTATAATATAACGTACTATGCAGCGTATCATTGAAAATACCTAATAATATAACGTAATATGCAGTGTATCATTTAAAATACCTTATAATATATTGTATTTTATCATTGAAAATACCTTATAACATAACGTAATATACAGTGTAACATTGAAAATACCTTATAATATAACGTACTATGCAGCGTATCATTGAAAATACCTTATAATATATCGTAATATGCAGTGTATCATTGAAAATACCATATAATATAACGTAATATGCAGTGTATCATTGAAAATGCCTTATAATGTAACGTAATATGGAGTGTTTCAATGAAAATACCTTATAATACAACGGAATATGCAGAGTATCATTGAAAATACCTTATAATATAACGTAATATGCAGTGTATCATTGAAAACACCTTATAATATAACGAAATATGCAGTGTATCATTGAAAATACCTTATAATATGTCGTAGTTTAACATTGAAAATACCTAATAATATAACGTAATATGCAGTGTATCATTGAAAATGCCTTATAGTGTAACGTAATTTGTAGTGTATCATTGAAAATACCTTATAATATAACGTAATATGCAGTGTATCATTGAAAATACCTTATAATATAACGTAATATGCAGTGTATCATTGAAAATACATTATAATATAACGTAATATGCAGTGTATCATTGAAAATACCTTATAATATGTCGTAGTTTAACATTGAAAATACCTAATAATATAACGTAATATGCAGTGTATCATTGAAAATGCCTTATAGTGTAACGTAATTTGTAGTGTATCATTGAAAATACCTTATAATATAACGTAATATGCAGTTTATCATTGAAAATACCTTATAATATAACGTAATATGCAGTGTATCATTGAAAATACCTTATAATATAACGTAATATGCAGTGTATCATTGAAAATACCTTATAATATTTCGTAATTTGTAGTGTATCAGTGAAAATACCTTATAATATAACGTAATATGCAGTGTACAATTGAAAATACATTATAATATAACGTAATATGCAGTGTATCATTGAAAATACCTTATAATATAACGGAATTTGTAGTGTATCATTGAAAATACCTTATAATATAACGTAATATGCAGTGTATCATTGAAAATACCTTATAATATATCGTACTATGCAATGTATCATTGAAAATACCTTATAATATTTCGTAATTTGTAGTGTATCATTGAAAATACCTTATAATATAACGTACATTGCAGCGTATCACTGAAAATACCTTCTAATATATCGTAGTTTATCATTGAAAATACCTTATAATATAACGTAATATACAGTGTAGTATTGAAAATACCTTATAATATAACGTAATATGCAGTGTATCATTTAAAATACCTTATAATATATAGTAGTTTATCATTGAAAATACCTTATAACATAACGTAATATACAGTGTAACATTGAAAATACCTTATAATATAACGTACTATGCAGCGTATCATTGAAAATACCTAATAATATAACGTAATATGCAGTGTATCATTTAAAATACCTTATAATATATTGTATTTTATCATTGAAAATACCTTATAACATAACGTAATATACAGTGTAACATTGAAAATACCTTATAATATAACGTACTATGCAGCGTATCATTGAAAATACCTTATAATATATCGTAATATGCAGTGTATCATTGAAAATACCTTATAATATTTCGTAATTTGTAGTGTATCATTGAAAATACCTTATAATATAACGTACATTGCAGCGTATCACTGAAAATACCTTCTAATATATCGTAGTTTATCATTGAAAATACCTTATAATATAACGTAATATACAGTGTAGTATTGAAAATACCTTATAATATAACGTAATATGCAGTGTATCATTTAAAATACCTTATAATATATAGTAGTTTATCATTGAAAATACCTTATAACATAACGTAATATACAGTGTAACATTGAAAATACCTTATAATATAACGTACTATGCAGCGTATCATTGAAAATACCTAATAATATAACGTAATATGCAGTGTATCATTTAAAATACCTTATAATATATTGTATTTTATCATTGAAAATACCTTATAACATAACGTAATATACAGTGTAACATTGAAAATACCTTATAATATAACGTACTATGCAGCGTATCATTGAAAATACCTTATAATATAACGTAATATGCAGTGTATCATTGAAAATACCTTATAATATTTCGTAATTTGTAGTGTATCATTGAAAATACCTTATAATATAACGTACATTGCAGCGTATCACTGAAAATACCTTCTAATATATCGTAGTTTATCATTGAAAATACCTTATAATATAACGTAATATACAGTGTAGTATTGAAAATACCTTATAATATAACGTAATATGCAGTGTATCATTTAAAATACCTTATAATATATAGTAGTTTATCATTGAAAATACCTTATAACATAACGTAATATACAGTGTAACATTGAAAGTACCTTATAATATAACGTACTATGCAGCGTATCATTGAAAATACCTAATAATATAACGTAATATGCAGTGTATCATTTAAAATACCTTATAATATATTGTATTTTATCATTGAAAATACCTTATAACATAACGTAATATACAGTGTAACATTGAAAATACCTTATAACATAACGTAATATACAGTGTAACATTGAAAGTACCTTATAATATAACGTACTATGCAGCGTATCATTGAAAATACCTAATAATATAACGTAATATGCAGTGTATCATTTAAAATACCTTATAATATATTGTATTTTATCATTGAAAATACCTTATAACATAACGTAATATACAGTGTAACATTGAAAATACCTTATAATATAACGTACTATGCAGCGTATCATTGAAAATACCTTATAATATATCGTAATATGCAGTGTATCATTGAAAATACCATATAATATAACGTAATATGCAGTGTATCATTGAAAATGCCTTATAATGTAACGTAATATGGAGTGTTTCAATGAAAATACCTTATAATACAACGGAATATGCAGAGTATCATTGAAAATACCTTATAATATAACGTAATATGCAGTGTATCATTGAAAACACCTTATAATATAACGAAATATGCAGTGTATCATTGAAAATACCTTATAATATGTCGTAGTTTAACATTGAAAATACCTAATAATATAACGTAATATGCAGTGTATCATTGAAAATGCCTTATAGTGTAACGTAATTTGTAGTGTATCATTGAAAATACCTTATAATATAACGTAATATGCAGTGTATCATTGAAAATACCTTATAATATAACGTAATATGCAGTGTATCATTGAAAATACCTTATAATATAACGTAATATGCAGTTTATCATTGAAAATACCTTATAATATAACGGAATTTGTAGTGTATCATTGAAAATACCTTATAATATAACGTAATATGCAGTGTATCATTGAAAATACCTTATAATATATCGTATTATGCAATGTATCATTGAAAATACCTTATAATATAACGTAATATGCAGTGTATCATTGAAAATACCTTATAATATAGCGTAATATGCAGTATATCATTGAAAATACCTTATAATATTGCGTAATATGCAGTGTATCATTGAAAATACCTTATAATATAACGAAATATGCAGTGTATCATTGAAAATACCTTATAATATGTCGTAGTTTATCATTGAAAATACCTTATAATATAACGTAATATGCAGTGTATCATTGGCAATACCATATAATATGACGTAATATGCAGTGTATCATAGAAAATACCTTATAATATAACGTAACATGCAGTGTATCATTGAAAATACCTTATAATATAACGTAATATGCAGTGTATCATTGAAAATACCTTATAATATAGCGTAATATGCAGTATATCATTGAAAATACCTTATAATATAGCGTAATATGCAGTGTATCATTGAAAATACCTTATAATATAACGAAATATGCAGTGTATCATTGAAAATACCTTATAATATGTCGTAGTTTATCATTGAAAATACCTTATAATATAACGTAATATGCAGTGTATCATTGAAAATGCCTTATAATGTAACGTAATATGGAGTGTTTCAATGAAAATACCTTATAATACAACGTAATATGCAGTGTATCATTGAAAATACCTAATAATATAACGTAATATGCAGTGTATCATTGAAAATACCTTATAATATAACGTACATTGCAGCGTATCACTGAAAATACCTTCTAATATATCGTAGTTTATCATTGAAAATACCTTATAAGATAACGTAATATACAGTGTATCATTGAAAATACCTTATAATATAACGTAATATGCAGTGTATCATTGAAAACACCTTATAATATAACGAAATATGCAGTGTATCATTGAAAATACCTTATAATATGTCGTAGTTTAACATTGAAAATACCTAATAATATAACGTAATATGCAGTGTATCATTGAAAATACATTATAATATAACGTAATATGCAGTTTATCATTGAAAATACCTTATAATATAACGGAATTTGTAGTGTATCATTGAAAATACCTTATAATATAACGTAATATGCAGTGTATCATTTAAAATACCTTATAATATATAGTAGTTTATCATTGAAAATACCTTATAATACAACGGAATATGCAGAGTATCATTGAAAATACCTTATAATATAACGTAATATGCAGTGTATCATTGAAAATACCTTATAATATAACGGAATTTGTAGTGTATCATTGAAAATACCTTATAATATAACGTAATATGCAGTGTATCATTGAAAATACCTTATAATATATCGTACTATGCAATGTATCATTGAAAATACCTTATAATATTTCGTAATTTGTAGTGTATCATTGAAAATACCTTATAATATAACGTACATTGCAGCGTATCACTGAAAATACCTTCTAATATATCGTAGTTTATCATTGAAAATACCTTATAATATAACGTAATATACAGTGTAGCATTGAAAATACCTTATAATATAACGTAATATGCAGTGTATCATTGAAAATACCTTATAATATATAGTAGTTTATCATTGAAAATACCTTATAACATAACGTAATATACAGTGTAACATTGAAAATACCTTATAATATAACGTACTATGCAGCGTATCATTGAAAATACCTTATAATATATCGTAATATGCAGTGTATCATTGAAAATACCATATAATATAACGTAATATGCAGTGTATCATTGAAAATACCTTATAATATTTCGTAATTTGTAGTGTATCAGTGAAAATACCTTATAATATAACGGAATATGCAGAGTATCATTGAAAATACCTTATAATATAACGTAATATGCAGTGTATCATTGAAAATACCTTATAATATAACGGAATTTGTAGTGTATCATTGAAAATACCTTATAATATAACGTAATATGCAGTGTATCATTGAAAATACCTTAAAATATATCGTTTTATGCAATGTATCATTGAAAATACCTTATAATATTTCGTAATTTGTAGTGTATCATTGAAAATACCTTATAATATAACGTACATTGCAGCGTATCACTGAAAATACCTTCTAATATATCGTAGTTTATCATTGAAAATACCTTATAATATAACGTAATATACAGTGTAGCATTGAAAATACCTTATAATATAACGTAATATGCAGTGTATCATTTAAAATACCTTATAATATATAGTAGTTTATCATTGAAAATACCTTATAACAGAACGTAATATACAGTGTAACATTGAAAATACCTTATAATATAACGTACTATGCTGCGTATCATTGAAAATACCTTATAATATATCGTAATATGCAGTGTATCATTGAAAATACCATATAATATAACGTAATATGCAGTGTATCATTGAAAATGCCTTATAATGTAACGTAATATGGAGTGTTTCAATGAAAATACCTTATAATACAACGGAATATGCAGAGTATCATTGAAAATACCTTATAATATAACGTAATATGCAGTGTATCATTGAAAATACCTTATAATATATCGTAATATGCAGTGTATCATTGAAAATACCTTATAACATAACGTAATATACAGTGTAACATTGAAAATACCTTATAATATAACGAAATATGCAGTGTAACATTGAAAATACCTTATAATATGTCGTAGTTTATCATTGAAAATACCTTATAATATAACGTAATATGCAGTGTATCATTGAAAATGCCTTATAATGTAACGTAATATGGAGTGTTTCAATGAAAATACCTTATAATATAACGTAATATGCAGTGTATCATTGAAAATACCTTATAATATAACGTAATATGCAGTGTATCATTGAAAATACCTTATAATATAGCGTAATATGCAGTATATCATTGAAAATACCTTATAATATAGCGTAATATGCAGTGTATCATTGAAAATACCTTATAATATAACGAAATATGCAGTGTATCATTGAAAATACCTTATAATATGTCGTAGTTTATCATTGAAAAAACCTTATAATATAACGTAATATGCAGTGTATCATTGAAAATGCCTTATAATGTAACGTAATATGGATTGTTTCAATGAAAATACCTTATAATACAACGTAATATGCAGTGTATCATTGAAAATACCTAATAATATAACGTAATATGCAGTGTATCATTGAAAATACCTAATAATATAACGTACATTGCAGCGTATCACTGAAAATACCTTCTAATATATCGTAGTTTATCATTGAAAATACCTTATAATATATAGTAGTTTATCATTGAAAATACCTTATAACATAACGTAATATACAGTGTAACATTGAAAATACCTTATAATATAACGTACTATGCAGCGTATCATTGAAAATACCTTATAATATATCGTAATATGCAGTGTATCATTGAAAATACCATATAATATAACGTAATATGCAGTGTATCATTGAAAATACCTTATATTATAACGTAATATACAGTGTATCATTGAAAATACCTTATAATATATAGTAGTTTATCATTGAAAATACCTTATAACATAACGTAATATACAGTGTAACATTGAAAATACCTTATAATATAACGTACTATGCAGCGTATCATTGAAAATACCTTATAATATATCGTAATATGCAGTGTATCATTGAAAATACCATATAATATAACGTAATATGCAGTGTATCATTGATAATACCTTATAATATTTCGTAATTTGTAGTGTATCAGTGAAAATACCTTATAATATAACGGAATATGCAGAGTATCATTGAAAATACCTTATAATATAACGTAATATGCAGTGTATCATTGAAAATACCTTATAATATAACGGAATTTGTAGTGTATCATTGAAAATACCTTATAATATAACGTAATATGCAGTGTATCATTGAAAATACCTTATAATATATCGTTTTATGCAATGTAGCATTGAAAATACCTTATAATATTTCGTAATTTGTAGTGTATCATTGAAAATACCTTATAATATAACGTACATTGCAGCGTATCACTGAAAATACCTTCTAATATATCGTAGTTTATCATTGAAAATACCTTATAATATAACGTAATATACAGTGTAGCATTGAAAATACCTTATAATATAACGTAATATGCAGTGTATCATTTAAAATACCTTATAATATATAGTAGTTTATCATTGAAAATACCTTATAACATAACGTAATATACAGTGTAACATTGAAAATACCTTATAATATAACGTACTATGCTGCGTATCATTGAAAATACCTTATAATATAACGTAATATGCAGTGTATCATTGAAAATACCATATAATATAACGTAATATGCAGTGTATCATTGAAAATGCCTTATAATGTAACGTAATATGGAGTGTTTCAATGAAAATACCTTATAATACAACGGAATATGCAGAGTATCATTGAAAATACCTTATAATATAACGTAATATGCAGTGTATCATTGAAAATACCTTATAATATATCGTAATATGCAGTGTATCATTGAAAATACCTTATAACATAACGTAATATACAGTGTAACATTGAAAATACCTTGTAATATAACGAAATATGCAGTGTAACATTGAAAATACCTTATAATATGTCGTAGTTTATCATTGAAAATACCTTATAATATAACGTAATATGCAGTGTATCATTGATAATACCTTATAATATTTCGTAATTTGTAGTGTATCAGTGAAAATACCTTATAATATAACGGAATATGCAGAGTATCATTGAAAATACCTTATAATATAACGTAATATGCAGTGTATCATTGAAAATACCTTATAATATAACGGAATTTGTAGTGTATCATTGAAAATACCTTATAATATAACGTAATATGCAGTGTATCATTGAAAATACCTTATAATATATCGTTTTATGCAATGTATCATTGAAAATACCTTATAATATTTCGTAATTTGTAGTGTATCATTGAAAATACCTTATAATATAACGTACATTGCAGCGTATCACTGAAAATACCTTCTAATATATCGTAGTTTATCATTGAAAATACCTTATAATATAACGTAATATACAGTGTAGCATTGAAAATACCTTATAATATAACGTAATATGCAGTGTATCATTTAAAATACCTTATAATATATAGTAGTTTATCATTGAAAATACCTTATAACATAACGTAATATACAGTGTAACATTGAAAATACCTTATAATATAACGTACTATGCTGCGTATCATTGAAAATACCTTATAATATATCGTAATATGCAGTGTATCATTGAAAATACCATATAATATAACGTAATATGCAGTGTATCATTGAAAATGCCTTATAATGTAACGTAATATGGAGTGTTTCAATGAAAATACCTTATAATACAACGGAATATGCAGAGTATCATTGAAAATACCTTATAATATAACGTAATATGGAGTGTATCATTGAAAATACCTTATAATATATCGTAATATGCAGTGTATCATTGAAAATACCTTATAACATAACGTAATATACAGTGTAACATTGAAAATACCTTGTAATATAACGAAATATGCAGTGTAACATTGAAAATACCTTATAATATGTCGTAGTTTATCATTGAAAATACCTTATAATATAACGTAATATGCAGTGTATCATTGAAAATGCCTTATAATGTAACGTAATATGGAGTGTTTCAATGAAAATACCTTATAATATAACGTAATATGCAGTGTATCATTGAAAATACCTTATAATATAACGTAATATGCAGTGTATCATTGAAAATACCTTATAATATAGCGTAATATGCAGTATATCATTGAAAATACCTTATAATATAGCGTAATATGCAGTGTATCATTGAAAATACCTTATAATATAACGAAATATGCAGTGTATCATTGAAAATACCTTATAATATGTCGTAGTTTATCATTGAAAATACCTTATAATATAACGTAATATGCAGTGTATCATTGAAAATGCCTTATAATGTAACGTAATATGGATTGTTTCAATGAAAATACCTTATAATACAACGTAATATGCAGTGTATCATTGAAAATACCTAATAATATAACGTAATATGCAGTGTATCATTGAAAATACCTAATAATATAACGTACATTGCAGCATATCACTGAAAATACCTTCTAATATATCGTAGTTTATCATTGAAAATACCTTATAATATATAGTAGTTTATCATTGAAAATACCTTATAACATAACGTAATATACAGTGTAACATTGAAAATACCTTATAATATAACGTACTATGCAGCGTATCATTGAAAATACCTTATAATATATCGTAATATGCAGTGTATCATTGAAAATACCATATAATATAACGTAATATGCAGTGTATCATTGAAAATACCTTATATTATAACGTAATATACAGTGTATCATTGAAAATACCTTATAATATAACGTAATATGCAGTTTATCATTGAAAATACCTTATAATATATAGTAGTTTATCATTGAAAATACCTTATAACATAACGTAATATACAGTGTAACATTGAAAATACCTTATAATATAACGTACTATGCAGCGTATCATTGAAAATACCTTATAATATATCGTAATATGCAGTGTATCATTGAAAATACCATATAATATAACGTAATATGCAGTGTATCATTGAAAATACCTTATATTATAACGTAATATGCAGTGTATCATTGAAAATACCTTGTAATATAACGTAATATGCAGTGTATCATTGAAAATACCTTATATTATAACGTAATATACAGTGTATCATTGAAAATACCTTATAATATAACGTAATATGCAGTTTATCATTGAAAATACCTTATAATATATAGTAGTTTATCATTGAAAATACCTTATAACATAACGTAATATACAGTGTAACATTGAAAATACCTTATAATATAACGTACTATGCAGCGTATCATTGAAAATACCTTATAATATATCGTAATATGCAGTGTATCATTGAAAATACCATATAATATAACGTAATATGCAGTGTATCATTGAAAATACCTTATATTATAACGTAATATGCAGTGTATCATTGAAAATACCTTGTAATATAACGTAATATGCAGTGTATCATTGAAAATACCTTATAATATAACGTAATATACAGTGTATCATTGAAAATACTTTATAATATAGCGTACTATGCAGTGTATCATTGAAAATACCTTATAATATAACGTAATATGCAGTGTATCATTGAAAATACCTTATAATATAACGAAATATGCAGTGTATCATTGAAAATACCTTATAATATAGCGTAATATGCAGTATATCATTGAAAATACCTTATAATATAGCGTAATATGCAGTGTATCATTGAAAATACCTTATAATATAACGAAATATGCAGTGTATCATTGAAAATACCTTATAATATGTCGTAGTTTATCATTGAAAATACCTTATAATATAACGTAATATGCAGTGTATCATTGAAAATGCCTTATAATGTAACGTAATATGGAGTGTTTCAATGAAAATACCTTATAATACAACGTAATATGCAGTGTATCATTGAAAATACCTAATAATATAACGTAATATGCAGTGTATCATTGAAAATACCTAATAATATAACGTACATTGCAGCGTATCACTGAAAATACCTTCTAATATATCGTAGTTTATCATTGAAAATACCTTATAATATAACGTAATATACAGTGTATCATTGAAAATACCTTATAATATAACGTAATATGCAGTGTGTCATTGAAAATACCTTATAATATATAGTAGTTTATCATTGAAAATACCTTATAACATAACGTAATATACAGTGTAACATTGAAAATACCTTATAATATAACGTAATATGCATTGTATCATTGAAAATACCTTATAATATAACGTAATTTGCAGTGTATCATTGAAAATACCTTATAATATAACGTAATATGCAGTGTATCATTGAAAATACCTTATAATATAACGAAATATGCAGTGTATCATTGAAAATACCTTATAATATAGCGTAATATGCAGTATATCATTGAAAATACCTTATAATATAGCGTAATATGCAGTGTATCATTGAAAATACCTTATAATATAACGAAATATGCAGTGTATCATTGAAAATACCTTATAATATGTCGTAGTTTATCATTGAAAATACCTTATAATATAACGTAATATGCAGTGTATCATTGAAAATGCCTTATAATGTAACGTAATATGGAGTGTTTCAATGAAAATACCTTATAATACAACGTAATATGCAGTGTATCATTGAAAATACCTAATAATATAACGTAATATGCAGTGTATCATTGAAAATACCTAATAATATAACGTACATTGCAGCGTATCACTGAAAATACCTTCTAATATATCGTAGTTTATCATTGAAAATACCTTATAATATAACGTAATATACAGTGTATCATTGAAAATACCTTATAATATAACGTAATATGCAGTGTGTCATTGAAAATACCTTATAATATATAGTAGTTTATCATTGAAAATACCTTATAACATAACGTAATATACAGTGTAACATTGAAAATACCTTATAATATAACGTAATATGCATTGTATCATTGAAAATACCTTATAATATAACGTAATTTGCAGTGTATCATTGAAAATACCTTATAATATAACGTAATATGCAGTGTATCATTGAAAATACCTTATAATATAGCGTAATATGCAGTATATCATTGAAAATACCTTATAATATAGCGTAATATGCAGTGTATCATTGAAAATACCTTATAATATAACGAAATATGCAGTGTATCATTGAAAATACCTTATAATATGTCGTAGTTTATCATTGAAAATACCTTATAATATAACGTAATATGCAGTGTATCATTGAAAATGCCTTATAATGTAACGTAATATGGAGTGTTTCAATGAAAATACCTTATAATACAACGTAATATGCAGTGTATCATTGAAAATACCTAATAATATAACGTAATATGCAGTGTATCATTGAAAATACCTTCTAATATATCGTAGTTTATCATTGAAAATACCTTATAATATAACGTAATATACAGTGTATCATTGAAAATACCTTATAATATAACGTAATATGCAGTGTGTCATTGAAAATACCTTATAATATATAGTAGTTTATCATTGAAAATACCTTATAACATAACGTAATATACAGTGTAACATTGAAAATACCTTATAATATAACGTACTATGCAGCGTATCATTGAAAATACCTTATAATATATCGTAATATGCAGTGTATCATTGAAAATACCATATAATATAACGTAATATGCAGTGTATCATTGAAAATACCTTATATTATAACGTAATATGCAGTGTATCATTGAAAATACCTTGAAATATAACGTAATATGCAGTGTATCATTGAAAATACCTTATAATATAACGAAATATGCAGTGTATCACTGAAAATACCTTATAATATAGCGTAATATGCAGTGTATCATTGAAAATACCTTATAATATATCGTAGTTTATCATTGAAAATGCCTTATAATGAAACGGAATATGCAGTGTATCATTGAAAATACCTTATAATATAACGTAATATGCATTGTATCATTGAAAATTCCTTATAATATATCGTAATTTGCAGTGTATCAATGAAAATACCTTATAATATAACGTGATATGCAATGTATCATTGCAAATAGCTTATAATATAACGTAATTTGTAGTGTATCTTTGAAAATCCCTTATAGTATAACGTAAAATGCAGTGTATCATTGAAAATACCTTATAATATATCGTAATATGGAGTGTATCATTGAAAATACCTTATAATATATAGTAGTTTACCATTGAAAATGCCTTATAATGAAACGGAATATGCAGTGTATCATTGAAAATACCTTATAATATAACGTAATATGCATTGTATCATTGAAAATTCCTTATAATATATCGTAATTTGCAGTGTATCAATGAAAATACCTTATAATATAACGTGATATGCAATGTATCATTGAAAATAGCTTATAATATAACGTAATTTGTAGTGTATCTTTGAAAATACCTTATCATATAACGTAATATGCAGTGTATCATTGAAAATAACTTATAATATAACGAAATAAGCAGTGTGTCATTGAAAAGACCTTGTAATATAACGAAATATGCAGTGTATCATTGAAAATACCTTATAATATGTCGTAGTTTAACATTGAAAATACATAATAATATAACGTAATATGCAGTGTATCATAGAAAATAACTTATAATATAACGAAATATGCAGTGTATCACTGAAAATACCTTCTAATATATCGTAGGTTATCATTGAAAATACCTTATAATATAACGTACTATGCAGCGTATCATTGAAAATACCTTATAATATATCGTAATATGCAGTGTATCATTGAAAATACCATATAATATAACGTAATATGCAGTGTATCATTGAAAATACCTTATAATATATCGTAATATGCAGTGTATCATTGAAAATACCATATAATATAACGTAATATGCAGTGTATCATTGAAAATACCTTATAATATAACGTACATTGCAGCGTATCACTGAAAATACCTTCTAATATATCGTAGTTTATCATTGAAAATACCTTATAATATAACGTAATATACAGTGTATCATTGAAAATACCTTATAATATAACGTAATATGCAGTGTATCATTGAAAATAACTTATAATATAACGAAATAAGCAGTGTGTCATTGAAAAGACCTTGTAATATAACGAAATATGCAGTGTATCATAGAAAATAACTTATAATATAACGAAATATGCAGTGTATCACTGAAAATACCTTCTAATATATCGTAGTTTATCATTGAAAATACCTTATAATATAACGTACTATGCAGCGTATCATTGAAAATACCTTATAATATATCGTAATATGCAGTGTATCATTGAAAATACCATATAATATAACGTAATATGCAGTGTATCATTGAAAATACCTTATAATATATCGTAATATGCAGTGTATCATTGAAAATACCAAATAATATAACGTAATATGCAGTGTATCATTGAATATACCTTATAATATAGCGTACTATGCAGTGTATCATTGAAAATACCTTATAATATAACGTAATATGCAGTGTATCATTGAAAATACCTTATAATATAACGTAATATGCAATGTATCATTGAAAATACCTTATAATATAGCGTAATATGCAGTATATCATTGAAAATACCTTCTAATATATCGTAGTTTATCATTGAAAATACCTTATAATATAACGTAATATGCAGTGTATCATTGAAAATACCTTATAATATATCGTAATATGCAGTGTATCACTGAAAATACCTTCTAATATATCGTAGTTTATCATTGAAAATACCTTATAATATAACGTAATATGCAATGTATCATTGAAAATACCTTATAATATAGCGTAATATGCAGTATATCATTGAAAATACCTTCTAATATATCGTAGTTTATCATTGAAAATACCTTATAATATAACGTAATATGCAGTGTATCATTGAAAATACCTTATATTATAACGTAATATGCAGTGTATCATTGAAAATACCTTGAAATATAACGTAATATGCAGTGTATCATTGAAAATACCTTATAATATAACGAAATATGCAGTGTATCACTGAAAATACCTTATAATATAGCGTAATATGCAGTGTATCATTGAAAATACCTTATAATATATCGTAGTTTATCATTGAAAATGCCTTATAATGAAACGGAATATGCAGTGTATCATTGAAAATACCTTATAATATAACGTAATATGCATTGTATCATTGAAAATTCCTTATAATATAACGTAATTTGCAGTGTATCAATGAAAATACCTTATAATATAACGTGATATGCAATGTATCATTGAAAATAGCTTATAATATAACGTAATTTGTAGTGTATCTTTGAAAATACCTTATAATATAACGTAATATGCAGTGTATCATTGAAAATAACTTATAATATAACGAAATAAGCAGTGTGTCATTGAAAAGACCTTGTAATATAACGAAATATGCAGTGTATCATTGAAAATACCTTATAATATGTCGTAGTTTAACATTGAAAATACATAATAATATAACGTAATATGCAGTGTATCATAGAAAATAACTTATAATATAACGAAATATGCAGTGTATCACTGAAAATACCTTCTAATATATCGTAGGTTATCATTGAAAATACCTTATAATATAGCGTACTATGCAGTGTATCATTGAAAATACCTTATAATATAACGTAATATGCAGTGTATCATTGAAAATACCTTATAATATAACGTAATATGCAATGTATCATTGAAAATACCTTATAATATAGCGTAATATGCAGTATATCATTGAAAATACCTTCTAATATATCGTAGTTTATCATTGAAAATACCTTATAATATAACGTAATATACAGTGTATCATTGAAAATACCTTATAATATAACGTAATATGCAGTGTATCATTGAAAATAACTTATAATATAACGAAATAAGCAGTGTGTCATTGAAAAGACCTTGTAATATAACGAAATATGCAGTGTATCATTGAAAATACCTTATAATATGTCGTAGTTTAACATTGAAAATACATAATAATATAACGTAATATGCAGTGTATCATAGAAAATAACTTATAATATAACGAAATATGCAGTGTATCACTGAAAATACCTTCTAATATATCGTAGTTTATCATTGAAAATACCTTATAATATAACGTACTATGCAGCGTATCATTGAAAATACCTTATAATATATCGTAATATGCAGTGTATCATTGAAAATACCATATAATATAACGTAATATGCAGTGTATCATTGAAAATACCTTATAATATATCGTAATATGCAGTGTATCATTGAAAATACCAAATAATATAACGTAATATGCAGTGTATCATTGAAAATACCTTATAATATAGCGTACTATGCAGTGTATCATTGAAAATACCTTATAATATAACGTAATATGCAGTGTATCATTGAAAATACCTTATAATATAACGTAATATGCAGTGTATCATTGAAAATACCTTATAATATAGCGTAATATGCAGTATATCATTGAAAATACCTTCTAATATATCGTAGTTTATCATTGAAAATACCTTATAATATAACGTAATATGCAGTGTATCATTGAAAATACCTTATAATATATCGTAATATGCAGTGTATCATTGAAAATACCAAATAATATAACGTAATATGCAGTGTATCATTGAAAATACCTTATAATATAGCGTACTATGCAGTGTATCATTGAAAATACCTTATAATATAACGTAATATGCAGTGTATCATTGAAAATACCTTATAATATAACGTAATATGCAATGTATCATTGAAAATACCTTATAATATAGCGTAATATGCAGTATATCATTGAAAATACCTTCTAATATATCGTAGTTTATCATTGAAAATACCTTATAATATAACGTAATATACAGTGTATCATTGAAAATACCTTATAATATAACGTAATATGCAGTGTATCATTGAAAATACCTTATAATATAACGTAATATGCATTGTATCATTGAAAATTCCTTATAATATAACGTAATTTGCAGTGTATCAATGAAAATACCTTATAATATAACGTGATATGCAATGTATCATTGAAAATAGCTTATAATATAACGTAATTTGTAGTGTATCTTTGAAAATACCTTATAATATAACGTAATATGCAGTGTATCATTGAAAATAACTTATAATATAACGAAATAAGCAGTGTGTCATTGAAAAGACCTTGTAATATAACGAAATATGCAGTGTATCATTGAAAATACCTTATAATATGTCGTAGTTTAACATTGAAAATACATAATAATATAACGTAATATGCAGTGTATCACTGAAAATACCTTCTAATATATCGTAGGTTATCATTGAAAATACCTTATAATATAACGTACTATGCAGCGTATCATTGAAAATACCTTATAATATATCGTAATATGCAGTGTATCATTGAAAATACCATATAATATAACGTAATATGCAGTGTATCATTGAAAATACCTTATAATATATCGTAATATGCAGTGTATCATTGAAAATACCAAATAATATAACGTAATATGCAGTGTATCATTGAAAATACCTTATAATATAACGTACATTGCAGCGTATCACTGAAAATACCTTCTAATATATCGTAGTTTATCATTGAAAATACCTTATAATATAACGTAATATACAGTGTATCATTGAAAATACCATATAATATAACGTAATATGCAGTGTATCATTGAAAATAACTTATAATATAACGAAATAAGCAGTGTGTCATTGAAAAGACCTTGTAATATAACGAAATATGCAGTCTATCATTGAAAATACCTTATAATATGTCGTAGTTTAACATTGAAAATACATAATAATATAACGTAATATGCAGTGTATCATAGAAAATAACTTATAATATAACGAAATATGCAGTGTATCACTGAAAATACCTTCTAATATATCGTAGTTTATCATTGAAAATACCTTATAATATAACGTACTATGCAGCGTATCATTGAAAATACCTTATAATATATCGTAATATGCAGTGTATCATTGAAAATACCATATAATATAACGTAATATGCAGTGTATCATTGAAAATACCTTATAATATATCGTAATATGCAGTGTATCATTGAAAATACCAAATAATATAACGTAATATGCAGTGTATCATTGAAAATACCTTATAATATAGCGTACTATGCAGTGTATCATTGAAAATACCTTATAATATAACGTAATATGCAGTGTATCATTGAAAATACCTTATAATATAACGTAATATGCAATGTATCATTGAAAATACCTTATAATATAGCGTAATATGCAGTATATCATTCAAAATACCTTCTAATATATCGTAGTTTATCATTGAAAATACCTTATAATATAACGTAATATGCAGTGTATCATTGAAAATACCTTATAATATATCGTAATATGCAGTGTATCATTGAAAATACCAAATAATATAACGTAATATGCAGTGTATCATTGAAAATACCTTATAATATAACGTAATATGCAGTGTATCATTGAAAATACCTTATAATATAACGTAATATGCAGTGTATCATTGAAAATACCTTATAATATAACGTAATATGCAATGTATCATTGAAAATACCTTATAATATAGCGTAATATGCAGTATATCATTGAAAATACCTTCTAATATATCGTAGTTTATCATTGAAAATACCTTATAATATAACGTAATATACAGTGTATCATTGAAAATACCTTATAATATAACGTAATATGCAGTGTATCATTGAAAATACCTTATAATATATAGTAGTTTATCATTGAAAATACCTTATAACATAACGTAATATACAGTGTAACATTGAAAATACCTTATAATATAACGTACTATGCAGCGTATCATTGAAAATACCTTATAATATATCGTAATATGCAGTGTATCATTGAAAATACCATATAATATAACGTAATATGCAGTGTATCATTGAAAATACCTTATATTATAACGTAATATGCAGTGTATCATTGAAAATACCTTGTAATATAACGTAATATGCAGTGTATCATTGAAAATACCTTATAATATAACGTAATATACAGTGTATCATTGAAAATACCTTATAATATAGCGTACTATGCAGTGTATCATTGAAAATACCTTATAATATAACGTAATATGCAGTGTATCATTGAAAATACCTTATAATATAACGAAATATGCAGTGTATCATTGAAAATACCTTATAATATAGCGTAATATGCAGTATATCATTGAAAATACCTTATAATATAGCGTAATATGCAGTGTATCATTGAAAATACCTTATAATATAACGAAATATGCAGTGTATCATTGAAAATACCTTATAATATGTCGTAGTTTATCATTGAAAATACCTTATAATATAACGTAATATGCAGTGTATCATTGAAAATGCCTTATAATGTAACGTAATATGGAGTGTTTCAATGAAAATACCTTATAATACAACGTAATATGCAGTGTATCATTGAAAATACCTAATAATATAACGTAATATGCAGTGTATCATTGAAAATACCTAATAATATAACGTACATTGCAGCGTATCACTGAAAATACCTTCTAATATATCGTAGTTTATCATTGAAAATACCTTATAATATAACGTAATATACAGTGTATCATTGAAAATACCTTATAATATAACGTAATATGCAGTGTGTCATTGAAAATACCTTATAATATATAGTAGTTTATCATTGAAAATACCTTATAACATAACGTAATATACAGTGTAACATTGAAAATACCTTATAATATAACGTAATATGCATTGTATCATTGAAAATACCTTATAATATAACGTAATTTGCAGTGTATCATTGAAAATACCTTATAATATATCGTAATATGCAGTGTATCATTGAAAATACCTTATAATATAACGTAATATGCAGTGTATCATTGAAAATACCTTATAATATAGCGTACTATGCAGTGTATCATTGAAAATACCTTATAATATATCGTAATATGCAGTGTATCATTGAAAATACCATATAATATAACGTAATATGCAGTGTATCATTGAAAATACCTTATAATATAGCGTACTATGCAGTGTATCATTGAAAATACCTTATAATATAACGAAATATGCAGTGTATCATTGAAAATGCCTTATAATGTAACGTAATATGGAGTGTTTCAATGAAAATACCTTATAATACAACATAATATGCAGTGTATCATTGAAAATACCTAATAATATAACGTAATATGCAGTGTATCATTGAAAATACCTTCTAATATATCGTAGTTTATCATTGAAAATACCTTATAATATAACGTAATATACAGTGTATCATTGAAAATACCTTATAATATAACGTAATATGCAGTGTGTCATTGAAAATACCATATAATATATAGTAGTTTATCATTGAAAATACCTTATAACATAACGTAATATACAGTGTAACATTGAAAATACCTTATAATATAACGTACTATGCAGCGTATCATTGAAAATACCTTATAATATATCGTAATATGCAGTGTATCATTGAAAATACTATATAATATAACGTAATATGCAGTGTATCATTGAAAATACCTTATATTATAACGTAATATGCAGTGTATCATTGAAAATACCTTGTAATATAACGTAATATGCAGTGTATCATTGAAAATACCTTATAATATAACGAAATATGCAGTGTATCACTGAAAATACCTTATAATATATCGTAATATGCAGTGTATCATTGAAAATACCATATAATATAACGTAATATGCAGTGTATCATTGAAAATACCTTATAATATATCGTAATATGCAATGTATCATTGAAAATACCATATAATATAACGTAATATGCAGTGTATCATTGAAAATACCTTATAATATAGCGTACTATGCAGTGTATCATTGAAAATACCTTATAATATGTCGTAGTTTATCATTGAAAATACCTTATAATATAACGTAATATGCAGTGTATCATTGAAAATGCCTTATAATGTAACGTAATATGGAGTGTTTCAATGAAAATACCTTATAATACAACGTAATATGCAGTTTATCATTGAAAATACCTAATAATATAACGTAATATGCAGTGTATCATTGAAAATACCTAATAATATAACGTACATTGCAGCGTATCACTGAAAATACCTTCTAATATATCGTAGTTTATCATTGAAAATACCTTATAATATAACGTAATATACAGTGTATCATTGAAAATACCTTATAATATAACGTAATATGCAGTGTATCATTGAAAATACCTTATAATATAACGAAATATGCAGTGTATCATTGAAAATACCTTATAATATAGCGTAATATGCAGTATATCATTGAAAATACCTTATAATATAGCGTAATATGCAGTGTATCATTGAAAATACCTTATAATATAACGAAATATGCAGTGTATCATTGAAAATACCTTATAATATGTCGTAGTTTATCATTGAAAATACCTTATAATATAACGTAATATGCAGTGTATCATTGAAAATGCCTTATAATGTAACGTAATATGGAGTGTTTCAATGAAAATACCTTATAATACAACGTAATATGCAGTGTATCATTGAAAATACCTAATAATATAACGTAATATGCAGTGTATCATTGAAAATACCTAATAATATAACGTACATTGCAGCGTATCACTGAAAATACCTTCTAATATATCGTAGTTTATCATTGAAAATACCTTATAATATAACGTAATATACAGTGTATCATTGAAAATACCTTATAATATAACGTAATATGCAGTGTGTCATTGAAAATACCTTATAATATATAGTAGTTTATCATTGAAAATACCTTATAACATAACGTAATATACAGTGTAACATTGAAAATACCTTATAATATAACGTAATATGCATTGTATCATTGAAAATACCTTATAATATAACGTAATTTGCAGTGTATCATTGAAAATACCTTATAATATATCGTAATATGCAGTGTATCATTGAAAATACCATATAATATAACGTAATATGCAGTGTATCATTGAAAATACCTTATAATATAGCGTACTATGCAGTGTATCATTGAAAATACCTTATAATATATCGTAATATGCAGTGTATCATTGAAAATACCATATAATATAACGTAATATGCAGTGTATCATTGAAAATACCTTATAATATAGCGTACTATGCAGTGTATCATTGAAAATACCTTATAATATAACGAAATATGCAGTGTATCATTGAAAATGCCTTATAATGTAACGTAATATGGAGTGTTTCAATGAAAATACCTTATAATACAACATAATATGCAGTGTATCATTGAAAATACCTAATAATATAACGTAATATGCAGTGTATCATTGAAAATACCTTCTAATATATCGTAGTTTATCATTGAAAATACCTTATAATATAACGTAATATACAGTGTATCATTGAAAATACCTTATAATATAACGTAATATGCAGTGTGTCATTGAAAATACCATATAATATATAGTAGTTTATCATTGAAAATACCTTATAACATAACGTAATATACAGTGTAACATTGAAAATACCTTATAATATAACGTACTATGCAGCGTATCATTGAAAATACCTTATAATATATCGTAATATGCAGTGTATCATTGAAAATACTATATAATATAACGTAATATGCAGTGTATCATTGAAAATACCTTATATTATAACGTAATATGCAGTGTATCATTGAAAATACCTTGTAATATAACGTAATATGCAGTGTATCATTGAAAATACCTTATAATATAACGAAATATGCAGTGTATCACTGAAAATACCTTATAATATATCGTAATATGCAGTGTATCATTGAAAATACCATATAATATAACGTAATATGCAGTGTATCATTGAAAATACCTTATAATATATCGTAATATGCAATGTATCATTGAAAATACCATATAATATAACGTAATATGCAGTGTATCATTGAAAATACCTTATAATATAGCGTACTATGCAGTGTATCATTGAAAATACCTTATAATATGTCGTAGTTTATCATTGAAAATACCTTATAATATAACGTAATATGCAGTGTATCATTGAAAATGCCTTATAATGTAACGTAATATGGAGTGTTTCAATGAAAATACCTTATAATACAACGTAATATGCAGTGTATCATTGAAAATACCTATTAATATAACGTAATATGCAGTGTATCATTGAAAATACCTAATAATATAACGTACATTGCAGCGTATCACTGAAAATACCTTCTAATATATCGTAGTTTATCATTGAAAATACCTTATAATATAACGTAATATACAGTGTATCATTGAAAATACCTTATAATATAACGTAATATGCAGTGTGTCATTGAAAATACCTTATAATATATAGTAGTTTATCATTGAAAATACCTTATAACATAACGTAATATACAGTGTAACATTGAAAATACCTTATAATATAATGTACTATGCAGCGTATCATTGAAAATACCTTATAATATATCGTAATATGCAGTGTATCATTGAAAATACCATATAATATAACGTAATATGCAGTGTATCATTGAAAATACCTTATATTATAACGTAATATGCAGTGTATCATTGAAAATACCTTGTAATATAACGTAATATGCAGTGTATCATTGAAAATACCTTATAATATAACGAAATATGCAGTGTATCACTGAAAATACCTTATAATATAGCGTAATATGCAGTGTATCATTGAAAATACCTTATAATATATCGTAGTTTATCATTGAAAATGCCTTATAATGAAACGGAATATGCAGTGTATCATTGAAAATACCTTATAATATAACGAAATATGCAGTGTATCATTGAAAATACCTTATAATATGTCGTAGTTTATCATTGAAAATACCTTATAATATAACGTAATATGCAGTGTATCATTGAAAATGCCTTATAATGTAACGTAATATGGAGTGTTTCAATGAAAATACCTTATAATATAACGTAATATACAGTGTATCATTGAAAATACCTTATAATATAACGTAATATGCAGTGTGTCATTGAAAATACCTTATAATATATAGTAGTTTATCATTGAAAATACCTTATAACATAACGTAATATACAGTGTAACATTGAAAATACCTTATAATATAACGTAATATGCATTGTATCATTGAAAATACCTTATAATATAACGTAATTTGCAGTGTATCATTGAAAATACCTTATAATATATCGTAATATGCAGTGTATCATTGAAAATACCATATAATATAACGTAATATGCAGTGTATCATTGAAAATACCTTATAATATAGCGTACTATGCAGTGTATCATTGAAAATACCTTATAATATATCGTAATATGCAGTGTATCATTGAAAATACCATATAATATAACGTAATATGCAGTGTATCATTGAAAATACCTTATAATATAGCGTACTATGCAGTGTATCATTGAAAATACCTTATAATATAACGAAATATGCAGTGTATCATTGAAAATGCCTTATAATGTAACGTAATATGGAGTGTTTCAATGAAAATACCTTATAATACAACGTAATATGCAGTGTATCATTGAAAATACCTAATAATATAACGTAATATGCAGTGTATCATTGAAAATACCTTCTAATATATCGTAGTTTATCATTGAAAATACCTTATAATATAACGTAATATACAGTGTATCATTGAAAATACCTTATAATATAACGTAATATGCAGTGTGTCATTGAAAATACCATATAATATATAGTAGTTTATCATTGAAAATACCTTATAACATAACGTAATATACAGTGTAACATTGAAAATACCTTATAATATAACGTACTATGCAGCGTATCATTGAAAATACCTTATAATATATCGTAATATGCAGTGTATCATTGAAAATACTATATAATATAACGTAATATGCAGTGTATCATTGAAAATACCTTATATTATAACGTAATATGCAGTGTATCATTGAAAATACCTTGTAATATAACGTAATATGCAGTGTGTCATTGAAAATACCTTATAATATAACGAAATATGCAGTGTATCACTGAAAATACCTTATAATATATCGTAATATGCAGTGTATCATTGAAAATACCATATAATATAACGTAATATGCAGTGTATCATTGAAAATACCTTATAATATATCGTAATATGCAGTGTATCATTGAAAATACCATATAATATAACGTAATATGCAGTGTATCATTGAAAATACCTTATAATATAGCGTACTATGCAGTGTATCATTGAAAATACCTTATAATATAACGTAATATGCAGTGTATCATTGAAAATACCTTATAATATAACGAAATATGCAGTGTATCACTGAAAATACCTTATAATATAGCGTAATATGCAGTGTATCATTGAAAATACCTTATATTATATCGTAGTTTATCATTGAAAATGCCTTATAATATAACGAAATAAGCAGTGTGTCATTGAAAAGACCTTGTAATATAACGAAATATGCAGTGTATCATTGAAAATACCTTATAATATGTCGTAGTTTAACATTGAAAATACATAATAATATAACGTAATATGCAGTGTATCATAGAAAATAACTTATAATATAACGAAATATGCAGTGTATCACTGAAAATACCTTCTAATATATCGTAGTTTATCATTGAAAATACCTTATAATATAACGTACTATGCAGCGTATCATTGAAAATACCTTATAATATATCGTAATATGCAGTGTATCATTGAAAATACCATATAATATAACGTAATATGCAGTGTATCATTGAAAATACCTAATAATATAACGTAATATGCAGTGTATCATTGAAAATACCTAATAATATAACGTACATTGCAGCGTATCACTGAAAATACCTTCTAATATATCGTAGTTTATCATTGAAAATACCTTATAATATAACGTAATATACACTGTATCATTGAAAATACCTTATAATATAACGTAATATGCAGTGTATCATTGAAAATACCTTATAATATATAGTAGTTTATCATTGAAAATACCTTATAACATACCGTAATATACAGTGTAACATTGAAAATACCTTATAATATAACGTACTATGCAGCGTATCATTGAAAATACCTTATAATATATCGTAATATGCAGTGTATCATTGAAAATACCATATAATATAACGTAATATGCAGTGTATCATTGAAAATACCTTATATTATAACGTAATATGCAGTGTATCAATGAAAATACCTTGTAATATAACGTAATATGCAGTGTATCATTGAAAATACCTTATAATATGTCGTAGTTTATCATTGAAAATACCTTATAATATAACGTAATATGCAGTGTATCATTGAAAATGCCTTATAATGTAACGTAATATGGAGTGTTTCAATGAAAATACCTTATAATACAACGTAATATGCAGTGTATCATTGAAAATACCTATTAATTTAACGTAATATGCAGTGTATCATTGAAAATACCTAATAATATAACGTACATTGCAGCGTATCACTGAAAATACCTTCTAATATATCGTAGTTTATCATTGAAAATACCTTATAATATAACGTAATATACAGTGTATCATTGAAAATACCTTATAATATAACGTAATATGCAGTGTATCATTGAAAATACCTTATAATATATAGTAGTTTATCATTGAAAATACCTTATAACATAACGTAATATACAGTGTAACATTGAAAATACCTTATAATATAACGTACTATGCAGCGTATCATTGAAAATACCTTATAATATATCGTAATATGCAGTGTATCATTGAAAATACCATATAATATAACGTAATATGCAGTGTATCATTGAAAATACCTTATAATATAGCGTAATATGCAGTGTATCATTGAAAATACCTTATAATATAACGAAATATGCAGTGTATCATTGAAAATACCTTATAATATGTCGTAGTTTATCATTGAAAATACCTTATAATATAACGTAATATGCAGTGTATCATTGAAAATGCCTTATAATGTAACGTAATATGGAGTGTTTCAATGAAAATACCTTATAATATATAGTAGTTTATCATTGAAAATACCTTATAACATAACGTAATATACAGTGTAACATTGAAAATACCATATAATATAACGTAATATGCAGTGTATCATTGAAAATACCTTATATTATAACGTAATATGCAGTGTATCATTTAAAATACCATGTAATATAACGTAATATGCAGTATATCATTGAAAATACCTTATAATATAACGTAATATGCAGTGTATCATTGAAAATACCTTCTAATATATCGTAGTTTATCATTGAAAATACCTTATAATATAACGAAATATGCAGTGTATCATTGAAAATACCTTATAGTTAGTCGTAGTTTATCATTGAAAATACCTTATAATACAACGTAATATGCAGTGTATCATTGAAAATACCTTATAATATAACGTAATATACAGTGTATCATTGAAAATACCTTATAATATAGCGTACTATGCAGTGTATCATTGAAAATACCTTATAATATAACGTAATATGCAGTGTATCATTGAAAATACCTTATAATATAACGTAATATGCAGTGTATCATTGAAAATACCTTATAATATAGCGTAATATGCAGTATATCATTGAAAATACCTTATAATATAGCGTAATATGCAGTGTATCATTGAAAATACCGTATAATATAACGAAATATGCAGTGTATCATTCAAAATACCTTATAATATGTCGTAGTTTATCATTGAAAATACCTTATAATATAACGTAATATGCAGTGTATCATTGAAAATGCCTTATAATGTAACGTAATATGGAGTGTTTCAATGAAAATACCTTATAATACAACGTAATATGCAGTGTATCATTGAAAATACCTAATAATATAACGTACTATGCAGCGTATCATTGAAAATACCTTATAATATATCGTAATATGGAGTGTATCATTGAAAATACCATATAATATAACGTAATATGCAGTGTATCATTGAAAATACCTTATATTATAACGTAATATGCAGTGTATCATTGAAAATACCTTGTAATATAACGTAATATGCAGTGTATCATTGAAAATACCTTACAATATAACGTAATATGCAGAGTATCATTGAAAGTACCTTCTAATATATCGTAGTTTATCATTGAAAATACCTTATAATATAACGAAATATGCAGTGTATCATTGAAAATACCTTATAATATGTCGTAGTTTATCATTGAAAATACCTTATAATATAACGTAATATGCAGTGTATCATTGAAAATGCCTTATAATGTAACGTAATATGGAGTGTTTCAATGAAAATACCTTATAATACAACGTAATATGCAGTGTATCATTGAAAATACCTATTAATATAACGTAATATGCAGTGTATCATTGAAAATACCTAATAATATAACGTACATTGCAGCGTATCACTGAAAATACCTTCTAATATATCGTAGTTTATCATTGAAAATACCTTATAATATAACGTAATATACAGTGTATCATTGAAAATACCTTATAATATAACGTAATATACAGTGTAACATTGAAAATACCTTATAATATAACGTACTATGCAGCGTATCATTGAAAATACCTTATAATATATCGTAATATGCAGTGTATCATTGAAAATACCATATAATATAACGTAATATGCAGTGTATCATTGAAAATACCTTATAATATAACGTACTATGCAGCGTATCATTGAAAATACCTTATATTATAACGTAATATGCAGTGTATCATTGAAAATACCTTGTAATATAACGTAATATGCAGTGTATCATTGAAAATACCTTATAATATAACGTAATATGCAGTGTATCATTGAAAATACCTTATATTATAACGTAATATGCAGTGTATCATTGAAAATACCTTGTAATATAACGTAATATGCAGTGTATCATTGAAAATACCTTATAATATAACGTAATATGCAGAGTATCATTGAAAATACCTTCTAATATATCGTAGTTTATCATTGAAAATACCTTATAATATAACGAAATATGCAGTGTATCATTGAAAATACCTTATAATATATCGTAGTTTATCATTGAAAATGCCTTATAATGAAACGGAATATGCAGTGTATCATTGAAAATACCTTATAATATAACGTAATATGCATTGTATCATTGAAAATACCTTATAATATAACGTAATTTGCAGTGTATCAATGAAAATACCTTATAATATAACGTGATATGCAATGTATCATTGAAAATAGCTTATAATATAACGTAATTTGTAGTGTATCTTTGAAAATACCTTATAATATAACGTAATATGCAGTGTATCATTGAAAATAACTTATAATATAACGAAATAAGCAGTGTGTCATTGAAAAGACCTTGTAATATAACGTAATATGCAGTGTATCATTGAAAATACCTTATAACATAACGTAATATACAGTGTAACATTGAAAATACCTTATAATATAACGTACTATGCAGCGTATCATTGAAAATACCTTATAATATATCGTAATATGCAGTGTATCATTGAAAATACCATATAATATAACGTAATATGCAGTGTATCATTGAAAATACCTTATAATATAACGTACTATGCAGCGTATCATTGAAAATGCCTTATAATGTAACGTAATATGGAGTGTTTCAATGAAAATACCTTATAATACAACGTAATATGCAGTGTATCATTGAAAATACCTATTAATATAACGTAATATGCAGTGTATCATTGAAAATACCTAATAATATAACGTACATTGCAGCGTATCACTGAAAATACCTTCTAATATATCGTAGTTTATCATTGAAAATACCTTATAATATAACGTAATATACAGTGTATCATTGAAAATACCTTATAATATAACGTAATATGCAGTGTATCATTGAAAATACCTTATAATATATAGTAGTTTATCATTGAAAATACCTTATAACATAACGTAATATACAGTGTAACATTGAAAATACCTTATAATATAACGAAATATGCAGTGTATCACTGAAAATACCTTATAATATAGCGTAATATGCAGTGTATCATTGAAAATACCTTATAATATATCGTAGTTTATCATTGAAAATGCCTTATAATGAAACGGAATATGCAGTGTATCATTGAAAATACCTTATAATATAACGTAATATGCATTGTATCATTGAAAATACCTTATAATATAACGTGATATGCAATGTATCATTGAAAATAGCTTATAATATAACGTAATTTGTAGTGTAACATTGAAAATACCTTATAATATAACGTACTATGCAGCGTATCATTGAAAATACCTTATAATATATCGTAATATGCAGTGTATCATTGAAAATACCATATAATATAACGTAATATGCAGTGTATCATTGAAAATACCTTATATTATAACGTAATATGCAGTGTATCATTGAAAATACCTTGTAATATAACGTAATATGCAGTGTATCATTGAAAATACCTTACAATATAACGTAATATGCAGAGTATCATTGAAAATACCTTCTAATATATCGTAGTTTATCATTGAAAATACCTTATAATATAACGAAATATGCAGTGTATCATTGAAAATACCTTATAATATGTCGTAGTTTATCATTGAAAATACCTTATAATACAACGTAATATGCAGTGTATCATTGAAAATACCTTATAATATAACGTAATATACAGTGTATCATTGAAAATACCTTATAATATAGCGTACTATGCAGTGTATCATTGAAAATACCTTATAATATAACGTAATATGCAGTGTATCATTGAAAATACCTTATAATATAACGTAATATGCAGTGTATCATTGAAAATACCTTATAATATAGCGTAATATGCAGTATATCATTGAAAATACCTTATAATATAGCGTAATATGCAGTGTATCATTGAAAATACCGTATAATATAACGAAATATGCAGTGTATCATTGAAAATACCTTATAATATGTCGTAGTTTATCATTGAAAATACCTTATAATATAACGTAATATGCAGTGTATCATTGAAAATGCCTTATAATGTAACGTAATATGGAGTGTTTCAATGAAAATACCTTATAATACAACGTAATATGCAGTGTATCATTGAAAATACCTAATAATATAACGTAATATGCAGTGTATCATTGAAAATACCTAATAATATAACGTACATTGCAGCGTATCACTGAAAATACCTTCTAATATATCGTAGTTTATCATTGAAAATACCTTATAATATAACGTAATATACAGTGTATCATTGAAAATACCTTATAATATAACGTAATATGCAGTGTGTCATTGAAAATACCTTATAATATATAGTAGTTTATCATTGAAAATACCTTATAACATAACGTAATATACAGTGTAACATTGAAAATACCTTATAATATAACGTACTATGCAGCGTATCATTGAAAATACCTTATAATATATCGTAATATGCAGTGTATCATTGAAAATACCATATAATATAACGTAATATGCAGTGTATCATTGAAAATACCTTATATTATAACGTAATATGCAGTGTATCATTGAAAATACCTTGTAATATAACGTAATATGCAGTGTATCATTGAAAATACCTTACAATATAACGTAATATGCAGAGTATCATTGAAAATACCTTCTAATATATCGTAGTTTATCATTGAAAATACCTTATAATATAACGAAATATGCAGTGTATCATTGAAAATACCTTATAATATGTCGTAGTTTATCATTGAAAATACCTTATAATATAACGTAATATGCAGTGTATCATTGAAAATGCCTTATAATGTAACGTAATATGGAGTGTTTCAATGAAAATACCTTATAATACAACGTAATATGCAGTGTATCATTGAAAATACCTATTAATATAACGTAATATGCAGTGTATCATTGAAAATACCTAATAATATAACGTACATTGCAGCGTATCACTGAAAATACCTTCTAATATATCGTAGTTTATCATTGAAAATACCTTATAATATAACGTAATATACAGTGTATCATTGAAAATACCTTATAATATAACGTAATATACAGTGTAACATTGAAAATACCTTATAATATAACGTACTATGCAGCGTATCATTGAAAATACCTTATAATATATCGTAATATGCAGTGTATCATTGAAAATACCATATAATATAACGTAATATGCAGTGTATCATTGAAAATACCTTCTAATATATCGTAGTTTATCATTGAAAATACCTTATAATATAACGTAATATGCAGTGTATCATTGAAAATGCCTTATAATGTAACGTAATATGGAGTGTTTCAATGAAAATACCTTATAATATATAGTAGTTTATCATTGAAAATACCTTATAACATAACGTAATATACAGTGTAACATTGAAAATACCATATAATATAACGTAATATGCAGTGTATCATTGAAAATACCTTATATTATAACGTAATATGCAGTGTATCATTTAAAATACCTTGTAATATAATGTAATATGCAGTGTATCATTGAAAATACCTTATAATATAACGTAGTATGCAGTGTATCATTGAAAATACCTTCTAATATATCGTAGTTTATCATTGAAAATACCTTATAATATAACGAAATATGCAGTGTATCATTGAAAATACCTTATAGTTAGTCGTAGTTTATCATTGAAAATACCTTATAGTTAGTCGTAGTTTATCATTGAAAATACCTTATAATACAACGTAATATGCAGTGTATCATTGAAAATACCTTATAATATAACGTAATATACAGTGTATCATTGAAAATACCTTATAATATAGCGTACTATGCAGTGTATCATTGAAAATACCTTATAATATAACGTAATATGCAGTGTATCATTGAAAATACCTTATAATATAACGTAATATGCAGTGTATCATTGAAAATACCTTATAATATAGCGTAATATGCAGTATATCATTGAAAATACCTTGTAATATAACGTAATATGGAGTGTTTCAATGAAAATACCTTATAATACAACGTAATATGCAGTGTATCATTGAAAATACCTAATAATATAACGTAATATGCAGTGTATCATTGAAAATACCTAATAATATAACGTACATTGCAGCGTATCACTGAAAATACCTTCTAATATATCGTAGTTTATCATTGAAAATACCTTATAATATAACGTAATATACAGTGTATCATTGAAAATACCTTATAATATAACGTAATATGCAGTGTGTCATTGAAAATACCTTATAATATATAGTAGTTTATCATTGAAAATACCTTATAACATAACGTAATATACAGTGTAACATTGAAAATACCTTATAATATAACGTACTATGCAGCGTATCATTGAAAATACCTTATAATATATCGTAATATGCAGTGTATCATTGAAAATACCATATAATATAACGTAATATGCAGTGTATCATTGAAAATACCTTATATTATAACGTAATATGCAGTGTATCATTGAAAATACCTTGTAATATAACGTAATATGCAGTGTATCATTGAAAATACCTTACAATATAACGTAATATGCAGAGTATCATTGAAAATACCTTCTAATATATCGTAGTTTATCATTGAAAATACCTTATAATATAACGAAATATGCAGTGTATCATTGAAAATACCTTATAATATGTCGTAGTTTATCATTGAAAATACCTTATAATATAACGTAATATGCAGTGTATCATTGAAAATGCCTTATAATGTAACGTAATATGGAGTGTTTCAATGAAAATACCTTATAATACAACGTAATATGCAGTGTATCATTGAAAATACCTATTAATATAACGTAATATGCAGTGTATCATTGAAAATACCTAATAATATAACGTACATTGCAGCGTATCATTGAAAATACCTTCTAATATATCGCAGTTTATCATTGAAAATACCTTATAATATAACGTAATATACAGTGTATCATTGAAAATACCTTATAATATAACGTAATATACAGTGTAACATTGAAAATACCTTATAATATAACGTACTATGCAGCGTATCATTGAAAATACCTTATAATATATCGTAATATGCAGTGTATCATTGAAAATACCATATAATATAACGTAATATGCAGTGTATCATTGAAAATACCTTCTAATATATCGTAGTTTATCATTGAAAATACCTTATAATATAACGTAATATGCAGTGTATCATTGAAAATGCCTTATAATGTAACGTAATATGGAGTGTTTCAATGAAAATACCTTATAATATATAGTAGTTTATCATTGAAAATACCTTATAACATAACGTAATATACAGTGTAACATTGAAAATACCATATAATATAACGTAATATGCAGTGTATCATTGAAAATACCTTATATTATAACGTAATATGCAGTGTATCATTTAAAATACCTTGTAATATAATGTAATATGCAGTGTATCATTGAAAATACCTTATAATATAACGTAGTATGCAGTGTATCATTGAAAATACCTTCTAATATATCGTAGTTTATCATTGAAAATACCTTATAATATAACGAAATATGCAGTGTATCATTGAAAATACCTTATAGTTAGTCGTAGTTTATCATTGAAAATACCTTATAGTTAGTCGTAGTTTATCATTGAAAATACCTTATAATACAACGTAATATGCAGTGTATCATTGAAAATACCTTATAATATAACGTAATATACAGTGTATCATTGAAAATACCTTATAATATAGCGTACTATGCAGTGTATCATTGAAAATACCTTATAATATAACGTAATATGCAGTGTATCATTGAAAATACCTTATAATATAACGTAATATGCAGTGTATCATTGAAAATACCTTATAATATAGCGTAATATGCAGTATATCATTGAAAATACCTTGTAATATAACGTAATATGCAGTGTATCATTGAAAATACCTTATAATGTAACGTAATATGGAGTGTTTCAATGAAAATACCTTATAATACAACGTAATATGCAGTGTATCATTGAAAATACCTAATAATATAACGTAATATGCAGTGTATCATTGAAAATACCTAATAATATAACGTACATTGAAGCGTATCACTGAAAATACCTTCTAATATATCGTAGTTTATCATTGAAAATACCTTATAATATAACGTAATATACAGTGTATCATTGAAAATACCTTATAATATAACGTAATATGCAGTGTGTCATTGAAAATACCTTATAATATATAGTAGTTTATCATTGAAAATACCTTATAACATAACGTAATATACAGTGTAACATTGAAAATACCTTATAATATAACGTACTATGCAGCGTATCATTGAAAATACCTTATAATATATCGTAATATGCAGTGTATCATTGAAAATACCATATAATATAACGTAATATGCAGTGTATCATTGAAAATACCTTATATTATAACGTAATATGCAGTGTATCATTGAAAATACCTTGTAATATAACGTAATATGCAGTGTATCATTGAAAATACCTTGTAATATAACGTAATATGCAGTGTATCATTGAAAATACCTTATAATATAACGTAATATGCAGAGTATCATTGAAAATACCTTCTAATATATCGTAATATGCAGTGTATCATTGAAAATACCATATAATATAACGTAATATGCAGTGTATCATTGAAAATACCTTCTAATATATCGTAGTTTATCATTGAAAATACCTTATAATAGAACGAAATATGCAGTGTATCATTGAAAATACCTAATAATATGTCGTAGTTTATCATTGAAAATACCTTATAATATAACGTAATATGCAGTGTATCATTGAAAATGCCTTATAATGTAACGTAATATGGAGTGTTTCAATGAAAATACCTTATAATACAACGTAATATGCAGTGTATCATTGAAAATACCTATTAATATAACGTAATATGCAGTGTATCATTGAAAATACCTAATAATATAACGTACATTGCAGCGTATCACTGAAAATACCTTCTAATATATCGTAGTTTATCATTGAAAATACCTTATAATATAACGTAATATACAGTGTATCATTGAAAATACCTTATAATATAACGTAATATGCAGTGTATCATTGAAAATACCTTATAATATATAGTAGTTTATCATTGAAAATACCTTATAACATAACGTAATATACAGTGTAACATTGAAAATACCTTATAATATAACGTACTATGCAGCGTATCATTGAAAATACCTTATAATATATCGTAATATGCAGTGTATCATTGAAAATACCATATAATATAACGTAATATGCAGTGTATCATTGAAAATACCTTATATTATAACGTAATATGCAGTGTATCATTGAAAATACCTTGTAATATAACGTAATATGCAGTGTATCATTGAAAATACCTTATAATATAACGTAATATGCAGAGTATCATTGAAAATACCTTCTAATATATCGTAGTTTATCATTGAAAATACCTTATAATATAACGAAATATGCAGTGTATCATTGAAAATACCTTATAATATGTCGTAGTTTATCATTGAAAATACCTTATAATATAACGTAATATGCAGTGTATCATTGAAAATGCCTTATAATGTAACGTAATATGGAGTGTTTCAATGAAAATACCTTATAATACAACGTAATATGCAGTGTATCATTGAAAATACCTATTAATATAACGTAATATGCAGTGTATCATTGAAAATACCTAATAATATAACGTACATTGCAGCGTATCACTGAAAATACCTTCTAATATATCGTAGTTTATCATTGAAAATACCTTATAATATAACGTAATATACAGTGTATCATTGAAAATACCTTATAATATAACGTCATATGCAGTGTATCATTGAAAATACCTTATAATATATAGTAGTTTATCATTGAAAATACCTTATAACATAACGTAATATACAGTGTAACATTGAAAATACCTTATAATATAACGTACTATGCAGCGTATCATTGAAAATACCTTATAATATATCGTAATATGAAGTGTATCATTGAAAATACCATATAATATAACGTAATATGCAGTGTATCATTGAAAATACCTTATATTATAACGTAATATGCAGTGTATCATTGAAAATACCTTGTAATATAACGTAATATGCAGTGTATCATTGAAAATACCTTATAATATAACGTAATATGCAGTGTATCATTGAAAATACCTTATAATATAACGTACTATGCAGCGTATCATTGAAAATACCTTATAATATATCGTAATATGCAGTGTATCATTGAAAATACCATATAATATAACGTAATATGCAGTGTATCATTGAAAATACCTTATATTATAACGTAATATGCAGTGTATCATTGAAAATACCTTGTAATATAACGTAATATGCAGTGTATCATTGAAAATACCTTATAATATAACGTAATATGCAGAGTATCATTGAAAATACCTTATAATATAACGTAATATGCAGTGTGTCATTGAAAATACCTTATTATATATAGTAGTTTATCATTGAAAATACCTTATAACATAACGTAATATACAGTGTAACATTGAAAATACCTTATAATATAACGTACTATGCAGCGTATCATTGAAAATACCTTATAATATATCGTAATATGCAGTGTATCATTGAAAATACCATATAATATAACGTAATATGCAGTGTATCATTGAAAATACCTTATATTATAACGTAATATGCAGTGTATCATTGAAAATACCTTGTAATATAACGTAATATGCAGTGTATCATTGAAAATACCTTATAATATAACGTAATATGCAGCGTATCATTGAAAATACCTTCTAATATATCGTAGTTTATCATTGAAAATACCTTATAATATAACGAAATATGCAGTGTATCATTGAAAATACCTTATAATATGTCGTAGTTTATCATTGAAAATACCTTATAATATAACGTAATATGCAGTGTATCATTGAAAATGCCTTATAATGTAACGTAATATGGAGTGTTTCAATGAAAATACCTTATAATACAACGTAATATGCAGTGTATCATTGAAAATACCTATTAATATAACGTAATATGCAGTGTATCATTGAAAATACCTAATAATATAACGTACATTGCAGCGTATCACTGAAAATACCTTCTAATATATCGTAGTTTATCATTGAAAATACCTTATAATATAACGTAATATACAGTGTATCATTGAAAATACCTTATAATATAACGTAATATGCAGTGTATCATTGAAAATACCTTATAATATATAGTAGTTTATCATTGAAAATACCTTATAACATAACGTAATATACAGTGTAACATTGAAAATACCTTATAATATAACGTACTATGCAGCGTATCATTGAAAATACCTTATAATATATCGTAATATGCAGTGTATCATTGAAAATACCATATAATATAACGTAATATGCAGTGTATCATTGAAAATACCTTATATTATAACGTAATATGCAGTGTATCATTGAAAATACCTTGTAATATAACGTAATATGCAGTGTATCATTGAAAATACCTTATAATATAACGTAATATGCAGTGTATCATTGAAAATGCCTTATAATGTAACGTAATATGGAGTGTTTCAATGAAAATACCTTATAATACAACGTAATATGCAGTGTATCATTGAAAATACCTATTAATATAACGTAATATGCAGTGTATCATTGAAAATACCTAATAATATAACGTACATTGCAGCGTATCACTGAAAATACCTTCTAATATATCGTAGTTTATCATTGAAAATACCTTATAATATAACGTAATATACAGTGTATCATTGAAAATACCTTATATTATAACGTAATATGCAGTGTATCATTGAAAATACCTTGTAATATAACGTAATATGCAGTGTATCATTGAAAATACCTTATAATATAACGTAATATGCAGAGTATCATTGAAAATACCTTCTAATATATCGTAGTTTATCATTGAAAATACCTTATAATATAACGAAATATGCAGTGTATCATTGAAAATACCTTATAATATGTCGTAGTTTATCATTGAAAATACCTTATAATATAACGTAATATGCAGTGTATCATTGAAAATGCCTTATAATGTAACGTAATATGGAGTGTTTCAATGAAAATACCTTATAATACAACGTAATATGCAGTGTATCATTGAAAATACCTATTAATATAACGTAATATGCAGTGTATCATTGAAAATACCTAATAATATAACGTACATTGCAGCGTATCACTGAAAATACCTTCTAATATATCGTAGTTTATCATTGAAAATACCTTATAATATAACGTAATATACAGTGTATCATTGAAAATACCTTATAATATAACGTAATATGCAGTGTATCATTGAAAATACCTTATAATATATAGTAGTTTATCATTGAAAATACCTTATAACATAACGTAATATACAGTGTAACATTGAAAATACCTTATAATATAACGTACTATGCAGCGTATCATTGAAAATACCTTATAATATATCGTAATATGCAGTGTATCATTGAAAATACCATATAATATAACGTAATATGCAGTGTATCATTGAAAATACCTTATATTATAACGTAATATGCAGTGTATCATTGAGAATACCTTGTAATATAACGTAATATGCAGTGTATCATTGAAAATACCTTATAATATAACGTAATTTGTAGTGTATCTTTGAAAATACCTTATAATATAACGTAATATGCAGTGTATCATTGAAAATAACTTATAATATAACGAAATAAGCAGTGTGTCATTGAAAAGACCTTGTAATATAACGAAATATGCAGTGTATCATTGAAAATACCTTATAATATGTCGTAGTTTAACATTGAAAATACATAATAATATAACGTAATATGCAGTGTATCATAGAAAATACCTAATAATATAACGTAATATGCAGTGTATCATTGAAAATACCTAATAATATAACGTACATTGCAGCGTATCACTGAAAATACCTTCTAATATATCGTAGTTTATCATTGAAAATACCTTATAATATAACGTAATATACAGTGTATCATTGAAAATACCTTATAATATAACGTAATATGCAGTGTGTCATTGAAAATACCTTATAATATATAGTAGTTTATCATTGAAAATACCTTATAACATAACGTAATATACAGTGTAACATTGAAAATACCTTATAATATAACGTACTATGCAGCGTATCATTGAAAATACCTTATAATATATCGTAATATGCAGTGTATCATTGAAAATACCATATAATATAACGAAATAAGCAGTGTATCATTGAAAATACCTTATATTATAACGTAATATGCAGTGTATCATTGAAAATACCTAATAATATAACGTACATTGCAGCGTATCACTGAAAATACCTTCTAATATATCGTAGTTTATCATTGAAAATACCTTATAATATAACGTAATATACAGTGTATCATTGAAAATACCTTATAATATAACGTAATATGCAGTGTGTCATTGAAAATACCTTGTAATATAACGTAATATGCAGTGTATCATTGAAAATACCTTATAATATAACGTAATATGCAGAGTATCATTGAAAATACCTTCTAATATATCGTAGTTTATCATTGAAAATACCTTATAATATAACGAAATATGCAGTGTATCATTGAAAATACCTTATAATATGTCGTAGTTTATCATTGAAAATACCTTATAATATAACGTAATATGCAGTGTATCATTGAAAATGCCTTATAATGTAACGTAATATGGAGTGTTTCAATGAAAATACCTTATAATACAACGTAATATGCAGTGTATCATTGAAAATACCTATTAATATAACGTAATATGCAGTGTATCATTGAAAATACCTAATAATATAACGTACATTGCAGCGTATCACAGAAAATTCGTTCTAATATATCGTAGTTTATCATTGAAAATACCTTATAATATAACGTAATATACAGTGTATCATTGAAAATACCTTATAATATAACGTAATATGCAGTGTATCATTGAAAATACCTTATAATATATAGTAGTTTATCATTGAAAATACCTTATAACATAACGTAATATACAGTGTAACATTGAAAATACCTTATAATATAACGTACTATGCAGCGTATCATTGAAAATACCTTATAATATATCGTAATATGCAGTGTATCATTGAAAATACCATATAATATAACGTAATATGCAGTGTATCATAGAAAATACCTTATATTATAACGTAATATGCAGTGTATCATTGAAAATACCTTGTAATATAACGTAATATGCAGTGTATCATTGAAAATACCTTATAATATAACGTAATTTGTAGTGTATCTTTGAAAATACCTTATAATATAACGTAATATGCAGTGTATCATTGAAAATAACTTATAATATAACGAAATAAGCAGTGTGTCATTGAAAAGACCTTGTAATATAACGAAATATGCAGTGTATCATTGAAAATACCTTATAATATGTCGTAGTTTAACATTGAAAATACATAATAATATAACGTAATATGCAGTGTATCATAGAAAATAACTTATAATATAACGAAATATGCAGTGTATCACTGAAAATACCTTCTAATATATCGTAGTTTATCATTGAAAATACCTTATAATATAACGTAGTATGCAGCGTATCATTGAAAATACCTTATAATATATCGTAATATGCAGTGTATCAATGAAAATACCATATAATATAACGTAATATGCAGTGTATCATTGAAAATACCTAATAATATAACGTAATATGCAGTGTATCATTGAAAATACCTAATAATATAACGTACATTGCAGCGTATCACTGAAAATACCTTCTAATATATCGTAGTGTATCATTGGAAATACCTTATAATATATAGTAGTTTATCATTGAAAATACCTTATAACATAACGTAATATACAGTGTAACATTGAAAATACCTTATAATATAACGTACTATGCAGCGTATCATTGAAAATACCTTATAATATATCGTAATATGCAGTGTATCATTGAAAATACCATATAATATAACGTAATATGCAGTGTATCATTGAAAATACCTTATATTATAACGTAATATGCAGTGTATCATTGAAAATACCTTGTAATATAACGTAATATGCAGTGTATCATTGAAAATACCTTATAATATAACGTAATATTCAGAGTATCATTGAAAATACCTTCTAATATATCGTAGTTTATCATTGAAAATACCTTATAATATAACGAAATATGCAGTGTATCATTGAAAATACCTTATAATATGTCGTAGTTTATCATTGAAAATACCTTATAATATAACGTAATATGCAGTGTATCATTGAAAATGCCTTATAATGTAACGTAATATGGAGTGTTTCAATGAAAATACCTTATAATACAACGTAATATGCAGTGTATCATTGAAAATACCTATTAATATAACGTAATATGCAGTGTATCATTGAAAATACCTAATAATATAACGTACATTGCAGCGTATCACTGAAAATACCTTCTAATATATCGTAGTTTATCATTGAAAATACCTTATAATATAACATAACGTAATATACAGTGTAACATTGAAAATACCTTATAATATAACGTACTATGCAGCGTATCATTGAAAATACCTTATAATATATCGTAATATGCAGTGTATCATTGAAAATACCATATAATATAACGTAATATGCAGTGTATCATTGAAAATACCTTATATTATAACGTAATATGCAGTGTATCATTGAAAATACCTTGTAATATAACGTAATATGCAGTGTATCATTGAAAATACCTTATAATATAACGTAATTTGAAGTGTATCTTTGAAAATACCTTATAATATAACGTAATATGCAGTGTATCATTGAAAATAACTTATAATATAACGAAATAAGCAGTGTGTCATTGAAAAGACCTTGTAATATAACGAAATATGCAGTGTATCATTGAAAATACCTTATAATATGTCGTAGTTTAACATTGAAAATACATAATAATATAACGTAATATGCAGTGTATCATAGAAAATAACTTATAATATAACGAAATATGCAGTGTATCACTGAAAATACCTTCTAATATATCGTAGTTTATCATTGAAAATACCTTATAATATAACGTAGTATGCAGCGTATCATTGAAAATACCTTATAATATATCGTAATATGCAGTGTATCAATGAAAATACCATATAATATAACGTAATATGCAGTGTATCATTGAAAATACCTAATAATATAACGTAATATGCAGTGTATCATTGAAAATACCTAATAATATAACGTACATTGCAGCGTATCACTGAAAATACCTTCTAATATATCGTAGTTTATCATTGAAAATACCTTATAATATAACGTAATATACACTGTATCATTGAAAATACCTTATAATATAACGTAATATGCAGTGTATCATTGAAAATACCTTATAATATATAGTAGTTTATCATTGAAAATACCTTATAACATAACGTAATATACAGTGTAACATTGAAAATACCTTATAATATAACGTACTATGCAGCGTATCATTGAAAATACCTTATAATATATCGTAATATGCAGTGTATCATTGAAAATACCATATAATATAACGTAATATGCAGTTTATCATTGAAAATACCTTATATTATAACGTAATATGCAGTGTATCAATGAAAATACCTTGTAATATAACGTAATATGCAGTGTATCATTGAAAATACCTTATAATATAACGTAATATGCAGTGTATCATTGAAAATACCTTCTAATATATCGTAGTTTATCATTGAAAATACCTTATAATATAACGAAATATGCAGTGTATCATTGAAAATACCTTATAATATGTCGTAGTTTATCATTGAAAATACCTTATAATATAACGTAATATGCAGTGTATCATTGAAAATGCCTTATAATGTAACGTAATATGGAGTGTTTCAATGAAAATACCTTATAATACAACGTAATATGCAGTGTATCATTGAAAATACCTATTAATATAACGTAATATGCAGTGTATCATTGAAAATACCTAATAATATAACGTACATTGCAGCGTATCACTGAAAATACCTTCTAATATATCGTAGTTTATCATTGAAAATACCTTATAATATAACGTAATATACAGTGTATCATTGAAAATACCTTATAATATAACGTAATATGCAGTGTATCATTGAAAATACCTTATAATATATAGTAGTTTATCATTGAAAATACCTTATAACATAACGTAATATGCAGTGTATCATTGAAAATACCTTCTAATATATCGTAGTTTATCATTGAAAATACCTTATAATATAACGAAATATGCAGTGTATCATTGAAAATACCTTATAGTTAGTCGTAGTTTATCATTGAAAATACCTTATAATACAACGTAATATGCAGTGTATCATTGAAAATACCTTATAATATAACGTAATATACAGTGTATCATTGAAAATACCTTATAATATAGCGTACTATGCAGTGTATCATTGAAAATACCTTATAATATAACGTAATATGCAGTGTATCATTGAAAATACCTTATAATATAACGTAATATGCAGTGTATCATTGAAAATACCTTATAATATAGCGTAATATGCAGTATATCATTGAAAATACCTTATAATATAGCGTAATATGCAGTGTATCATTGAAAATACCGTATAATATAACGAAATATGCAGTGTATCATTGAAAATACCTTATAATATGTCGTAGTTTATCATTGAAAATACCGTATAATATAACGTAATATGCAGTGTATCATTGAAAATGCCTTATAATGTAACGCAATATGGAGTGTTTCAATGAAAATACCTTATAATACAACGTAATATGCAGTGTATCATTGAAAATACCTAATAATATAACGTAATATGCAGTGTATCATTGAAAATACCTAATAATATAACGTACATTGCAGCGTATCACTGAAAATACCTTCTAATATATCGTAGTTTATCATTGAAAATACCTTATAATATAACGTAATATACAGTGTATCATTGAAAATACCTTATAATATAACGTAATATGCAGTGTGTCATTGAAAATACCTTATAATATATAGTAGTTTATCATTGAAAATACCTTATAACATAACGTAATATACAGTGTAACATTGAAAATACCTTATAATATAACGTACTATGCAGCGTATCATTGAAAATACCTTATAATATAACGAAATATGCAGTGTATCACTGAAAATACCTTATAATATAACGTGATATGCAATGTATCATTGAAAATAGCTTATAATATAACGTAATTTGTAGTGTATCTTTGAAAATACCTTATAATATAACGTAATATGCAGTGTATCATTGAAAATAACTTATAATATAACGAAATAAGCAGTGTGTCATTGAAAAGACCTTGTAATATAACGAAATATGCAGTGTATCATTGAAAATACCTTATAATATGTCGTAGTTTAACATTGAAAATACATAATAATATAACGTAATATGCAGTGTATCATAGAAAATAACTTATAATATAACGAAATATGCAGTGTATCACTGAAAATACCTTCTAATATATCGTAGTTTATCATTGAAAATACCTTATAATATAACGTACTATGCAGCGTATCATTGAAAATACCTTATAATATATCGTAATATGCAGTGTATCATTGAAAATACCATATAATATAACGTAATATGCAGTGTATCATTGAAAATACCTTATATTATAACGTAATATGCAGTGTATCATTGAAAATACCTTGTAATATAACGTAATATGCAGTGTATCATTGAAAATACCTTATAATATAACGTAATATGCAGTGTATCATTGAAAATACCTAATAATATAACGTACATTGCAGCGTATCACTGAAAATACCTTCTAATATATCGTAGTTTATCATTGAAAATACCTTATAATATAACGTAATATACAGTGTATCATTGAAAATACCTTATAATATAACGTAATATGCAGTGTATCATTGAAAATACCTTATAATATATAGTAGTTTATCATTGAAAATACCTTATAACATAACGTAATATACAGTGTAACATTGAAAATACCTTATAATATAACGTACTATGCAGCGTATCATTGAAAATACCTTATAATATATCGTAATATGCAGTGTATCATTGAAAATACCATATAATATAACGTAATATGCAGTGTATCATTGAAAATACCTTATATTATAACGTAATATGCAGTGTATCATTGAAAATACCTTGTAATATAACGTAATATGCAGTGTATCATTGAAAATACCTTATAATATAACGTAATATGCAGTGTATCATTGAAAATACCTTCTAATATATCGTAGTTTATCATTGAAAATACCTTATAATATAACGAAATATGCAGTGTATCATTGAAAATACCTTATAATATGTCGTAGTTTATCATTTAAAATACCTTATAATATAGCGTAATATGCAGTGTATCATTGAAAATACCTTATAATATATCGTAGTTTATCATTGAAAATGCCTTATAATGTAACGTAATATGGAGTGTTTCAATGAAAATACCTTATAATATAACGGAATATGCAGAGTATCATTGAAAATACCTTATAATATAACGGAATTTGTAGTGTATCATTGAAAATACCTTATAATATAACGAAATATGCAGTGTGTCATTGAACATACCTTATATTATGTCGTAGTTTATCATTGAAAATACCTTATAGTATAACGTAATATGCAGTGTATCATTGAAAATACCTTATAACATAACGTAAATTGCAGAGTATCATTGAAAATACCTTATGATATAACGTAATATGCAGTGTATCTTTGAAAATACCTTATAATATAACGTAATATGCAGTGTATCGTTGAAAATACCTTATGATATAACGTAATATGCAGTGTATCATTGAAAATAACTTATAATATAACGAAATATGCATTGTGTCATTGAAAAGACATTATAATATAACGTAATATGCAGTGTATCATTGAAAATACCTTATAATATAACGTGACATGCAATGAATCATTGAAAATAACTTATAATATAACGAAATAAGCAGTGTGTCATTGAAAAGACCTTATAATATAACGTAATATGCAGTGCATCATTGAAAACACCTTATAATATAACGAAATATGCAGTGTATCATTGAAAATACCTTATAATATGTCGTAGTTTAACATTGAAAATACCCAATAATACAACGGAATATGCAGTGTATCTTTGAAAATGCCTTATAATATAACGTAATATGCAGTGTATCATTGAAAATACCTTATAATATAACGTAATATGCAGTATATCATTTAAAATACCTTATAATATAGCGTAATATGCAGTGTATCATTGAAAATACCTTATAATATATCGTAGTTTATCATTGAAAATGCCTTATAGTATAACGTAATATGCAGTGTATCATTGAAAATACCTTATAACATAACGTAAATTGCAGAGTATCATTGAAAATACCTTATGATATAACGTAATATGCAGTGTATCTTTGAAAATACCTTATAATATAACGTAATATGCAGTGTATCGTTGAAAATACCTTATGATATAACGTAATATGCAGTGTATCATTGAAAATAACTTATAATATAACGAAATATGCATTGTGTCATTGAAAAGACCTTATAATATAACGTAATATGCAGTGTATCAGTGAAAATACCTTATAATATAACGTAATATGCAGTGTATCATTGAAAATACCTTATAATATAACGTTATATGCATTGTATCATTGAAAATACCTTATAATATAACGTAATTTGCAGTGTATCAATGAAAATACCTTATAATATAACGTGATATGCAATGTATCATTGAAAATAACTTATAATATAACCAAATAAGCAGTGTGTCATTGAAAAGACCTTATAATATAACGAAATATGCAGTGTGTCATTGAACATACCTTATATTATGTCGTAGTTTATCATTGAAAATACGTTATAGTATAACGTAATATGCAGTCTATCATTGAAAATAACTTATAATATAAAGAAATAAGCAGTGTGTCATTGAAAAGACCATATAATATAGCGTAATATGCAGTGTATCATTGAAAATACCTTATAATATATCGTAGTTTATCATTGAAAATACCTTATAATATAACGTAATATGCAGTGTATCATTGAAAATACCTTATAATATAACGTGACATGCAATGAATCATTGAAAATAACTTATAATATAACGAAATAAGCAGTGTGTCATTGAAAAGACCTTATAATATAACGTAATATGCAGTGTATCATTGAAAACACCTTATAATATAACGAAATATGCAGTGTATCATTGAAAATACCTTATAATATGTCGTAGTTTAACATTGAAAATACCCAATAATATAACGTAATATGCAGTGTATCATTGAAAATATCTTATAATATAACGTAATATGCAGTGTATCATTGAAAATACCTTATAATATAACGTAATATGCAGTATATCATTTAAAATACCTTATAATATAGCGTAATATGCAGTGTATCATTGAAAATACCTTATAATATATCGTAGTTTATCATTGAAAATGCCTTATAGTATAACGTAATATGCAGTGTATCATTGAAAATACCTTATAACATAACGTAAATTGCAGAGTATCATTGAAAATACCTTATGATATAACGTAATATGCAGTGTATCTTTGAAAATACCTTATAATATAACGAAATATGCAGTGTGTCATTGAACATACCTTATATTATGTCGTAGTTTATCATTGAAAATACCTTATAATATAACGTAATATGCAGTGTATCATTGAAAACACCTTATAATATAACGAAATATGCAGTGTATCATTGAAAATACCTTATAATATGTCGTAGTTTAACATTGAAAATACCCAATACTATAACGTAATATGCAGTGTATCATTGAAAATACCTTATAATATAACGTAATATGCAGTGTATCATTGAAAATACCTTATAATATAACGTAATATGCAGTATATCATTTAAAATACCTTATAATATAGCGTAATATGCAGTGTATCATTGAAAATACCTTATAATATATCGTAGTTTATCATTGAAAATACCTTATAATATTTCGTAATTTGTAGTGTATCATTGAAAATACCTTATAATATAGCGTACTATGCAGTGTATCATTGAAAATACCTTATAATATAACGTAATATGCAGTGTATCATTGAAAATACCTTATAATATAACGTAATATGCAGTATATCATTTAAAATACCTTATAATATAGTGTAACATGCAGTGTATCATTGAAAATACCTTATAATAAATCGTAGTTTATCATTGAAAATGCCTTATAATGTAACGTAATATGGAGTGTTTCAATGAAAATACCTTATAATATAACGGAATATGCAGAGTATCATTGAAAATACCTTATAATATAACGTAATATGCAGTGTATCATTGAAAATACATTATAATATAACGTAATATGTAGTGTATCATTGAAAATACCTTATAATATTTCGTAATTTGTAGTGTATCATTGAAAATACCTTATAATATAACGAAATATGCAGTGTATCATTGAAAATACCTTATAATATGTCGTAGTTTAACATTGAAAATACCCAATAATATAACGTAATATGCAGTGTATAATTGAAAATACCTTATAATATAACGTAATATGCAGTGTATCATTGAAAATACCTTATAATATAACGTAATATGCAGTATATCATTTAAAATACCTTATAATATAGCGTAATATGCAGTGTATCATTGAAAATACCTTATAATATATCGTAGTTTATCATTGAAAATACCTTATAATATTTCGTAATTTGTAGTGTATCATTGAAAATACCTTATAATATAGCGTAATATGCAGTGTATCATTGAAAATACATTATAATATAACGGAATTTGTAGTGTATCATTGAAAATACCTTATAATATAACGAAATAAGCAGTGTGTCATTGAAAAGACCTTATAATATAACGTGATATGCAATGTAACATTGAAAATAGCTTATAATATAACGTAATTTGTAGTGTATCTTTGAAAATACCTTATTATATAACGTAATATGCAGTGTTTCGTTGAAAATACCTTATAATATAACGTAATATGCAGTGTATCATTGAAAATACCTTATAATATTTCGTAATTTGTAGTGTATCATTGAAAATACCTTATAATATAACGAAATATGCAGTGTATCACTGAAAATACCTAATAATATAACGTAATATGCAGTGTATCATTGAAAATACCTTATAATATAACGTACATTGCAGCGTATCACTGAAAATAACTTCGAATATATCGTAGTTTATCATTGAAAATACCTTATAATATAACGTAATATACAGTGTATCATTGAAAATACCTTATAATATAACGTAATATGCAGTGTATCATTGAAAATACCTTATAATATATCGTAGTTTATCATTGAAAATGCCTTATAATGTAACGTAATATGGAGTGTTTCAATGAAAATACCTTATAATATAACGGAATATGCAGAGTATCATTGAAAATACCTTATAATATAACGTAATATGCAGTGTATCATTGAAAATACATTATAATATAACGTAATATGTAGTGTATCATTGAAAATACCTTATAATATAACGGAATTTGTAGTGTATCATTGAAAATACCTTATAATATAACGAAATATGCAGTGTATCATTGAAAATACCTTATAATATGTCGTAGTTTAACATTGAAAATACCCAATAATATAACGTAATATGCAGTGTATCATTGAAAATACCTTATAATATAACGTAATATGCAGTGTATCATTGAAAATACCTTATAATATAACGTAATATGCAGTATATCATTTAAAATACCTTATAATATAGCGTAATATGCAGTGTATCATTGAAAATACCTTATAATATATCGTAGTTTATCATTGAAAATACCTTATAATATTTCGTAATTTGTAGTGTATCATTGAAAATACCTTATAATATAGCGTAATATGCAGTGTATCATTGAAAATACCTTATAATATATCGTAGTTTATCATTGAAAATACATTATAATATAACGGAATTTGTAGTGTATCATTGAAAATACCTTATAATATAACGAAATAAGCAGTGTGTCATTGAAAAGACCTTATAATATAACGTGATATGCAATGTAACATTGAAAATAGCTTATAATATAACGTAATTTGTAGTGTATCTTTGAAAATACCTTATTATATAACGTAATATGCAGTGTTTCGTTGAAAATACCTTATAATATAACGTAATATGCAGTGTATCATTGAAAATACCTTATAATATTTCGTAATTTGTAGTGTATCATTGAAAATACCTTATAATATAACGAAATATGCAGTGTATCACTGAAAATACCTAATAATATAACGTAATATGCAGTGTATCATTGAAAATACCTTATAATATAACGTACATTGCAGCGTATCACTGAAAATAACTTCGAATATATCGTAGTTTATCATTGAAAATACCTTATAATATAACGTAATATACAGTGTATCATTGAAAATACCTTATAATATAACGTAATATGCAGTGTATCATTGAAAATACCTTATAATATGTCGTAGTTTAACATTGAAAATACCTAATAATATAACGTAATATGCAGTGTATCATTGAAAATGCCTTATAGTGTAACGTAATTTGTAGTGTATCATTGAAAATACCTTATAATATAACGTAATATGCAGTGTATCATTGAAAATACCTTATAATATAGCGTACTATGCAGTGTATCATTGAAAATACCTTATAATATAACGTAATATGCAGTGTATCATTGAAAATACCTTATAATATAACGTAATATGCAGTATATCATTTAAAATACCTTATAATATAGTGTAACATGCAGTGTATCATTGAAAATACCTTATAATATATCGTAGTTTATCATTGAAAATGCCTTATAATGTAACGTAAAATGGAGTGTTTCAATGAAAATACCTTATAATATAACGGAATATGCAGAGTATCATTGAAAATACCTTATAATATAACGTAATATGCAGTGTATCATTGAAAATACATTATAATATAACGTAATATGTAGTGTATCATTGAAAATACCTTATAATATAACGGAATTTGTAGTGTATCATTGAAAATACCTTATAATATAACGAAATATGCAGTGTATCATTGAAAATACCTTATAATATGTCGTAGTTTAACATTGAAAATACCCAATAATATAACGTAATATGCAGTGTATCATTGAAAATACCTTATAATATAACGTAATATGCAGTGTATCATTGAAAATACCTTATAATATAACGTAATATGCAGTATATCATTTAAAATACCTTATAATATAGCGTAATATGCAGTGTATCATTGAAAATACCTTATAATATATGGTAGTTTATCATTGAAAATACCTTATAATATTTCGTAATTTGTAGTGTATCATTGAAAATACCTTATAATATAGCGTAATATGCAGTGTATCATTGAAAATACCTTATAATATATCGTAGTTTATCATTGAAAATACATTATAATATAACGGAATTTGTAGTGTATCATTGAAAATACCTTATAATATAACGAAATAAGCAGTGTGTAATTGAAAAGACCTTATAATATAACGTGATATGCAATGTAACATTGAAAATAGCTTATAATATAACGTAATTTGTAGTGTATCTTTGAAAATACCTTATTATATAACGTAATATGCAGTGTTTCGTTGAAAATACCTTATAATATAACGTAATATGCAGTGTATCATTGAAAATACCTTATAATATTTCGTAATTTGTAGTGTATCATTCAAAATACCTTATAATATAACGAAATATGCAGTGTATCACTGAAAATACCTAATAATATAACGTAATATGCAGTGTATCATTGAAAATACCTTATAATATAACGTACATTGCAGCGTATCACTGAAAATAACTTCGAATATATCGTAGTTTATCATTGAAAATACCTTATAATATAACGTAATATACAGTGTATCATTGAAAATACCTTATAATATAACGTAATATGCAGTGTATCATTGAAAATACCTTATAATACATAGTAGTTTATCATTGAAAATACCTTATAACATAACGTAATATACAGTGTAACATTGAAAATACCTTATAATATAACGTACTATGCAGCGTATCATTGAAAATACCTTCTAATATATCGTAGTTTATCATTGAAAATACCTTATAATATAACGTAATATACAGTGTACCATTGAAAATACCTTATAATATAACGAAATATGCAGTGTATCACTGAAAATACCTTCTAATATATCGTAGTTTATCATTGAAAAAACCTTATAATATAACGTAATATGCAGTGTATCATTGAAAATACCTTATAATATAGTGTACTATGCAGTGTATCATTGAAAATACCTTATAATATAACGTAATATGCAGTGTATCATTGAAAATACCTTATAATATATCGTAGTTTATCATTGAAAATACATTATAATATAACGGAATTTGTAGTGTATCATTGAAAATACCTTATAATATAACGAAATAAGCAGTGTGTCATTGAAAAGACCTTATAATATAACGTGATATGCAATGTAACATTGAAAATAGCTTATAATATAACGTAATTTGTAGTGTATCTTTGAAAATACCTTATTATATAACGTAATATGCAGTGTATCGTTGAAAATACCTTATAATATAACGTAATATGCAGTATATCATTGAAAATACCTTATTATATAACGTAATATGCAGTGTTTCGTTGAAAATACCTTATAATATAACGTAATATGCAGTGTATCATTGAAAATACCTTATAATATTTCGTAATTTGTAGTGTATCATTGAAAATACCTTATAATATAACGAAATATGCAGTGTATCACTGAAAATACCTAATAATATAACGTAATATGCAGTGTATCATTGAAAATACCTTATAATATAACGTACATTGCAGCGTATCACTGAAAATAACTTCGAATATATCGTAGTTTATCATTGAAAATACCTTATAATATAACGTAATATACAGTGTATCATTGAAAATACCTTATAATATAACGTAATATGCAGTGTATCATTGAAAATACCTTATAATACATAGTAGTTTATCATTGAAAATACCTTATAACATAACGTAATATACAGTGTAACATTGAAAATACCTTATAATATAACGTACTATGCAGCGTATCATTGAAAATACCTTCTAATATATGGTAGTTTATCATTGAAAATACCTTATAATATAACGTAATATACAGTGTACCATTGAAAATACCTTATAATATAACGAAATATGCAGTGTATCACTGAAAATACCTTCTAATATATCGTAGTTTATCATTGAAAAAACCTTATAATATAACGTAATATGCAGTGTATCATTGAAAATACCTTATAATATAGTGTACTATGCAGTGTATCATTGAAAATACCTTATAATATAACGTAATATGCAGTGTATCATTGAAAATACCTTATAATATATCGTAGTTTATCATTGAAAATACATTATAATATAACGGAATTTGTAGTGTATCATTGAAAATACCTTATAATATAACGAAATAAGCAGTGTGTCATTGAAAAGACCTTATAATATAACGTGATATGCAATGTAACATTGAAAATAGCTTATAATATAACGTAATTTGTAGTGTATCTTTGAAAATACCTTATTATATAACGTAATATGCAGTGTACCATTGAAAATACCTTATAATATAACGAAATATGCAGTGTATCACTGAAAATACCTTCTAATATATCGTAGTTTATCATTGAAAAAACCTTATAATATAACGTAATATGCAGTGTATCATTGAAAATACCTTATAATATAGTGTACTATGCAGTGTATCATTGAAAATACCTTATAATATAACGTAATATGCAGTGTATCATTGAAAATACCTTATAATATATCGTAGTTTATCATTGAAAATACATTATAATATAACGGAATTTGTAGTGTATCATTGAAAATACCTTATAATATAACGAAATAAGCAGTGTGTCATTGAAAAGACCTTATAATATAACGTGATATGCAATGTAACATTGAAAATAGCTTATAATATAACGTAATTTGTAGTGTATCTTTGAAAATACCTTATTATATAACGTAATATGCAGTGTATCGTTGAAAATACCTTATAATATAACGTAATATGCAGTGTATCATTGAAAATACCTTATTATATAACGTAATATGCAGTGTTTCGTTGAAAATACCTTATAATATAACGTAATATGCAGTGTATCATTGAAAATACCTTATAATATTTCGTAATTTGTAGTGTATCATTGAAAATACCTTATAATATAACGAAATATGCAGTGTATCACTGAAAATACCTAATAATATAACGTAATATGCAGTGTATCATTGAAAATACCTTATAATATAACGTACATTGCAGCGTATCACTGAAAATAACTTCGAATATATCGTAGTTTATCATTGAAAATACCTTATAATATAACGTAATATACAGTGTATCATTGAAAATACCTTATAATATAACGTAATATGCAGTGTATCATTGAAAATACCTTATAATACATAGTAGTTTATCATTGAAAATACCTTATAACATAACGTAATATACAGTGTAACATTGAAAATACCTTATAATATAACGTACTATGCAGCGTATCATTGAAAATACCTTCTAATATATCGTAGTTTATCATTGAAAATACCTTATAATATAACGTAATATACAGTGTACCATTGAAAATACCTTATAATATAACGAAATATGCAGTGTATCACTGAAAATACCTTCTAATATATCGTAGTTTATCATTGAAAAAACCTTATAATATAACGTAATATGCAGTGTATCATTGAAAATACCTTATAATATAGTGTACTATGCAGTGTATCATTGAAAATACCTTATAATATATCGTAGTTTATCATTGAAAATACATTATAATATAACGGAATTTGTAGTGTATCATTGAAAATACCTTATAATATAACGAAATAAGCAGTGTGTCATTGAAAAGACCTTATAATATAACGTGATATGCAATGTAACATTGAAAATAGCTTATAATATAACGTAATTTGTAGTGTATCTTTGAAAATACCTTATTATATAACGTAATATGCAGTGTATCGTTGAAAATACCTTATAATATAACGTAATATGCAGTGTATCATTGAAAATACCTTATAATATAACGTAATATGCAGTGTATCATTGAAAATACCTTATAATATAACGTACATTGCAGCGTATCACTGAAAATAACTTCGAATATATCGTAGTTTATCATTGAAAATACCTTATAATATAACGTAATATACAGTGTACCATTGAAAATACCTTATAATATAACGAAATATGCAGTGTATCACTGAAAATACCTTCTAATATATCGTAGTTTATCATTGAAAAAACCTTATAATATAACGTAATATGCAGTGTATCATTGAAAATACCTTATAATATAGTGTACTATGCAGTGTATCATTGAAAATACCTTATAATATAACGTAATATGCAGTGTATCATTGAAAATACCTTATAATATATCGTAGTTTATCATTGAAAATACCTAATAATATAACGTAATATGCAGTGTATCATTGAAAATGCCTTATAGTGTAACGTAATTTGTAGTGTATCATTGAAAATACCTTATAATATGTCGTAGTTTAACATTGAAAATACCTAATAATATAACGTAATATGCAGTGTATCATTGAAAATGCCTTATAGTGTAACGTAATTTGTAGTGTATCATTGAAAATACCTTATAATATAACGTAATATGCAGTGTATCATTGAAAATACCTTATAATATAGCGTACTATGCAGTGTATCATTGAAAATACCTTATAATATAACGTAATATGCAGTGTATCATTGAAAATACCTTATAATATAACGTAATATGCAGTATATCATTTAAAATACCTTATAATATAGTGTAACATGCAGTGTATCATTGAAAATACCTTATAATATATCGTAGTTTATCATTGAAAATGCCTTATAATGTAACGTAATATGGAGTGTTTCAATGAAAATACCTTATAATATAACGGAATATGCAGAGTATCATTGAAAATACCTTATAATATAACGTAATATGCAGTGTATCATTGAAAATACATTATAATATAACGTAATATGTAGTGTATCATTGAAAATACCTTATAATATAACGAAATATGCAGTGTATCACTGAAAATACCTAATAATATAACGTAATATGCAGTGTATCATTGAAAATACCTTATAATATAACGTACATTGCAGCGTATCACTGAAAATAACTTCGAATATATCGTAGTTTATCATTGAAAATACCTTATAATATAACGTAATATGCAGTATATCATTTAAAATACCTTATAATATAGTGTAACATGCAGTGTATCATTGAAAATACCTTATAATATATCGTAGTTTATCATTGAAAATGCCTTATAATGTAACGTAATATGGAGTGTTTCAATGAAAATACCTTATAATATAACGGAATATGCAGAGTATCATTGAAAATACCTTATAATATAACGTAATATGCAGTGTATCATTGAAAATACATTATAATATAACGTAATATGTAGTGTATCATTGAAAATACCTTATAATATAACGGAATTTGTAGTGTATCATTGAAAATACCTTATAATATAACGTAATATGCAGTGTATCATTGAAAATACCTTATAATATGTCGTAGTTTAACATTGAAAATACCTAATAATATAACGTAATATGCAGTGTATCATTGAAAATGCCTTATAGTGTAACGTAATTTGTAGTGTATCATTGAAAATACCTTATAATATAACGTAATATGCAGTGTATCATTGAAAACACCTTATAATATAGCGTACTATGCAGTGTATCATTGAAAATACCTTATAATATAACGTAATATGCAGTGTATCATTGAAAATACCTTATAATATAACGTAATATGCAGTATATCATTTAAAATACCTTATAATATAGCGTAACATGCAGTGTATCATTGAAAATAGCTTATAATATATCGTAGTTTATCATTGAAAATGCCTTATAATGTAACGTAATATGGAGTGTTTCAATGAAAATACCTTATAATATAACGGAATATGCAGAGTATCATTGAAAATACCTTATAATATAACGTAATATGCAGTGTATCATTGAAAATACCTTATAATATAACGTAATATGTAGTGTATCATTGAAAATACCTTATAATATAACGGAATTTGTAGTGTATCATTGAAAATACCTTATAATATAACGAAATATGCAGTGTGTCATTGAACATACCTTATATTATATCGTAGTTTATCATTGAAAATACCTTATAGTATAACGTAATATGCAGTGTATCATTGAAAATAACTTATAATATAACGAAATATGCAGTGTGTCATTGAAAAGACCTTATAATATAACGTAATATTTAGTTTATCATTGAAAATACCTTATAACATAACGTAAATTGCAGAGTATCATTGAAAATACCTTATAATATAACGTAATATGCAGTGTATCATTGAAAATACCTTATAATATAACGTAATATGCAGTGTATCATTCAAATACCTTATAATATAACGTAATATGCAATGTATCATTGAAAATACCTTATAATATAACGTAATTTGCAGTGTATCAATGAAAATACCTTATAATATAACGTGATATGCAATGTATCATTGAAAATAGCTTATAATATAACGTAATATGCAGTGTATCCTTGAAAATACCTTATGATATAACGTAATATGCAGTCTATCATTGAAAATAACTTATAATATAACGAAATATGCATTGTGTCATTGAAAAGACCTTATAATATAACGTAATATGCAGTGTATCATTGAAAATACCTTATAATATAACGTAATATGCAGTGTATCATTGAAAATACCTTATAATATAACGTAATATGCATTGTATCATTGAAAATGCCTTATAATATATCGGAATTTATAGTGTATCTTTGAAAATACCTTATAATATAACGTAATATGCAGTGTATCGTTGAAAATACCTTATAATATAACGTAATATGCAGTGTATCATTGAAAATACCTTATAATATAACGTAATATGCAGTATATCATTTAAAATACCTTATAATATAGCGTAATATGCAGTGTATCATTGAAAATACCTTATAATATATCGTAGTTTATCATTGAAAATGCCTTATAATGTAACGTAATATGGAGTGTTTCAATGAAAATACCTTATAATATAACGGAATATGCAGAGTATCATTGAAAATACCATATAATATAACGTAATATGCAGTGTATCATTGAAAATACCTTATAATATAACGTAATATGCAGTGTATCATAGAAAATACCTTATAATATAACGTAATATGCAGTGTATCATTCAAATACCTTATAATATAACGTAATATGCAATGTATCATTGAAAATACCTTATAATATAACGTAATTTGCAGTGTATCAATGAAAATACCTTATAATATAACGTGATATGCAATGTATCATTGAAAATAGCTTATAATATAACGTAATATGCAGTGTATCCTTGAAAATACCTTATGATATAACGTAATATGCAGTCTATCATTGAAAATAACTTATAATATAACGAAATATGCATTGTGTCATTGAAAAGACCTTATAATATAACGTAATATGCAGTGTATCATTGAAAATACCTTATAATATCACGTAATATGCAGTGTATCCTTGAAAATACCTTATAATATAACGTAATATGCATTGTATCATTGAAAATGCCTTATAATATATCGGAATTTATAGTGTATCTTTGAAAATACCTTATAATATAACGTAATATGCAGTGTATCGTTGAAAATACCTTATAATATAATGTAATATGCAGTGTATCATTGAAAACACCTTATAATATAACGAAATATGCAGTGTATCATTGAAAATACCTTATAATATGTCGTAGTTTAACATTGAAAATACATAATAATATAACGTAATATGCAGTGTATCATTGAAAATAACTTATAATATAACGAAATATGCAGTGTATCATTGAAAATACCTTATAATATATCGTAGTTTATCATTGAAAATACCTTATAATGTATCGTAATATGCAGTGTATCATTGAAAATACCATATAATATAGCGTAATATGCAGTGTATCATTGAAAATACCTTATAATATATCGTAGTTTATCATTGAAAATGCCTTATAATGTAACGTAATATGGAGTGTTTCAATGAAAATACCTTATAATATAGCGTAATATGCAGTATATCATTGAAAATACCTTATAATATAGGGTAATATGCAGTGTATCATTGAAAATACCTTATAATATAACGAAATATGCAGTGTATCATTGAAAATACCTTATAATATGTCGTAGTTTATCATTGAAAATACCTTATAATATAACGTGCTATGCAGCGTATCATTGAAAATACCTTATAATATATCGTAATATGCAGTGTATCATTGAAAATACCATATAATATAACGTAATATGCAGTGTATCATTGAAAATACCTTATATTATAACGTAATATGCAGTGTATCATTGAAAATACCTTGTAATATAACGTAATATGCAGTGTATCATTGAAAAGACCTTATAATATAACGTAATATGCAGAGTATCATTGAAAATACCTTCTAATATATCGTAGTTTATCATTGAAAATACCTTATAATAGAACGAAATATGCAGTGTATCATTGAAAATACCTAATAATATGTCGTAGTTTATCATTGAAAATACCTTATAATATAACGTAATATGCAGTGTATCATTGAAAATGCCTTATAATGTAACGTAATATGGAGTGTTTCAATGAAAATACCTTATAATACAACGTAATATGCAGTGTATCATTGAAAATACCTATTAATATAACGTAATATGCAGTGTATCATTGAAAATACCTAATAATATAACGTACATTGCAGCGTATCACTGAAAATACCTTCTAATATATCGTAGTTTATCATTGAAAATACCTTATAATATAACGTAATATACAGTGTATCATTGAAAATACCTTATAATATAACGTAATATGCAGTGTATCATTGAAAATATCTTATAATATATAGTAGTTTATCATTGAAAATACCTTATAACATAACGTAATATACAGTGTAACATTGAAAATACCTTATAATATAACGTACTATGCAGCGTATCATTGAAAATACCTTATAATATATCGTAATATGCAGTGTATCATTGAAAATACCATATAATATAACGTAATATGCAGTGTATCATTGAAAATACCTAATAATATGTCGTAGTTTATCATTGAAAATACCTTATAATATAACGTAATATGCAGTGTATCATTGAAAATGCCTTATAATGTAACGTAATATGGAGTGTTTCAATGAAAATACCTTATAATACAACGTAATATGCAGTGTATCATTGAAAATACCTATTAATATAACGTAATATGCAGTGTATCATTGAAAATACCTAATAATATAACGTACATTGCAGCGTATCACTGAAAATACCTTCTAATATATCGTAGTTTATCATTGAAAATACCTTATAATATAACGTAATATACAGTGTATCATTGAAAATACCTTATAATATAACGTAATATGCAGTGTATCATTGAAAATACCTTATAATATATAGTAGTTTATCATTGAAAATACCTTATAACATAACGTAATATACAGTGTAACATTGAAAATACCTTATAATATAACGTACTATGCAGCGTATCATTGAAAATACCTTATAATATATCGTAATATGCAGTGTATCATTGAAAATACCATATAATATAACGTAATATGCAGTGTATCATTGAAAATACCTTATATTATAACGTAATATGCAGTGTATCATTGAAAATACCTTGTAATATAACGTAATATGCAGTGTATCATTGAAAATACCTTATAATATAACGTAATATGCAGAGTATCATTGAAAATACCTTCTAATATATCGTAGTTTATCATTGAAAATACCTTATAATATAACGTAATATGCAGTGTATCATTGAAAATGCCTTATAATGTAACGTAATATGGAGTGTTTCAATGAAAATACCTTATAATACAACGTAATATGCAGTGTATCATTGAAAATACCTATTAATATAACGTAATATGCAGTGTATCATTGAAAATACCTAATAATATAACGTACATTGCAGCGTATTACTGAAAATACCTTCTAATATATCGTAGTTTATCATTGAAAATACCTTATAATATAACGTAATATACAGTGTATCATTGAAAATACCTTATAATATAACGTAATATGCAGCGTATCACTGAAAATACCTTCTAATATATCGTAGTTTATCATTGAAAATACCTTATAATATAACGTAATATACAGTGTATCATTGAAAATACCTTATAATATAACGTACTATGCAGCGTATCATTGAAAATACCTTATAATATATCGTAATATGCAGTGTATCATTGAAAATACCATATAATATAACGTAATATGCAGTGTATCATTGAAAATACCTTATAATATAGCGTAATATGCAGTGTATCATTGAAAATACCTTATAATATAACGAAATATGCAGTGTATCATTGAAAATACCTTATAATATGTCGTAGTTTATCATTGAAAATACCTTATAATATAACGTAATATGCAGTGTATCATTGAAAATGCCTTATAATGTAACGTAATATGGAGTGTTTCAATGAAAATACCTTATAATACAACGTAATATGCAGTGTATCATTGAAAATACCTATTAATATAACGTAATATGCAGTGTATCATTGAAAATACCTAATAATATAACGTACATTGCAGCGTATCACTGAAAATACCTTCTAATATATCGTAGTTTATCATTGAAAATACCTTATAATATAACGTAATATACAGTGTATCATTGAAAATACCTTATAATATAACGTACTATGCAGCGTATCATTGAAAATACCTTATAATATATCGTAATATGCAGTGTATCATTGAAAATACCATATAATATAACGTAATATGCAGTGTATCATTGAAAATACCTTATAATATAGCGTAATATGCAGTGTATCATTGAAAATACCTTATAATATAACGTAATATGCAGTGTATCATTGAAAATACCTTATAATATGTCGTAGTTTATCATTGAAAATACCTTATAATATAACGTAATATGCAGTGTATCATTGAAAATGCCTTATAATGTAACGTAATATGGAGTGTTTCAATGAAAATACCTTATAATATATAGTAGTTTATCATTGAAAATACCTTATAACATAACGTAATATACAGTGTAACATTGAAAATACCATATAATATAACGTAATATGCAGTGTATCATTGAAAATACCTTATATTATAACGTAATATGCAGTGTATCATTGAAAATACCTTATAATATAACGTAATATGCAGTGTATCGTTGAAAATACCTTATGATATAACGTAATATGCAGTGTATCATTGAAAATAACTTATAATATAACGAAATATGCATTGTGTCATTGAAAATACCTTATAATATAACGTTATATGCATTGTATCATTGAAAATACCTTATAATATAACGTAATTTGCAGTGTATCAATGAAAATACCTTATAATATAACGTGATATGCAATGTATCATTGAAAATAGCTTATAATATAACGTAATTTGTAGTGTATCTTTGAAAATACCTTATAATATAACGTAATATGCAGTGTATCGTTGAAAATACCTTATAATATAACGTAATATGCAGTGTATCGTTGAAAATACCTTATGATATAACGTAATATGCAGTGTATCATTGAAAATAACTTATAATATAACGAAATATGCATTGTGTCATTGAAAAGACCTTATAATATAACGTAATATGCATTGTATCATTGAAAATGCCTTATAATATATCGGAATTTATAGTGTATCTTTGAAAATACCTTATAATATAACGTAATATGCAGTGTATCATTGAAAATACCTTATAATATAACGTGATATGCAATGTATCATTGAAAATACCTTATAATATGTCGTAGTTTATCATTGAAAATACCTTATAATATAACGTAATATGCAGTGTATCATTGAAAATACCTTATAATATAACGTAATATACAGTGTATCATTGAAAATACCTTATAATATAGCGTACTATGCAGTGTATCATTGAAAATACCTTATAATATAACGTAATATGCAGTGTATCATTGAAAATACCTTATAATATAACGAAATATGCAGTGTATCACTGAAAATACCTTATAATATAGCGTAATATGCAGTGTATCATTGAAAATACCTTATAATATATCGTAGTTTATCATTGAAAATGCCTTATAATGAAACGGAATATGCAGTGTATCATTGAAAATACCTTATAATATAACGTAATATGCATTGTATCATTGAAAATACCTTATAACATAACGTAATATGCAGTATATCATTTAAAATACCTTATAATATAGCGTAATATGCAGTGTATCATTGAAAATACCTTATAATATATCGTAGTTTATCATTGAAAATGCCTTATAATGTAACGTAATATGGAGTGTTTCAATGAAAATACCTTATAATATAACGGAATATGCAGAGTATCATTGAAAATACCTTATAATATAACGGAATTTGTAGTGTATCATTGAAAATACCTTATAATATAACGAAATTTGCAGTGTGTCATTGAACATACCTTATATTATGTCGTAGTTTATCATTGAAAATACCTTATAGTATAACGTAATATGCAGTGTATCATTGAAAATACCTTATAACATAACGTAAATTGCAGAGTATCATTGAAAATACCTTATGATATAACGTAATATGCAGTGTATCTTTGAAAATACCTTATAATATAACGTAATATGCAGTGTATCGTTGAAAATACCTTATGATATAACGTAATATGCAGTGTATCATTGAAAATGCCTTATAATGTAACGTAATATGGAGTGTTTCAATGAAAATACCTTATATTATGTCGTAGTTTATCATTGAAAATACCTTATAGTATAACGTAATATGCAGTGTATCATTGAAAATACATTATAACATAACGTAAATTGCAGAGTATCATTGAAAATACCTTATGATATAACGTAATATGCAGTGTATCTTTGAAAATACCTTATAATATAACGTAATATGCAGTGTATCGTTGAAAATACCTTATGATATAACGTAATATGCAGTGTATCATTGAAAATAACTTATAATATAACGAAATATGCATTGTGTCATTGAAAATACCTTATAATATAACGTTATATGCATTGTATCATTGAAAATACCTTATAATATAACGTAATTTGCAGTGTATCATTGAAAATACCTTATAGTTAGTCGTAGTTTATCATAGAAAATACCTTATAATACAACGTAATATGCAGTGTATCATTGAAAATATCTTATAATATAACGTAATATACAGTGTATCATTGAAAATACCTTATAATATAGCGTACTATGCAGTGTATCATTGAAAATACCTTATAATATAACGTACTATGCAGCGTATCATTGAAAATACCTTATAATATATCGTAATATGCAGTGTATCATTGAAAATACCATATAATATAACGTAATATGCAGTGTATCATTGAAAATACCTTATAATATAGCGTAATATGCAGTGTATCATTGAAAATACCTTATAATATAACGAAATATGCAGTGTATCATTGAAAATACCTTATAATATGTCGTAGTTTATCATTGAAAATACCTTATAATATAACGTAATATGCAGTGTATCATTGAAAATGCCTTATAATGTAACGTAATATGGAGTGTTTCAATGAAAATACCTTATAATATATAGTAGTTTATCATTGAAAATACCTTATAACATAACGTAATATACAGTGTAACATTGAAAATACCATATAATATAACGTAATATGCAGTGTATCATTGAAAATACCTTATATTATAACGTAATATGCAGTGTATCATTGAAAATACCTTATAATATAACGTAATATGCAGTGTATCGTTGAAAATACCTTATGATATAACGTAATATGCAGTGTATCATTGAAAATAACTTATAATATAACGAAATATGCATTGTGTCATTGAAAATACCTTATAATATAACGTTATATGCATTGTATCATTGAAAATACCTTATAATATAACGTAATTTGCAGTGTATCAATGAAAATACCTTATAATATAACGTGATATGCAATGTATCATTGAAAATAGCTTATAATATAACGTAATTTGTAGTGTATCTTTGAAAATACCTTATAATATAACGTAATATGCAGTGTATCGTTGAAAATACCTTATAATATAACGTAATATGCAGTGTATCGTTGAAAATACCTTATGATATAACGTAATATGCAGTGTATCATTGAAAATAACTTATAATATAACGAAATATGCATTGTGTCATTGAAAAGACCTTATAATATAACGTAATATGCATTGTATCATTGAAAATGCCTTATAATATATCGGAATTTATAGTGTATCTTTGAAAATACCTTATAATATAACGTAATATGCAGTGTATCATTGAAAATACCTTATAATATAACGTGATATGCAATGTATCATTGAAAATACCTTATAATATGTCGTAGTTTATCATTGAAAATACCTTATAATATAACGTAATATGCAGTGTATCATTGAAAATACCTTATAATATAACGTAATATACAGTGTATCATTGAAAATACCTTATAATATAGCGTACTATGCAGTGTATCATTGAAAATACCTTATAATATAACGTAATATGCAGTGTATCATTGAAAATACCTTATAATATAACGAAATATGCAGTGTATCACTGAAAATACCTTATAATATAGCGTAATATGCAGTGTATCATTGAAAATACCTTATAATATATCGTAGTTTATCATTGAAAATGCCTTATAATGAAACGGAATATGCAGTGTATCATTGAAAATACCTTATAATATAACGTAATATGCATTGTATCATTGAAAATACCTTATAATATAACGTAATATGCAGTATATCATTTAAAATACCTTATAATATAGCGTAATATGCAGTGTATCATTGAAAATACCTTATAATATATCGTAGTTTATCATTGAAAATGCCTTATAATGTAACGTAATATGGAGTGTTTCAATGAAAATACCTTATAATATAACGGAATATGCAGAGTATCATTGAAAATACCTTATAATATAACGGAATTTGTAGTGTATCATTGAAAATACCTTATAATATAACGAAATTTGCAGTGTGTCATTGAACATACCTTATATTATGTCGTAGTTTATCATTGAAAATACCTTATAGTATAACGTAATATGCAGTGTATCATTGAAAATACCTTATAACATAACGTAAATTGCAGAGTATCATTGAAAATACCTTATGATATAACGTAATATGCAGTGTATCATTGAAAATACCTTATAATATAACGTAATATGCAGTGTATCATTGAAAATACCTTATGATATAACGTAATATGCAGTGTATCATTGAAAATGCCTTATAATGTAACGTAATATGGAGTGTTTCAATGAAAATACCTTATAATATAACGGAATATGCAGAGTATCATTGAAAATACCTTATAATATAACGGAATTTGTAGTGTATCATTGAAAATACCTTATAATATAACGAAATATGCAGTGTGTCATTGAACATACCTTATATTATGTCGTAGTTTATCATTGAAAATACCTTATAGTATAACGTAATATGCAGTGTATCATTGAAAATACATTATAACATAACGTAAATTGCAGAGTATCATTGAAAATACCTTATGATATAACGTAATATGCAGTGTATCTTTGAAAATACCTTATAATATAACGTAATATGCAGTGTATCGTTGAAAATACCTTATGATATAACGTAATATGCAGTGTATCATTGAAAATAACTTATAATATAACGAAATATGCATTGTGTCATTGAAAATACCTTATAATATAACGTTATATGCATTGTATCATTGAAAATACCTTATAATACAACGTAATTTGCAGTGTATCATTGAAAATACCTTATAGTTAGTCGTAGTTTATCATAGAAAATACCTTATAATACAACGTAATATGCAGTGTATCATTGAAAATATCTTATAATATAACGTAATATACAGTGTATCATTGAAAATACCTTATAATATAGCGTACTATGCAGTGTATCATTGAAAATACCTTATAATATAACGTAATATGCAGTGTATCATTGAAAATACCTTATAATATAACGAAATATGCAGTGTATCACTGAAAATACCTTATAATATAGCGTAATATGCAGTGTATCATTGAAAATACCTTATAATATATCGTAGTTTATCATTGAAAATGCCTTATAATGAAACGGAATATGCAGTGTATCATTGAAAATACCTTATAATATAACGTAATATGCATTGTATCATTGAAAATACCTTATAATATAACGTAATATGCAGTATATCATTTAAAATACCTTATAATATAGCGTAATATGCAGTGTATCATTGAAAATACCTTATAATATATCGTAGTTTATCATTGAAAATGCCTTATTATGTAACTTAATATGGAGTGTTTCAATGAAAATACCTTATAATATAACGGAATATGCAGAGTATCATTGAAAATACCTTATAATATAACGGAATTTGTAGTGTATCATTGAAAATACCTTATGATATAACGTAATATGCAGTGTATCTTTGAAAATACCTTATAATATAACGTAATATGCAGTGTATCATTGAAAATACCTTATGATATAACGTAATATGCAGTGTATCATTGAAAATAACTTATAATATAACGAAATATGCATTGTGTCATTGAAAAGACATTATAATATAACGTAATATGCAGTGTATCATTGAAAATACCTTATAGTATAATGTAATATGCAGTGTATCATTGAAAATACATTATAACATAACGTAAATTGCAGAGTATCATTGAAAATACCTTATGATATAACGTAATATGCAGTGTATCTTTGAAAATACCTTATAATATAACGTAATATGCAGTGTATCGTTGAAAATACCTTATGATATAACGTAATATGCAGTGTATCATTGAAAATGCCTTATAATGTAACGTAATATGGAGTGTTTCAATGAAAATACCTTATAATATAACGGAATATGCAGAGTATCATTGAAAATACCTTATAATATAACGGAATTTGTAGTGTATCATTGAAAATACCTTATAATATAACGAAATATGCAGTGTGTCATTGAACATACCTTATATTATGTCGTAGTTTATCATTGAAAATACCTTATAGTATAACGTAATATGCAGTGTATCATTGAAAATACCTTATAACATAACGTAAATTGCAGAGTATCATTGAAAATACCTTATGATATAACGTAATATGCAGTGTATCTTTGAAAATACCTTATAATATAACGTAATATGCAGTGTATCGTTGAAAATACCTTATGATATAACGTAATATGCAGTGTATCATTGAAAATAACTTATAATATAACGAAATATGCATTGTGTCATTGAAAATACCTTATAATATAACGTTATATGCATTGTATCATTGAAAATACCTTATAATATAACGTAATTTGCAGTGTATCATTGAAAATACCTTATAGTTAGTCGTAGTTTATCATAGAAAATACCTTATAATACAACGTAATATGCAGTGTATCATTGAAAATGCCTTATAATATAACGTAATATGCAGTATATCATTTAAAATACCTTATAATATAGCGTACTATGCAGTGTATCATTGAAAATACCTTATAATATAACGTAATATGCAGTGTATCATTGAAAATACCTTATAATATAACGAAATATGCAGTGTATCACTGAAAATACCTTATAATATAGCGTAATATGCAGTGTATCATTGAAAATACCTTATAATATATCGTAGTTTATCATTGAAAATGCCTTATAATGAAACGGAATATGCAGTGTATCATTGAAAATACCTTATAATATAACGTAATATGCATTGTATCATTGAAAATACCTTATAATATAACGTAATATGCAGTATATCATTTAAAATACCTTATAATATAGCGTAATATGCAGTGTATCATTGAAAATACCTTATAATATATCGTAGTTTATCATTGAAAATGCCTTATTATGTAACTTAATATGGAGTGTTTCAATGAAAATACCTTATAATATAACGGAATATGCAGAGTATCATTGAAAATACCTTATAATATAACGGAATTTGTAGTGTATCATTGAAAATACCTTATGATATAACGTAATATGCAGTGTATCTTTGAAAATACCTTATAATATAACGTAATATGCAGTGTATCGTTGAAAATACCTTATGATATAACGTAATATGCAGTGTATCATTGAAAATAACTTATAATATAACGAAATATGCATTGTGTCATTGAAAAGACATTATAATATAACGTAATATGCAGTGTATCATTGAAAATACCTTATAGTATAATGTAATATGCAGTGTATCATTGAAAATACATTATAACATAACGTAAATTGCAGAGTATCATTGAAAATACCTTATGATATAACGTAATATGCAGTGTATCTTTGAAAATACCTTATAATATAACGTAATATGCAGTGTATCGTTGAAAATACCTTATGATATAACGTAATATGCAGTGTATCATTGAAAATAACTTATAATATAACGAAATATGCATTGTGTCATTGAAAATACCTTATAATATAACGTAATATGCATTGTATCATTGAAAATACCTTATAATATAACGTAATTTGCAGTGTATCATTGAAAATACCTTATAGTTAGTCGTAGTTTATCATTGAAAATACCTTATAATATAGCGTAATATGCAGTGTATCATTGAAAATACCTTATAATATATCGTAGTTTATCATTGAAAATGCCTTATAATGAAACGGAATATGCAGTGTATCATTGAAAATACCTTATAATATAACGTAATATGCATTGTATCATTGAAAATACCTTATAATATAACGTAATATGCAGTATATCATTTAAAATACCTTATAATATAGCGTAATATGCAGTGTATCATTGAAAATACCTTATAATATATCGTAGTGTATCTTTGAAAATACCTTATAATATAACGTAATATGCAGTGTATCGTTGAAAATACCTTATAATATAACGTAATATGCAGTGTATCGTTGAAAATACCTTATGATATAACGTAATATGCAGTGTATCATTGAAAATAACTTATAATATAACGGAATATGCAGAGTATCATTGAAAATACCTTATAATATAACGGAATTTGTAGTGTATCATTGAAAATACCTTATAATATAACGAAATTTGCAGTGTGTCATTGAACATACCTTATATTATGTCGTAGTTTATCATTGAAAATACCTTATGATATAACGTAATATGCAGTGTATCATTGAAAATGCCTTATAATGTAACGTAATATGGAGTGTTTCAATGAAAATACCTTATAATATAACGGAATATGCAGAGTATCATTGAAAATACCTTATAATATAACGGAATTTGTAGTGTATCATTGAAAATACCTTATAATATAACGAAATATGCAGTGTGTCATTGAACATACCTTATATTATGTCGTAGTTTATCATTGAAAATACCTTATAGTATAACGTAATATGCAGTGTATCATTGAAAATACATTATAACATAACGTAAATTGCAGAGTATCATTGAAAATACCTTATGATATAACGTAATATGCAGTGTATCTTTGAAAATACCTTATAATATAACGTAATATGCAGTGTATCTTTGAAAATACCTTATGATATAACGTAATATGCAGTGTATCATTGAAAATAACTTATAATATAACGAAATATGCATTGTGTCATTGAAAATACCTTATAATATAACGTTATATGCATTGTATCATTGAAAATACCTTATAATATAACGTAATTTGCAGTGTATCATTGAAAATACCTTATAGTTAGTCGTAGTTTATCATAGAAAATACCTTATAATACAACGTAATATGCAGTGTATCATTGAAAATGCCTTATAATATAACGTAATATGCAGTATATCATTTAAAATACCTTATAATATAGCGTACTATGCAGTGTATCATTGAAAATACCTTATAATATAACGTAATATGCAGTGTATCATTGAAAATACCTTATAATATAACGTAATATGCAGTGTATCACTGAAAATACCTTATAATATAGCGTAATATGCAGTGTATCATTGAAAATACCTTATAATATATCGTAGTTTATCATTGAAAATGCCTTATAATGAAACGGAATATGCAGTGTATCATTGAAAATACCTTATAATATAACGTAATATGCATTGTATCATTGAAAATACCTTATAATATAACGTAATATGCAGTATATCATTTAAAATACCTTATAATATAGCGTAATATGCAGTGTATCATTGAAAATACCTTATAATATATCGTAGTTTATCATTGAAAATGCCTTATTATGTAACTTAATATGGAGTGTTTCAATGAAAATACCTTATAATATAACGGAATATGCAGAGTATCATTGAAAATACCTTATAATATAACGGAATTTGTAGTGTATCATTGAAAATACCTTATGATATAACGTAATATGCAGTGTATCTTTGAAAATACCTTATAATATAACGTAATATGCAGTGTATCGTTGAAAATACCTTATGATATAACGTAATATGCAGTGTATCATTGAAAATAACTTATAATATAACGAAATATGCATTGTGTCATTGAAAAGACATTATAATATAACGTAATATGCAGTGTATCATTGAAAATAGCTTATAGTATAATGTAATATGCAGTGTATCATTGAAAATACATTATAACATAACGTAAATTGCAGAGTATCATTGAAAATACCTTATGATATAACGTAATATGCAGTGTATCTTTGAAAATACCTTATAATATAACGTAATATGCAGTGTATCGTTGAAAATACCTTATGATATAACGTAATATGCAGTGTATCATTGAAAATAACTTATAATATAACGAAATATGCATTGTGTCATTGAAAATACCTTATAATATAACGTTATATGCATTGTATCATTGAAAATACCTTATAATATAACGTAATTTGCAGTGTATCATTGAAAATACCTTATAGTTAGTCGTAGTTTATCACTGAAAATACCTTATAATATAGCGTAATATGCAGTGTATCATTGAAAATACCTTATAATATATCGTAGTTTATCATTGAAAATGCCTTATAATGAAACGGAATATGCAGTGTATCATTGAAAATACCTTATAATATAACGTAATATGCATTGTATCATTGAAAATACCTTATAATATAACGTAATATGCAGTATATCATTTAAAATACCTTATAATATAGCGTAATATGCAGTGTATCATTGAAAATACCTTATAATATATCGTAGTGTATCTTTGAAAATACCTTATAATATAACGTAATATGCAGTGTATCGTTGAAAATACCTTATAATATAACGTAATATGCAGTGTATCGTTGAAAATACCTTATGATATAACGTAATATGCAGTGTATCATTGAAAATAACTTATAATATAACGGAATATGCAGAGTATCATTGAAAATACCTTATAATATAACGGAATTTGTAGTGTATCATTGAAAATACCTTATAATATAACGAAATTTGCAGTGTGTCATTGAACATACCTTATATTATGTCGTAGTTTATCATTGAAAATACCTTATAGTATAACGTAATATGCAGTGTATCATTGAAAATACCTTATAACATAACGTAAATTGCAGAGTATCATTGAAAATACCTTATGATATAACGTAATATGCAGTGTATCTTTGAAAATAGCTTATAATATAACGTAATTTGTAGTGTATCTTTGAAAATACCTTATAATATAACGTAATATGCAGTGTATCATTGAAAATGCCTTATAATGTAACGTAATATGGAGTGTTTCAATGAAAATACCTTATAATATAACGGAATATGCAGAGTATCATTGAAAATACCTTATAATATAACGGAATTTGTAGTGTATCATTGAAAATACCTTATAATATAACGAAATATGCAGTGTGTCATTGAACATACCTTATATTATGTCGTAGTTTATCATTGAAAATACCTTATAGTATAACGTAATATGCAGTGTATCATTGAAAATACATTATAACATAACGTAAATTGCAGAGTATCATTGAAAATACCTTATGATATAACGTAATGTGCAGTGTATCTTTGAAAATACCTTATAATATAACGTAATATGCAGTGTATCGTTGAAAATACCTTATGATATAACGTAATATGCAGTGTATCATTGAAAATAACTTATAATATAACGAAATATGCATTGTGTCATTGAAAATACCTTATAATATAACGTTATATGCATTGTATCATTGAAAATACCTTATAATATAACGTAATTTGCAGTGTATCATTGAAAATACCTTATAGTTAGTCGTAGTTTATCATAGAAAATACCTTATAATACAACGTAATATGCAGTGTATCATTGAAAATACCTTATAATATAACGTAATATACAGTGTATCATTGAAAATACCTTATAATATAGCGTACTATGCAGTGTATCATTGAAAATACCTTATAATATAACGTAATATGCAGTGTATCACTGAAAATACCTTATAATATAGCGTAATATGCAGTGTATCATTGAAAATACCTTATAATATATCGTAGTTTATCATTGAAAATGCCTTATAATGAAACGGAATATGCAGTGTATCATTGAAAATACCTTATAATATAACGTAATATGCATTGTATCATTGAAAATACCTTATAATATAACGTAATATGCAGTATATCATTTAAAATACCTTATAATATAGCGTAATATGCAGTGTATCATTGAAAATACCTTATAATATATCGTAGTTTATCATTGAAAATGCCTTATAATGTAACGTAATATGGAGTGTTTCAATGAAAATACCTTATAATATAACGGAATATGCAGAGTATCATTGAAAATACCTTATAATATAACGGAATTTGTAGTGTATCATTGAAAATACCTTATAATATAACGAAGTATGCAGTGTGCCATTGAACATACCTTATATTATGTCGTTGTTTATCATTGAAAATACCTTATAGTATAACGTAATATGCAGTGTATCATTGAAAATACCTTATAACATAACGTAAATTGCAGAGTATCATTGAAAATACCTTATGATATAACGTAATATGCAGTGTATCTTTGAAAATACCTTATAATATAACGTAATATGCAGTGTATCGTTGAAAATACCTTATGATATAACGTAATATGCAGTGTATCATTGAAAATAACTTATAATATAACGAAATATGCATTGTGTCATTGAAAAGACATTATAATATAACGTAATATGCAGTGTATCATTGAAAATACCTTATAGTATAATGTAATATGCAGTGTATCATTGAAAATACCTTATAATATATCGTAGTTTATCATTGAAAATACCTTATAATGTATCGTAATAAGCAGTGTGTCATTGAAAAGACCTTATAATATAACGTAATATGCAGTGTATCATTGAAAACACCTTATAATATAACGAAATATGCAGTGTATCATTGAAAATACCTTATAATATGTCGTAGTTTAACATTGAAAATACCCAATAATATAACGTAATATGCAGTGTATCATTGAAAATACCTTATAACATAACGTAAATTGCAGAGTATCATTGAAAATACCTTATGATATAACGTAATATGCAGTGTATCTTTGAAAATACCTTATAATATAACGTAATATGCAGTGTATCGTTGAAAATACCTTATGATATAACGTAATATGCAGTGTATCATTGAAAATAACTTATAATATAACGGAATATGCAGAGTATCATTGAAAATACCTTATAATATAACGGAATTTGTAGTGTATCATTGAAAATACCTTATAATATAACGAAATTTGCAGTGTGTCATTGAACATACCTTATATTATGTCGTAGTTTATCATTGAAAATACCTTATAGTATAACGTAATATGCAGTGTATCATTGAAAATACCTTATAACATGACGTAAATTGCAGAGTATCATTGAAAATACCTTATGATATAACGTAATATGCAGTGTATCTTTGAAAATACCTTATAATATAACGTAATATGCAGTGTATCGTTGAAAATACCTTATGATATAACGTAATATGCAGTGTATCATTGAAAATGCCTTATAATGTAACGTAATATGGAGTGTTTCAATGAAAATACCTTATAATATAACGGAATATGCAGAGTATCATTGAAAATACCTTATAATATAACGGAATTTGTAGTGTATCATTGAAAATACCTTATAATATAACGAAATATGCAGTGCGTCATTGAACATACCTTATATTATGTCGTAGTTTATCATTGAAAATACCTTATAGTATAACGTAATATGCAGTGTATCATTGAAAATACATTATAACATAACGTAAATTGCAGAGTATCATTGAAAATACCTTATGATATAACGTAATATGCAGTGTATCTTTGAAAATACCTTATAATATAACGTAATATGCAGTGTATCGTTGAAAATACCTTATGATATAACGTAATATGCAGTGTATCATTGAAAATAACTTATAATATAACGAAATATGCATTGTGTCATTGAAAATACCTTATAATATAACGTTATATGCAGTGTATCATTGAAAATACCTTATAATATAACGTAATTTGCAGTGTATCATTGAAAATACCTTATAGTTAGTCGTAGTTTATCATAGAAAATACCTTATAATACAACGTAATATGCAGTGTATCATTGAAAATACCTTATAATATAACGTAATATACAGTGTATCATTGAAAATACCTTATAATATAGCGTACTATGCAGTGTATCATTGAAAATACCTTATAATATAACGTAATATGCAGTGTATCATTGAAAATACCTTATAATATAACGAAATATGCAGTGTATCACTGAAAATACCTTATAATATAGCGTAATATGCAGTGTATCATTGAAAATACCTTATAATATATCGTAGTTTATCATTGAAAATGCCTTATAATGAAACGGAATATGCAGTGTATCATTGAAAATACCTTATAATATAACGTAATATGCATTGTATCATTGAAAATACCTTATAATATAACGTAATATGCAGTATATCATTTAAAATACCTTATAATATAGCGTAATATGCAGTGTATCATTGAAAATACCTTATAATATATCGTAGTTTATCATTGAAAATGCCTTATAATGTAACGTAATATGGAGTGTTTCAATGAAAATACCTTATAATATAACGGAATATGCAGAGTATCATTGAAAATACCTTATAATATAACGGAATTTGTAGTGTATCATTGAAAATACCTTATAATATAACGAAGTATGCAGTGTGTCATTGAACATACCTTATATTATGTCGTTGTTTATCATTGAAAATACCTTATAGTATAACGTAATATGCAGTGTATCATTGAAAATACCTTATAACATAACGTAAATTGCAGAGTATCATTGAAAATACCTTATGATATAACGTAATATGCAGTGTATCTTTGAAAATACCTTATAATATAACGTAATATGCAGTGTATCGTTGAAAATACCTTATGATATAACGTAATATGCAGTGTATCATTGAAAATAACTTATAATATAACGAAATATGCATTGTGTCATTGAAAAGACATTATAATATAACGTAATATGCAGTGTATCATTGAAAATACCTTATAGTATAATGTAATATGCAGTGTATCATTGAAAATACCTTATAATATATCGTAGTTTATCATTGAAAATACCTTATAATATAACGTAATATGCAGTGTATCATTGAAAATACCTTATAATATAACGTGACATGCAATGAATCATTGAAAATAACTTATAATATAACGAAATAAGCAGTGTGTCATTGAAAAGACCTTATAATATAACGTAATATGCAGTGCATCATTGAAAACACCTTATAATATAACGAAATATGCAGTGTATCATTGAAAATACCTTATAATATGTCGTAGTTTAACATTGAAAATACCCAATAATACAACGTAATATGCAGTGTATCTTTGAAAATACCTTATAATATAGCGTACTATGCAGTGTATCATTGAAAATACCTTATAATATAACGTAATATGCAGTATATCATTTAAAATACCTTATAATATAGCGTACTATGCAGTGTATCATTGAAAATACCTTATAATATAACGTAATTTGCAGTGTATCAATGAAAATACCTTATAATATAACGTGATATGCAATGTATCATTGAAAATAGCTTATAATATAACGTAATTTGTAGTGTATCTTTGAAAATACCTTATAATATAACGTAATATGCAGTGTATCGTTGAAAATACCTTATAATATAACGTAATATGCAGTGTATCGTTGAAAATACCTTATGATATAACGTAATATGCAGTGTATCATTGAAAATAACTTATAATATAACGAAATATGCATTGTGTCATTGAAAAGACCTTATAATATAACGTAATATGCATTGTATCATTGAAAATGCCTTATAATATATCGGAGTTTATAGTGTATCTTTGAAAATACCTTATAATATAACGTAATATGCAGTGTATCATTGAAAATACCTTATAATATAACGTGATATGCAATGTATCATTGAAAATAACTTATAATATAACCAAATAAGCAGTGTGTCATTGAAAAGACCTTATAATATAACGAAATATGCAGTGTGTCATTGAACATACCTTATATTATGTCGTAGTTTATCATTAAAAATACGTTATAGTATAACGTAATATGCAGTGTATCATTGAAAATAACTTATAATATAACGAAATAAGCAGTCTGTCATTGAAAAGACCTTGTAATATAACGTAATATGCAGTGTATCATTGAAAACACCTTATAATATAACGAAATATGCAGTGTATCATTGAAAATACCTTATAATATATCTTAGTTTATCATTGAAAATACCTTATAATGTATCGTAATAAGCAGTGTGTCATTGAAAAGACCTTATAATATAACGTAATATGCAGTGTATCATTGAAAACACCTTATAATATAACGAAATATGCAGTGTATCATTGAAAATACCTTATAATATGTCGTAGTTTAACATTGAAAATACCCAATAATATAACGTAATATGCAGTGTATCATTGAAAATACCTTATAACATAACGTAAATTGCAGAGTATCATTGAAAATACCTTATGATATAACGTAATATGCAGTGTATCTTTGAAAATACCTTATAATATAACGTAATATGCAGTGTATCGTTGAAAATACCTTATGATATAACGTAATATGCAGTGTATCATTGAAAATAACTTATAATATAACGGAATATGCAGAGTATCATTGAAAATACCTTATAATATAGCGTACTATGCAGTGTATCATTGAAAATACCTTATAATATAACGTAATATGCAGTGTATCATTGAAAACACCTTATAATATAACGAAATATGCAGTGTATCATTGAAAATACCTTATAATATATCGTAGTTTATCATTGAAAATACCTTATAATGTATCGTAATATGCAGTGTATCATTGAAAATACCATATAATATAGCGTAATATGCAGTGTATCATTGAAAATACCTTATAATATATCGTAGTTTATCATTGAAAATGCCTTATAATGTAACGTAATATGGAGTGTTTCAATGAAAATACCTTATAATATAACGGAATATGCAGAGTATCATTGAAAATACCTTATAATATAACGGAATTTGTAGTGTATCATTGAAAATACCTTATAATATAACGAAATATGCAGTGTGTCATTGAACATACCTTATATTATGTCGTAGTTTATCATTGAAAATACCTTATAGTATAACGTAATATGCAGTGTATCATTGAAAATACCTTATATTATAACGTAATATGCAGTGCATCATTGAAAATACCTTGTAATATAACGTAATATGCAGTGTATCATTGAAAATACCTTATAATATAACGTAATATGCAGTGTATCATTGAAAATACCTAATAATATAACGTACATTGCAGAGTATCATTGAAAATACCTTATGATATAACGTAATATGCAGTGTATCTTTGAAAATACCTTATAATATAACGTAATATGCAGTGTATCGTTGAAAATACCTTATGATATAACGTAATATGCAGTGTATCTTTGAAAATAACTTATAATATAACGGAATATGCAGAGTATCATTGAAAATACCTTATAATATAGCGTACTATGCAGTGTATCATTGAAAATACCTTATAATATAACGTAATATGCAGTGTATCATTGAAAACACCTTATAATATAACGAAATATGCAGTGTATCATTGAAAATACCATATAATATAGCGTAATATGCAGTGTATCATTGAAAATACCTTATATTATGTCGTAGTTTATCATTGAAAATACCTTATAGTATAACGTAATATGCAGTGTATCATTGAAAATACCTTATAATATGTCGTAGTTTATCATTGAAAATACCTTATAATATAACGTAATATGCAGTGTATCATTGAAAATGCCTTATAATGTAACGTAATATGGAGTGTTTCAATGAAAATACCTTATAATACAACGTAATATGCAGTGTATCATTGAAAATACCTTATAATATAACGTAATATGCAGTGTATCATTGAAAATACCTTATAATATAACGTAATATGCAGTATATCATTTAAAATACCTTATAATATAGCGTAATATGCAGTGTATCATTGAAAATACCTTATAATATATCGTAGTTTATCATTGAAAATACCTTATAATATTTCGTAATTTGTAGTGTATCATTGAAAATACCTTATAATATAGCGTAATATGCAGTGTATCATTGAAAATACCTTATAATATATCGTAGTTTATCATTGAAAATACATTATAATATAACGGAATTTGTAGTGTATCATTGAAAATACCTTATAATATAACGAAATAAGCAGTGTGTCATTGAAAAGACCTTATAATATAACGTGATATGCAATGTAACATTGAAAATAGCTTATAATATAACGTAATTTGTAGTGTATCTTTGAAAATACCTTATTATATAACGTAATATGCAGTGTTTCGTTGAAAATACCTTATAATATAACGTAATATGCAGTGTATCATTGAAAATACCGTATAATATTTCGTAATTTGTAGTGTATCATTGAAAATACCTTATAATATAACGAAATATGCAGTGTATCACTGAAAATACCTAATAATATAACGTAATATGCAGTGTATCATTGAAAATACCTTATAATATAACGTACATTGCAGCGTATCACTGAAAATAACTTCGAATATATCGTAGTTTATCATTGAAAATACCTTATAATATAACGTAATATACAGTGTATCATTGAAAATACCTTATAATATAACGTAATATGCAGTGTATCATTGAAAATACCTTATAATATGTCGTAGTTTAACATTGAAAATACCTAATAATATAACGTAATATGCAGTGTATCATTGAAAATGCCTTATAGTGTAACGTAATTTGTAATGTATCATTGAAAATACCTTATAATATAACGTAATATGCAGTGTATCATTGAAAATACCTTATAATATAGCGTACTATGCAGTGTATCATTGAAAATACCTTATAATATAACGTAATATGCAGTGTATCATTGAAAATACCTTATAATATAACGTAATATGCAGTATATCATTTAAAATACCTTATAATATAGTGTAACATGCAGTGTATCATTGAAAATACCTTATAATATATCGTAGTTTATCATTGAAAATGCCTTATAATGTAACGTAATATGGAGTGTTTCAATGAAAATACCTTATAATATAACGGAATATGCAGAGTATCATTGAAAATACCTTATAATATAACGTAATATGCAGTGTATCATTGAAAATACCTTATAATATAACGTAATATGCAGTGTATCATTGAAAATACCTTATAATATAACGGAATTTGTAGTGTATCATTGAAAATACCTTATAATATAACGAAATATGCAGTGTATCATTGAAAATACCTTATAATATGTCGTAGTTTAACATTGAAAATACCCAATAATATAACGTAATATGCAGTGTATCATTGAAAATACCTTATAATATAACGTAATATGCAGTGTATCATTGAAAATACCTTATAATATAACGTAATATGCAGTATATCATTTAAAATACCTTATAATATAGCGTAATATGCAGTGTATCATTGAAAATACCTTATAATATATCGTAGTTTATCATTGAAAATACCTTATAATATTTCGTAATTTGTAGTGTATCATTGAAAATACCTTATAATATAGCGTAATATGCAGTGTATCATTGAAAATACCTTATAATATATCGTAGTTTATCATTGAAAATACATTATAATATAACGGAATTTGTAGTGTATCATTGAAAATACCTTATAATATAACGAAATAAGCAGTGTGTCATTGAAAAGACCTTATAATATAACGTGATATGCAATGTAACATTGAAAATAGCTTATAATATAACGTAATTTGTAGTGTATCTTTGAAAATACCTTATTATATAACGTAATATGCAGTGTTTCGTTGAAAATACCTTATAATATAACGTAATATGCAGTGTATCATTGAAAATACCTTATAATATTTCGTAATTTGTAGTGTATCATTGAAAATACCTTATAATATAACGAAATATGCAGTGTATCACTGAAAATACCTAATAATATAACGTAATATGCAGTGTATCATTGAAAATACCTTATAATATAACGTACATTGCAGCGTATCACTGAAAATAACTTCGAATATATCGTAGTTTATCATTGAAAATACCTTATAATATAACGTAATATACAGTGTATCATTGAAAATACCTTATAATATAACGTAATATGCAGTGTATCATTGAAAATACCTTATAATACATAGTAGTTTATCATTGAAAATACCTTATAACATAACGTAATATACAGTGTAACATTGAAAATACCTTATAATATAACGTACTATGCAGCGTATCATTGAAAATACCTTCTAATATATCGTAGTTTATCATTGAAAATACCTTATAATATAACGTAATATACAGTGTACCATTGAAAATACTTTATAATATAACGAAATATGCAGTGTATCACTGAAAATACCTTCTAATATATCGTAGTTTATCATTGAAAATACCTTATAATATAACGTAATATGCAGTGTATCATTGAAAATACCTTATAATATAGTGTACTATGCAGTGTATCATTGAAAATACCTTATAATATAACGTAATATGCAGTGTATCATTGAAAATACCTTATAATATATCGTAGTTTATCATTGAAAATACATTATAATATAACGGAATTTGTAGTGTATCATTGAAAATACCTTATAATATAACGAAATAAGCAGTGTGTCATTGAAAAGGCCTTATAATATAACGTGATATGCAATGTAACATTGAAAATAGCTTATAATATAACGTAATTTGTAGTGTATCTTTGAAAATACCTTATTATATAACGTAATATGCAGTGTATCGTTGAAAATACCTTATAATATAACGTAATATGCAGTGTATCATTGAAAATACCTAATAATATTTCGTAATTTGTAGTGTATCATTGAAAATACCTTATAATATAACGAAATATGCAGTGTATCACTGAAAATACCTAATAATATAACGTAATATGCAGTGTATCATTGAAAATACCTTATAATATAACGTACATTGCAGCGTATCACTGAAAATAACTTCGAATATATCGTAGTTTATCATTGAAAATACCTTATAATATAACGTAATATGCAGTGTATCATTGAAAATACATTATAATATAACGTAATATGTAGTGTATCATTGAAAATACCTTATAATATAACGGAATTTGTAGTGTATCATTGAAAATACCTTATAATATAACGAAATATGCAGTGTGTCATTGAACATACCTTATATTATATCGTAGTTTATCATTGAAAATACCTTATAGTATAACGTAATATGCAGTGTATCATTGAAAATAACTTATAATATAACGAAATATGCAGTGTGTCATTGAAAAGACCTTATAATATAACGTAATATTTAGTTTATCATTGAAAATACCTTATAACATAACGTAAATTGCAGAGTATCATTGAAAATACCTTATAATATAACGTAATATGCAGTGTATTATTGAAAATACCTTATAATATAACGTAATATGCAGTGTATCATTCAAATACCTTATAATATAACGTAATATGCAATGTATCATTGAAAATACCTTATAATATAACGTAATTTGCAGTGTATCAATGAAAATACCTTATAATATAACGTGATATGCAATGTATCATTGAAAATAGCTTATAATATAACGTAATATGCAGTGTATCCTTGAAAATACCTTATGATATAACGTAATATGCAGTCTATCATTGAAAATAACTTATAATATAACGAAATATGCATTGTGTCATTGAAAAGACCTTATAATATAACGTAATATGCAGTGTATCATTGAAAATACCTTATAATATAACGTAATATGCAGTGTATCCTTGAAAATACCTTATAATATAACGTAATATGCATTGTATCATTGAAAATGCCTTATAATATATCGGAATTTATAGTGTATCTTTGAAAATACCTTATAATATAACGTAATATGCAGTGTATCGTTGAAAATACCTTATAATATAACGTAATATGCAGTGTATCATTGAAAATACCTTATAATATAACGTAATATGCAGTATATCATTTAAAATACCTTATAATATAGCGTAATATGCAGTGTATCATTGAAAATACCTTATAATATATCGTAGTTTATCATTGAAAATGCCTTATAATGTAACGTAATATGGAGTGTTTCAATGAAAATACCTTATAATATAACGTAATTTGCAGTGTATCAATGAAAATACCTTATAATATAACGTGATATGCAATGTATCATTGAAAATAGCTTATAATATAACGTAATATGCAGTGTATCCTTGAAAATACCTTATGATATAACGTAATATGCAGTCTATCATTGAAAATAACTTATAATATAACGAAATATGCATTGTGTCATTGAAAAGACCTTATAATATAACGTAATATGCAGTGTATCATTGAAAATACCTTATAATATAACGTAATATGCAGTGTATCCTTGAAAATACCTTATAATATAACGTAATATGCATTGTATCATTGAAAATGCCTTATAATATATCGGAATTTATAGTGTATCTTTGAAAATACCTTATAATATAACGTAATATGCAGTGTATCGTTGAAAATACCTTATAATATAACGTAATATGCAGTGTATCATTGAAAATACCTTATAATATAACGAAATATGCAGTGTATCATTGAAAATACCTTATAATATGTCGTAGTTTATCATTGAAAATACCTTATAATATAACGTACTATGCAGCGTATCATTGAAAATACCTTATAATATATCGTAATATGCAGTGTATCATTGAAAATACCATATAATATAACGTAATATGCAGTGTATCATTGAAAATACCTTATATTATAACGTAATATGCAGTGTATCATTGAAAATACCTTGTAATATAACGTAATATGCAGTGTATCATTGAAAATACCTTATAATATAACGTAATATGCAGAGTATCATTGAAAATACCTTCTAATATATCGCAGTTTATCATTGAAAATACCTTATAATATAACGAAATATGCAGTGTATCATTGAAAATACCTAATAATATGTCGTAGTTTATCATTGAAAATACCTTATAATATAACGTAATATGCAGTGTATCATTGAAAATGCCTTATAATGTAACGTAATATGGAGTGTTTCAATGAAAATACCTTATAATACAACGTAATATGCAGTGTATCATTGAAAATACCTATTAATATAACGTAATATGCAGTGTATCATTGAAAATACCTAATAATATAACGTACATTGCAGCGTATCACTGAAAATACCTTCTAATATATCGTAGTTTATCATTGAAAATACCTTATATTATAACGTAATATGCAGTGTATCATTGAAAATACCTTGTAATATAACGTAATATGCAGTGTATCATTGAAAATACCTTATAATATAACGTAATATGCAGAGTATCATTGAAAATACCTTCTAATATATCGTAGTTTATCATTGAAAATACCTTATAATATAACGAAATATGCAGTGTATCATTGAAAATACCTAATAATATGTCGTAGTTTATCATTGAAAATACCTTATAATATAACGTAATATGCAGTGTATCATTGAAAATGCCTTATAATGTAACGTAATATGGAGTGTTTCAATGAAAATACCTTATAATACAACGTAATATGCAGTGTATCATTGAAAATACCTATTAATATAACGTAATATGCAGTGTATCATTGAAAATACCTAATAATATAACGTACATTGCAGCGTATCACTGAAAATACCTTCTAATATATCGTAGTTTATCATTGAAAATACCTTATAATATAACGTAATATACAGTGTATCATTGAAAATACCTTATAATATAACGTAATATGCAGTGTATCATTGAAAATACCTTATAATATATAGTAGTTTATAAATATGTAAATGCTTTCGGCGCAAGGTTCGATCATTTCAAGAAAAAACAGCAGTATTGCACTAAATAATCATTAACGTTTCGATCTCAATATAGATCATCTTCAGAACGACATTATGCATCTAGAATAAACAAAAAAAGTTATTAATTGAAACAACAATAGTGTCACAGCCATGAAATTTCATAGAAAAATAAATTTATAACACACTTACTTGCTGTGTAACAAAAAACAAAAACAAATATACATATATTAAAGAGTTACACAACCAAGCGGTATTCACCACATGGTGGCAGATGTATAACTAACCCATGTAGACTTGAACATCGGAAGAAACGATGCTATGTATGTTATTACGTTAGACAATTGGTTCTTCGATATCGATCGACGGTGATTCGTCATCATATTGAGCGGCAAATTTGAACCGTGTAACTGAGCATTCATATTGACGTAGATCAAACGAGATAACACAATACAAAATTGTGAATCAAAAACCAAAATAAAAAATGTATATTTAATTTGAAGTAATAGAACACACGCAACATTCAAAGTGCAAGTGCAACATAATTTTATCTAAATCACTATTTACGAAGTTTGATATGTACAACATGAAGTTGATAAAGAAAAAGAAAAATATATCTTTTTGGTAGAATCTAATTGTTATTATTAGAAATCTCATCATAAAAACATTACCGATTCAGTAATGCCGCGTAAAACTCATGTATCATAGGTGTTTCATACCTAAGATTAACGCTTTGTTGTTTAATCATATGAATGGTTTCCAATAATAATCTACGTTGTAAATTAGATTCCCTGTCAATAACTTTCACGTTGTCAAAATCGAACCTGTGGTCGAGTTCTATAGAATGTTTCGTCAATGCAGTGTGTTTTGTCGGAGAAAGAAAAATGTTACGTCTATGTTCAGTTAAACGTGTGTCCAATTGTCTGGATGTTTGACCTATATATGTTAGGCTGCAGCCTTTACATGGTATTTCATACACAACATTGCACCTTTTTGTTAATGGTAATTTATCTTTTATAGGGGGAAACCATGCTTTTAGATATGACGGTATGTTAAAGATGGTGTGGATGCCTACCCTCTTAAAAATTCTTTTGATGTCATAAGAAATATTATCTATAAATGGGATTACTACAGTGTTTCTAGAATTGATAGGACCTCTTTTCATAATTTTTTCCTCTTTTAATTGAGCGACCAAAAAAGGATGAAAAATCTGAAAACCTCTTTCCCTAATAATATCTGAAACTAACAAAGTGGGAAAACCATTCTTTTTGAGCACCTTTTTTACAAGAGATAAATTATCAGATCTGAATTCAGGGTTGGCGAGTAAAATGGCTCGGTCAACCAAACCTTTTACTAGACCCACTTTATGTTGTAATGGGTGGGCTGACAAGAAATTAATATATCTGCCTGACCATGTTGGTTTGTGAAACCAGTTAGTTTTTAATTCTAATCCTGCTCTAATTATTTTTACATCAAGGAAACTAATGCATGAATTGGCTTCAATTTCATATGTGAATTGTAACCTGTTGTGGAAGATGGGTTAGTTATACACTTGATGGGTTAGTTATACATCTGCCACCATGTGGTGAATACCGCTTGGTTGTGTAACTCTTTAATATATGTATATTTGTTTTTGTTTTTTGTTACACAGCAAGTAAGTGTGTTATAAATTTATTTTTCTATGAAATTTCATGGCTGTGACACTATTGTTGTTTCAATTAATAACTTTTTTTGTTTATTCTAGACGCATAATGTCGTTCTGAAGATGATCTATATTGAGATCGAAACGTTAATGATTATTTAGTGCAATACTGCTGTTTTTTCTTGAAATGATCGAACCTTGCGCCGAAAGCATTTACATATTTATTCCAAATTACGATCGATAAGAAATCACCTTTATGTAGTTTATCATTGGAAATACTTTATAATATAACCTAATATGCAGTGTAACATTGAAAATACCTTATAATATAACGTACTATGCAGTGTTTCATTGAAAATACCTTATAATATATCGTAATATGCAGTGTATCATTGAAAATACCATATAATATAACGTAATATGCAGTGTATCATTGAAAATACCTAATAATATGTCGTAGTTTATCATTGAAAATACCTTATAATATAACGTAATATGCAGTGTATCATTGAAAATGCCTTATAATGTAACGTAATATGGAGTGTTTCAATGAAAATACCTTATAATACAACGTAATATGCAGTGTATCATTGAAAATACCTATTAATATAACGTAATATGCAGTGTATCATTGAAAATACCTAATAATATAACGTACATTGCAGCGTATCACTGAAAATACCTTCTAATATATCGTAGTTTATCATTGAAAATACCTTATAATATAACGTAATATGCAGTGTATCATTGAAAATGCCTTATAATGTAACGTAATATGGAGTGTTTCAATGAAAATACCTTATAATACAACGTAATATGCAGTGTATCATTGAAAATACCTATTAATATAACGTAATATGCAGTGTATCATTGAAAATACCTATTAATATAACGTAATATGCAGTGTATCATTGAAAATACCTAATAATATAACGTACATTGCAGCGTATCACTGAAAATACCTTCTAATATATCGTAGTTTATCATTGAAAATACCTTATAATATAACGTAATATACAGTGTATCATTGAAAATACCTTATAATATAACGTAATATGCAGTGTATCATTGAAAATACCTTATAATATATAGTAGTTTATCATTGAAAATACCTTATAACATAACGTAATATACAGTGTAACATTGAAAATACCTTATAATATAACGTACTATGCAGCGTATCATTGAAAATACCTTATAATATATCGTAATATGCAGTGTATCATTGAAAATACCTTATAATATAACGTAATATGCAGTGTATCATTGAAAATGCCTTATAATGTAACGTAATATGGAGTGTTTCAATGAAAATACCTTATAATACAACGTAATATGCAGTGTATCATTGAAAATACCTATTAATATAACGTAATATGCAGTGTATCATTGAAAATACCTAATAATATAACGTACATTGCAGCGTATCACTGAAAATACCTTCTAATATATCGTAGTTTATCATTGAAAATACCTTATAATATAACGTAATATACAGTGTATCATTGAAAATACCTTATAATATAACGTAATATACAGTGTATCATTGAAAATACCTTATAATATAACGTAATATGCAGTGTATCATTGAAAATACCTTATAATATATAGTAGTTTATCATTGAAAATACCTTATAACATAACGTAATATACAGTGTAACATTGAAAATACCTTATAATATAACGTACTATGCAGCGTATCATTGAAAATACCTTATAATATATCGTAATATGCAGTGTATCATTGAAAATACCATATAATATAACGTAATATGCAGTGTATCATTGAAAATACCTTATATTATAACGTAATATGCAGTGTATCATTGAAAATACCTTGTAATATAACGTAATATGCAGTGTATCATTGAAAATACCTTATAATATAACGTAATATACAGTGTATCATTGAAAATACCTTATAATATAGCGTACTATGCAGTGTATCATTGAAAATACCTTATAATATAACGTAATATGAAGTGTATCATTGAAAATACCTTATAATATAACGAAATATGCAGTGTATCACTGAAAATACCTTATAATATAGCGTAATATGCAGTGTATCATTGAAAATACCTTATAATATATCGTAGTTTATCATTGAAAATGCCTTATAATGAAACGGAATATGCAGTGTATCATTGAAAATACCTTATAATATAACGTAATATGCATTGTATCATTGAAAATACCTTATAATATAACGTAATTTGCAGTGTATCAATGAAAATACCTTATAATATAACGTGATATGCAATGTATCATTGAAAATAACTTATAATATAACGAAATATGCAGTGTATCACTGAAAATACCTTCTAATATATCGTAGTTTATCATTGAAAATACCTTATAATATAACGTAATATGCAGTGTATCATTGAAAATGCCTTATAATTTTGAATGCTTATAGTTTCAATGAAAATACCTTATAATATAACGGAATATGCAGAGTATCATTGAAAATACCTTATAATATAGCGTACTATGCAGTGTATCATTGAAAATACCTTATAATATAACGTAATATGCAGTGTATCATTGAAAACACCTTATAATATAACGAAATATGCAGTGTATCATTGAAAATACCTTATAATATATCGTAGTTTATCATTGAAAATACCTTATAATGTATCGTAATATGCAGTGTATCATTGAAAATACCATATAATATAGCGTAATATGCAGTGTATCATTGAAAATACCTTATAATATATCGTAGTTTATCATTGAAAATGCCTTATAATGTAACGTAATATGGAGTGTTTCAATGAAAATACCTTATAATATAGCGTAATATGCAGTATATCATTGAAAATACCTTATAATATAGGGTAATATGCAGTGTATCGTTGAAAATACCTTATAATATAACGTAATATGCAGTGTATCATTGAAAATACCTAATAATATTTCGTAATTTGTAGTGTATCATTGAAAATACCTTATAATATAACGAAATATGCAGTGTATCACTGAAAATACCTAATAATATAACGTAATATGCAGTGTATCATTGAAAATACCTTATAATATAACGTACATTGCAGCGTATCACTGAAAATAACTTCGAATATATCGTAGTTTATCATTGAAAATACCTTATAATATAACGTAATATGCAGTCTATCATTGAAAATAACTTATAATATAACGAAATATGCATTGTGTCATTGAAAAGACCTTATAATATAACGTAATATGCAGTGTATCATTGAAAATACCTTATAATATAACGTAATATGCAGTGTATCCTTGAAAATACCTTATAATATAACGTAATATGCATTGTATCATTGAAAATGCCTTATAATATATCGGAATTTATAGTGTATCTTTGAAAATACCTTATAATATAACGTAATATGCAGTGTATCGTTGAAAATACCTTATAATATAACGTAATATGCAGTGTATCATTGAAAATACCTTATAATATAACGTAATATGCAGTATATCATTTAAAATACCTTATAATATAGCGTAATATGCAGTGTATCATTGAAAATACCTTCTAATATATCGTAGTTTATCATTGAAAATACCTTATAATATAACGTAATATGCAGTGTATCATTGAAAACACCTTATAATATAACGGAATATGCAGAGTATCATTGAAAATACCTTATAATATAGCGTACTATGCAGTGTATCATTGAAAATACCTTATAATATGACGTAATATGCAGTGTATCATTGAAAACACCTTATAATATAACGAAATATGCAGTGTATCATTGAAAATACCTTATAATATATCGTAGTTTATCATTGAAAATACCTTATAATGTATCGTAATATGCAGTGTATCATTGAAAATACCATATAATATAGCGTAATATGCAGTGTATCATTGAAAATACCTTATAATATAACGTAATATGCAGTGTATCGTTGAAAATACCTTATAATATAACGTAATATGCAGTGTATCATTGAAAACACCTTATAATATAACGAAATATGCAGTGTATCATTGAAAATACCTTATAATATGTCGTAGTTTAACATTGAAAATACATAATAATATAACGTAATATGCAGTGTATCATTGAAAATAACTTATAATATAACGAAATATGCAGTGTATCACTGAAAATACCTTCTAATATATCGTAGTTTATCATTGAAAATACCTTATAATATAACGTAATATGCAGTGTATCATTGAAAATGCCTTATAATTTTGAATGCTTATAGTTTCAATGAAAATACCTTATAATATAACGGAATATGCAGAGTATCATTGAAAATACCTTATAATATAGCGTACTATGCAGTGTATCATTGAAAATACCTTATAATATAACGTAATATGCAGTGTATCATTGAAAACACCTTATAATATAACGAAATATGCAGTGTATCATTGAAAATACCTTATAATATATCGTAGTTTATCATTGAAAATACCTTATAATGTATCGTAATATGCAGCGTATCATTGAAAATACCTTATAATATATCGTAATATGCAGTGTATCATTGAAAATACCATATAATATAACGTAATATGCAGTGTATCATTGAAAATACCTTATATTATAACGTAATATGCAGTGTATCATTGAAAATACCTTGTAATATAACGTAATATGCAGTGTATCATTGAAAATACCTTATAATATAACGTAATATGCAGAGTATCATTGAAAATACCTTCTAATATATCGCAGTTTATCATTGAAAATACCTTATAATATAACGAAATATGCAGTGTATCATTGAAAATACCTAATAATATGTCGTAGTTTATCATTGAAAATACCTTATAATATAACGTAATATGCAGTGTATCATTGAAAATGCCTTATAATGTAACGTAATATGGAGTGTTTCAATGAAAATACCTTATAATACAACGTAATATGCAGTGTATCATTGAAAATACCTATTAATATAACGTAATATGCAGTGTATCATTGAAAATACCTAATAATATAACGTACATTGCAGCGTATCACTGAAAATACCTTCTAATATATCGTAGTTTATCATTGAAAATACCTTATATTATAACGTAATATGCAGTGTATCATTGAAAATACCTTGTAATATAACGTAATATGCAGTGTATCATTGAAAATACCTTATAATATAACGTAATATGCAGAGTATCATTGAAAATACCTTCTAATATATCGTAGTTTATCATTGAAAATACCTTATAATATAACGAAATATGCAGTGTATCATTGAAAATACCTAATAATATGTCGTAGTTTATCATTGAAAATACCTTATAATATAACGTAATATGCAGTGTATCATTGAAAATGCCTTATAATGTAACGTAATATGGAGTGTTTCAATGAAAATACCTTATAATACAACGTAATATGCAGTGTATCATTGAAAATACCTATTAATATAACGTAATATGCAGTGTATCATTGAAAATACCTAATAATATAACGTACATTGCAGCGTATCACTGAAAATACCTTCTAATATATCGTAGTTTATCATTGAAAATACCTTATAATATAACGTAATATGCAGTGTATCATTGAAAATACCTTATAATATAACGTAATATGCAGTGTATCATTGAAAATACCTTATAATATATAGTAGTTTATAAATATGTAAATGCTTTCGGCGCAAGGTTCGATCATTTCAAGAAAAAACAGCAGTATTGCACTAAATAATCATTAACGTTTCGATCTCAATATAGATCATCTTCAGAACGACATTATGCATCTAGAATAAACAAAAAAAGTTATTAATTGAAACAACAATAGTGTCACAGCCATGAAATTTCATAGAAAAATAAATTTATAACACACTTACTTGCTGTGTAACAAAAAACAAAAACAAATATACATATATTAAAGAGTTACACAACCAAGCGGTATTCACCACATGGTGGCAGATGTATAACTAACCCATGTAGACTTGAACATCGGAAGAAACGATGCTATGTATGTTATTACGTTAGACAATTGGTTCTTCGATATCGATCGACGGTGATTCGTCATCATATTGAGCGGCAAATTTGAACCGTGTAACTGAGCATTCATATTGACGTAGATCAAACGAGATAACACAATACAAAATTGTGAATCAAAAACCAAAATAAAAAATGTATATTTAATTTGAAGTAATAGAACACACGCAACATTCAAAATGCAAGTGCAACATAATTTTATCTAAATCACTATTTACGAAGTTTGATATGTACAACATGAAGTTGATAAAGAAAAAGAAAAATATATCTTTTTGGTAGAATCTAATTGTTATTATTAGAAATCTCATCATAAAAACATTACCGATTCAGTAATGCCGCGTAAAACTCATGTATCATAGGTGTTTCATACCTAAGATTAACGCTTTGTTGTTTAATCATATGAATGGTTTCCAATAATAATCTACGTTGTAAATTAGATTCCCTGTCAATAACTTTCACGTTGTCAAAATCGAACCTGTGGTCGAGTTCTATAGAATGTTTCGTCAATGCAGTGTGTTTTGTCGGAGAAAGAAAAATGTTACGTCTATGTTCAGTTAAACGTGTGTCCAATTGTCTGGATGTTTGACCTATATATGTTAGGCTGCAGCCTTTACATGGTATTTCATACACAACATTGCACCTTTTTGTTAATGGTAATTTATCTTTTATAGGGGGAAACCATGCTTTTAGATATGACGGTATGTTAAAGATGGTGTGGATGCCTACCCTCTTAAAAATTCTTTTGATGTCATAAGAAATATTATCTATAAATGGGATTACTACAGTGTTTCTAGAATTGATAGGACCTCTTTTCATAATTTTTTCCTCTTTTAATTGAGCGACCAAAAAAGGATGAAAAATCTGAAAACCTCTTTCCCTAATAATATCTGAAACTAACAAAGTGGGAAAACCATTCTTTTTGAGCACCTTTTTTACAAGAGATAAATTATCAGATCTGAATTCAGGGTTGGCGAGTAAAATGGCTCGGTCAACCAAACCTTTTACTAGACCCACTTTATGTTGTAATGGGTGGGCTGACAAGAAATTAATATATCTGCCTGACCATGTTGGTTTGTGAAACCAGTTAGTTTTTAATTCTAATCCTGCTCTAATTATTTTTACATCAAGGAAACTAATGCATGAATTGGCTTCAATTTCATATGTGAATTGTAACCTGTTGTGGAAGATGGGTTAGTTATACACTTGATGGGTTAGTTATACATCTGCCACCATGTGGTGAATACCGCTTGGTTGTGTAACTCTTTAATATATGTATATTTGTTTTTGTTTTTTGTTACACAGCAAGTAAGTGTGTTATAAATTTATTTTTCTATGAAATTTCATGGCTGTGACACTATTGTTGTTTCAATTAATAACTTTTTTTGTTTATTCTAGACGCATAATGTCGTTCTGAAGATGATCTATATTGAGATCGAAACGTTAATGATTATTTAGTGCAATACTGCTGTTTTTTCTTGAAATGATCGAACCTTGCGCCGAAAGCATTTACATATTTATTCCAAATTACGATCGATAAGAAATCACCTTTATGTAGTTTATCATTGGAAATACTTTATAATATAACCTAATATACAGTGTAACATTGAAAATACCTTATAATATAACGTACTATGCAGCGTATCATTGAAAATACCTTATAATATATCGTAATATGCAGTGTATCATTGAAAATACCATATAATATAACGTAATATGCAGTGTATCATTGAAAATACCTAATAATATGTCGTAGTTTATCATTGAAAATACCTTATAATATAACGTAATATGCAGTGTATCATTGAAAATGCCTTATAATGTAACGTAATATGCAGTGTATCATTGAAAATACCTTATAATACAACGTAATATGCAGTGTATCATTGAAAATACCTATTAATATAACGTAATATGCAGTGTATCATTGAAAATACCTAATAATATAACGTACATTGCAGCGTATCACTGAAAATACCTTCTAATATATCGTAGTTTATCATTGAAAATACCTTATAATATAACGTAATATACAGTGTATCATTGAAAATACCTTATAATATAACGTAATATGCAGTGTATCATTGAAAATACCTTATAATATATAGTAGTTTATCATTGAAAATACCTTATAACATAACGTAATATACAGTGTAACATTGAAAATACCTTATAATATAACGTACTATGCAGCGTATCATTGAAAATACCTTATAATATATCGTAATATGCAGTGTATCATTGAAAATACCATATAATATAACGTAATATGCAGTGTATCATTGAAAATACCTTATATTATAACGTAATATGCAGTGTATCATTGAAAATACCTTGTAATATAACGTAATATGCAGTGTATCATTGAAAATACCTTATAATATAACGTAATATACAGTGTATCATTGAAAATACCTTATAATATAGCGTACTATGCAGTGTATCATTGAAAATACCTTATAATATAACGTAATATGCAGTGTATCATTGAAAATACCTTATAATATAACGAAATATGCAGTGTATCACTGAAAATACCTTATAATATAGCGTAATATGCAGTGTATCATTGAAAATACCTTATAATATATCGTAGTTTATCATTGAAAATGCCTTATAATGAAACGGAATATGCAGTGTATCATTGAAAATACCTTATAATATAACGTAATATGCATTGTATCATTGAAAATACCTTATAATATAACGTAATTTGCAGTGTATCAATGAAAATACCTTATAATATAACGTGATATGCAATGTATCATTGAAAATAGCTTATAATATAACGTAATTTGTAGTGTATCTTTGAAAATACCTTATAATATAACGTAATATGCAGTGTATCATTGAAAATAACTTATAATATAACGAAATAAGCAGTGTGTCATTGAAAAGACCTTGTAATATAACGAAATATGCAGTGTATCATTGAAAATACCTTATAATATGTCGTAGTTTAACATTGAAAATACATAATAATATAACGTAATATGCAGTGTATCATAGAAAATAACTTATAATATAACGAAATATGCAGTGTATCACTGAAAATACCTTCTAATATATCGTAGTTTATCATTGAAAATACCTTATAATATAACGTACTATGCAGCGTATCATTGAAAATACCTTATAATATATCGTAATATGCAGTGTATCATTGAAAATACCATATAATATAACGTAATATGCAGTGTATCATTGAAAATACCTAATAATATAACGTAATATGCAGTGTATCATTGAAAATACCTAATAATATAACGTACATTGCAGCGTATCACTGAAAATACCTTCTAATATATCGTAGTTTATCATTGAAAATACCTTATAATATGTCGTAGTTTATCATTGAAAATACCTTATAATATAACGTAATATGCAGTGTATCATTGAAAATGCCTTATAATGTAACGTAATATGGAGTGTTTCAATGAAAATACCTTATAATATATAGTAGTTTATCATTGAAAATACCTTATAACATAACGTAATATACAGTGTAACATTGAAAATACCATATAATATAACGTAATATGCAGTGTATCATTGAAAATACCTTATATTATAACGTAATATGCAGTGTATCATTTAAAATACCTTGTAATATAACGTAATATGCAGTGTATCATTGAAAATACCTTATAATATAACGTAATATGCAGTGTATCATTGAAAATACCTTCTAATATATCGTAGTTTATCATTGAAAATACCTTATAATATAACGAAATATGCAGTGTATCATTGAAAATACCTTATAGTTAGTCGTAGTTTATCATTGAAAATACCTTATAATACAACGTAATATGCAGTGTATCATTGAAAATACCTTATAATATAACGTAATATACAGTGTATCATTGAAAATACCTTATAATATAGCGTACTATGCAGTGTATCATTGAAAATACCTTATAATATTTCGTAATTTGTAGTGTATCATTGAAAATACCTTATAATATAGCGTAATATGCAGTGTATCATTGAAAATACCTTATAATATAACGTAATATGCAGTGTATCATTGAAAATACCTTATAATATAACGTAATATGCAGTATATCATTTAAAATACCTTATAATATAGCGTAATATGCAGTGTATCATTGAAAATACCTTATAATATATCGTAGTTTATCATTGAAAATGCCTTATAATGTAACGTAATATGGAGTGTTTCAATGAAAATACCTTATAATATAACGGAATATGCAGTGTATCATTGCAAATACCTTATAATATATCGTAATATGCAGTGTATCATTGAAAATACCATATAATATAACGTAATATGCAGTGTATCATTGAAAATACCTTATAATATAGCGTAATATGCAGTGTATCATTGAAAATACCTTATAATATAACGAAATATGCAGTGTATCATTGAAAATACCTTATAATATGTCGTAGTTTATCATTGAAAATACCTTATAATATAACGTAATATGCAGTGTATCATTGAAAATGCCTTATAATGTAACGTAATATGGAGTGTTTCAATGAAAATACCTTATAATATATAGTAGTTTATCATTGAAAATACCATATAACATAACGTAATATACAGTGTAACATTGAAAATACCATATAATATAACGTAATATGCAGTGTATCATTGAAAATACCTTATATTATAACGTAATATGCAGTGTATCATTTAAAATACCTTGTAATATAACGTAATATGCAGTGTATCATTGAAAATACCTTATAATATAACGTAATATGCAGTGTATCATTGAAAATACCTTCTAATATATCGTAGTTTATCATTGAAAATACCTTATAATATAACGTAATATGCAGTGTATCATTGAAAATGCCTTATAATGTAACGTAATATGGAGTGTTTCAATGAAAATACCTTATAATACAACGTAATATGCAGTGTATCATTGAAAATACCTAATAATATAACGTAATATGCAGTGTATCATTGAAAATACCTAATAATATAACGTACATTGCAGCGTATCACTGAAAATACCTTCTAATATATCGTAGTTTATCATTGAAAATACCTTATAATATAACGTAATATACAGTGTATCATTGAAAATACCTTATAATATAACGTAATATGCAGTGTGTCATTGAAAATACCTTATAATATATAGTAGTTTATCATTGAAAATACCTTATAACATAACGTAATATACAGTGTAACATTGAAAATACCTTATAATATAACGTACTATGCAGCGTATCATTGAAAATACCTTATAATATATCGTAATATGCAGTGTATCATTGAAAATACCATATAATATAACGTAATATGCAGTGTATCATTGAAAATACCTTATATTATAACGTAATATGCAGTGTATCATTGAAAATACCTTGTAATATAACGTAATATGCAGTGTATCATTGAAAATACCTTATAATATAACGTAATATACAGTGTATCATTGAAAATACCTTATAATATAGCGTACTATGCAGTGTATCATTGAAAATACCTTATAATATAACGTAATATGCAGTGTATCATTGAAAATACCTTATAATATAACGAAATATGCAGTGTATCACTGAAAATACCTTATAATATAGCGTAATATGCAGTGTATCATTGAAAATACCTTATAATATATCGTAGTTTATCATTGAAAATGCCTTATAATGAAACGGAATATGCAGTGTATCATTGAAAATACCTTATAATATAACGTAATATGCATTGTATCATTGAAAATACCTTATAATATAACGTAATTTGCAGTGTATCAATGAAAATACCTTATAATATAACGTGATATGCAATGTATCATTGAAAATAGCTTATAATATAACGTAATTTGTAGTGTATCTTTGAAAATACCTTATAATATAACGTAATATGCAGTGTATCATTGAAAATAACTTATAATATAACGAAATAAGCAGTGTGTCATTGAAAAGACCTTGTAATATAACGAAATATGCAGTGTATCATTGAAAATACCTTATAATATGTCGTAGTTTAACATTGAAAATACATAATAATATAACGTAATATGCAGTGTATCATAGAAAATAACTTATAATATAACGAAATATGCAGTGTATCACTGAAAATACCTTCTAATATATCGTAGTTTATCATTGAAAATACCTTATAATATAACGTACTATGCAGCGTATCATTGAAAATACCTTATAATATATCGTAATATGCAGTGTATCATTGAAAATACCATATAATATAACGTAATATGCAGTGTATCATTGAAAATACCTAATAATATAACGTAATATGCAGTGTATCATTGAAAATACCTAATAATATAACGTACATTGCAGCGTATCACTGAAAATACCTTCTAATATATCGTAGTTTATCATTGAAAATACCTTATAATATGTCGTAGTTTATCATTGAAAATACCTTATAATATAACGTAATATGCAGTGTATCATTGAAAATGCCTTATAATGTAACGTAATATGGAGTGTTTCAATGAAAATACCTTATAATATATAGTAGTTTATCATTGAAAATACCTTATAACATAACGTAATATACAGTGTAACATTGAAAATACCATATAATATAACGTAATATGCAGTGTATCATTGAAAATACCTTATATTATAACGTAATATGCAGTGTATCATTTAAAATACCTTGTAATATAACGTAATATGCAGTGTATCATTGAAAATACCTTATAATATAACGTAATATGCAGTGTATCATTGATAATACCTTCTAATATATCGTAGTTTATCATTGAAAATACCTTATAATATAACGAAATATGCAGTGTATCATTGAAAATACCTTATAGTTAGTCGTAGTTTATCATTGAAAATACCTTATAATACAACGTAATATGCAGTGTATCATTGAAAATACCTTATAATATAACGTAATATACAGTGTATCATTGAAAATACCTTATAATATAGCGTACTATGCAGTGTATCATTGAAAATACCTTATAATATTTCGTAATTTGTAGTGTATCATTGAAAATACCTTATAATATAGCGTAATATGCAGTGTATCATTGAAAATACCTTATAATATAACGTAATATGCAGTGTATCATTGAAAATACCTTATAATATAACGTAATATGCAGTATATCATTTAAAATACCTTATAATATAGCGTAATATGCAGTGTATCATTGAAAATACCTTATAATATATCGTAGTTTATCATTGAAAATGCCTTATAATGTAACGTAATATGGAGTGTTTCAATGAAAATACCTTATAATACAACGGAATATGCAGTGTATCATTGAAAATACCTTATAATATATCGTAATATGCAGTGTATCATTGAAAATACCATATAATATAACGTAATATGCAGTGTATCATTGAAAATACCTTATAATATAGCGTAATATGCAGTGTATCATTGAAAATACCTTATAATATAACGAAATATGCAGTGTATCATTGAAAATACCTTATAATATGTCGTAGTTTATCATTGAAAATACCTTATAATATAACGTAATATGCAGTGTATCATTGAAAATGCCTTATAATGTAACGTAATATGGAGTGTTTCAATGAAAATACCTTATAATATATAGTAGTTTATCATTGAAAATACCATATAACATAACGTAATATACAGTGTAAAATTGAAAATACAATATAATATAACGTAATATGCAGTGTATCATTGAAAATACCTTATATTATAACGTAATATGCAGTGTATCATTTAAAATACCTTGTAATATAACGTAATATGCAGTGTATCATTGAAAATACCTTATAATATAACGTAATATGCAGTGTATCATTGAAAATACCTTCTAATATATCGTAGTTTATCATTGAAAATACCTTATAATATAACGAAATATGCAGTGTATCATTGAAAATACCTTATAGTTAGTCGTAGTTTATCATTGAAAATACCTTATAATACAACGTAATATGCAGTGTATCATTGAAAATACCTTATAATATAGCGTACTATGCAGTGTATCATTGAAAATACCTTATAATATAACGTAATATGCAGTGTATCATTGAAAATACCTTATAATATGTCGTAGTTTATCATTGAAAATACCTTATAATATAACGTAATATGCAGTGTATCATTGAAAATGCCTTATAATGTAACGTAATATGGAGTGTTTCAATGAAAATACCTTATAATACAACGTAATATGCAGTGTATCATTGAAAATACCTAATAATATAACGTAATATGCAGTGTATCATTGAAAATACCTAATAATATAACGTACATTGCAGCGTATCACTGAAAATACCTTCTAATATATCGTAGTTTATCATTGAAAATACCTTATAATATAACGTAATATACAGTGTATCATTGAAAATACCTTATAATATAACGTAATATGCAGTGTGTCATTGAAAATACCTTATAATATATAGTAGTTTATCATTGAAAATACCTTATCACATAACGTAATATACAGTGTAACATTGAAAATACCTTATAATATAACGTACTATGCAGCGTATCATTGAAAATACCTTATAATATATCGTAATATGCAGTGTATCATTGAAAATACCATATAATATAACGTAATATGCAGTGTATCATTGAAAATACCTTATATTATAACGTAATATGCAGTGTATCATTGAAAATACCTTGTAATATAACGTATTATGCAGTGTATCATTGAAAATACCTTATAATATAACGAAATATGCAGTGTATCACTGAAAATACCTTATAATATAGCGTAATATGCAGTGTATCATTGAAAATACCTTATAATATATCGTAGTTTATCATTGAAAATGCCTTATAATGAAACGGAATATGCAGTGTATCATTGAAAATCCTTTATAATATAACGTAATATGCATTGTATCATTGAAAATTCCTTATAATATAACGTAATTTGCAGTGTATCAATGAAAATACCTTATAATATAACGTGATATGCAATGTATCATTGAAAATAGCTTATAATATAACGTAATTTGTAGTGTATCTTTGAAAATACCTTATAATATAACGTAATATGCAGTGTATCATTGAAAATAACTTATAATATAACGAAATAAGCAGTGTGTCATTGAAAAGACCTTGTAATATAACGAAATATGCAGTGTATCATTGAAAATACCTTATAATATGTCGTAGTTTAACATTGAAAATACATAATAATATAACGTAATATGCAGTGTATCATAGAAAATAACTTATAATATAACGAAATATGCAGTGTATCACTGAAAATACCTTCTAATATATCGTAGTTTATCATTGAAAATACCTTATAATATAACGTACTATGCAGCGTATCATTGAAAATACCTTATAATATATCGTAATATGCAGTGTATCATTGAAAATACCATATAATATAACGTAATATGCAGTGTATCATTGAAAATGCCATATATTATAACGTAATATGCAGTGCATCATTGAAAATACCTTGTAATATAACGTAATATGCAGTGTATCATTGAAAATACCTTATAATATAACGTAATATGCAGTGTATCATTGAAAATACCTAATAATATAACGTACATTGCAGCGTATCACTGAAAATACCTTCTAATATATCGTAGTTTATCATTGAAAATACCTTATAATATAACGTAATATACAGTGTATCATTGAAAATACCTTATAATATAACGTAATATGCAGTGTATCATTGAAAATACCTTATAATATATAGTAGTTTATCATTGAAAATACCTTATAACATAACGTAATATACAGTGTAACATTGAAAATACCTTATAATATAACGTACTATGCAGCGTATCATTGAAAATACCTTATAATATATCGTAATATGCAGTGTATCATTGAAAATACCATATAATATAACGTAATATGCAGTGTATCATTGAAAATACCTTATATTATAACGTAATATGCAGTGTATCATTGAAAATACCTTGTAATATAACGTAATATGCAGTGTATCATTGAAAATACCTTATAATATAACGTAATATGCAGTGTATCATTGAAAATACCTTCTAATATATCGTAGTTTATCATTGAAAATACCTTATAATATAACGAAATATGCAGTGTATCATTGAAAATACCTTATAATATGTCGTAGTTTATCATTGAAAATACCTTATAATATAACGTAATATGCAGTGTATCATTGAAAATGCCTTATAATGTAACGTAATATGGAGTGTTTCAATGAAAATACCTTATAATATATAGTAGTTTATCATTGAAAATACCTTATAACATAACGTAATATACAGTGTAACATTGAAAATACCATATAATATAACGTAATATGCAGTGTATCATTGAAAATACCTTATATTATAACGTAATATGCAGTGTATCAATTAAAATACCTTGTAATATAACGTAATATGCAGTGTATCATTGAAAATACCTTATAATATAACGTAATATGCAGTGTATCATTGAAAATACCTTCTAATATATCGTAGTTTATCATTGAAAATACCTTATAATATAGCGAAATATGCAGTGTATCATTGAAAATACCTTATAGTTAGTCGTAGTTTATCATTGAAAATACCTTATAATACAACGTAATATGCAGTGTATCATTGAAAATACCTTATAATATAGCGTAATATGCAGTGTATCATTGAAAATACCGTATAATATAACGAAATATGCAGTGTATCATTGAAAATACCTTATAATATGTCGTAGTTTATCATTGAAAATACCTTATAATATAACGTAATATGCAGTGTATCATTGAAAATGCCTTATAATGTAACGTAATATGGAGTGTTTCAATGAAAATACCTTATAATACAACGTAATATGCAGTGTATCATTGAAAATACCTAATAATATAACGTAATATGCAGTGTATCATTGAAAATACCTAATAATATAACGTACATTGCAGCGTATCACTGAAAATACCTTCTAATATATCGTAGTTTATCATTGAAAATACCTTATAATATAACGTAATATACAGTGTATCATTGAAAATACCTTATAATATAGCGTACTATGCAGTGTATCATTGAAAATACCTTATAATATAACGTAATATGCAGTGTATCATTGAAAATACCTTATAATATAACGAAATATGCAGTGTATCACTGAAAATACCTTATAATATAGCGTAATATGCAGTGTATCATTGAAAATACCTTATAATATATCGTAGTTTATCATTGAAAATGCCTTATAATGAAACGGAATATGCAGTGTATCATTGAAAATACCTTATAATATAACGTAATATGCATTGTATCATTGAAAATACCTTATAATATAACGTAATTTGCAGTGTATCAATGAAAATACCTTATAATATAACGTGATATGCAATGTATCATTGAAAATAGCTTATAATATAACGTAATTTGTAGTGTATCTTTGAAAATACCTTATAATATAACGTAATATGCAGTGTATCATTGAAAATAACTTATAATATAACGAAATAAGCAGTGTGTCATTGAAAAGACCTTGTAATATAACGAAATATGCAGTGTATCATTGAAAATACCTTATAATATGTCGTAGTTTAACATTGAAAATACATAATAATATAACGTAATATGCAGTGTATCATAGAAAATAACTTATAATATAACGAAATATGCAGTGTATCACTGAAAATACCTTCTAATATATCGTAGTTTATCATTGAAAATACCTTATAATATAACGTACTATGCAGCGTATCATTGAAAATACCTTATAATATATCGTAATATGCAGTGTATCATTGAAAATACCTTATAATATAACGTAATATGCAGTGTATCATTGAAAATACCTAATAATATAACGTAATATGCAGTGTATCATTGAAAATACCTAATAATATAACGTACATTGCAGCGTATCACTGAAAATACCTTCTAATATATCGTAGTTTATCATTGAAAATACCTTATAATATGTCGTAGTTTATCATTGAAAATACCTTATAATATAACGTAATATGCAGTGTATCATTGAAAATGCCTTATAATGTAACGTAATATGGAGTGTTTCAATGAAAATACCTTATAATATATAGTAGTTTATCATTGAAAATACCTTATAACATAACGTAATATACAGTGTAACATTGAAAATACCATATAATATAACGTAATATGCAGTGTATCATTGAAAATACCTTATATTATAACGTAATATGCAGTGTATCATTTAAAATACCTTGTAATATAACGTAATATGCAGTGTATCATTGAAAATACCTTATAATATAACGTAATATGCAGTGTATCATTGAAAATACCTTCTAATATATCGTAGTTTATCATTGAAAATACCTTATAATATAACGAAATATGCAGTGTATCATTGAAAATACCTTATAGTTAGTCGTAGTTTATCATTGAAAATACCTTATAATACAACGTAATATGCAGTGTATCATTGAAAATACCTTATAATATAACGTAATATACAGTGTATCATTGAAAATACCTTATAATATAGCGTACTATGCAGTGTATCATTGAAAATACCTTATAATATTTCGTAATTTGTAGTGTATCATTGAAAATACCTTATAATATAGCGTAATATGCAGTGTATCATTGAAAATACCTTATAATATAACGTAATATGCAGTGTATCATTGAAAATACCTTATAATATAACGTAATATGCAGTATATCATTTAAAATACCTTATAATATAGCGTAATATGCAGTGTATCATTGAAAATACCTTATAATATATCGTAGTTTATCATTGAAAATGCCTTATAATGTAACGTAATATGGAGTGTTTCAATGAAAATACCTTATAATATAACGGAATATGCAGTGTATCATTGAAAATACCTTATAATATATCGTAATATGCAGTGTATCATTGAAAATACCATATAATATAACGTAATATGCAGTGTATCATTGAAAATACCTTATAATATAGCGTAATATGCAGTGTATCATTGAAAATACCTTATAATATAACGAAATATGCAGTGTATCATTGAAAATACCTTATAATATGTCGTAGTTTATCATTGAAAATACCTTATAATATAACGTAATATGCAGTGTATCATTGAAAATGCCTTATAATGTAACGTAATATGGAGTGTTTCAATGAAAATACCTTATAATATATAGTAGTTTATCATTGAAAATACCATATAACATAACGTAATATACAGTGTAACATTGAAAATACCATATAATATAACGTAATATGCAGTGTATCATTGAAAATACCTTATATTATAACGTAATATGCAGTGTATCATTTAAAATACCTTGTAATATAACGTAATATGCAGTGTATCATTGAAAATACCTTATAATATAACGTAATATGCAGTGTATCATTGAAAATACCTTCTAATATATCGTAGTTTATCATTGAAAATACCTTATAATATAACGTACTATGCAGCGTATCATTGAAAATACCTTATAATATATCGTAATATGCAGTGTATCATTGAAAATACCATATAATATAACGTAATATGCAGTGTATCATTGAAAATACCTTATAATATAGCGTAATATGCAGTGTATCATTGAAAATACCTTATAATATAACGTAATATGCAGTGTATCATTGAAAATACCTTATAATATAACGTAATATGCAGTATATCATTTAAAATACCTTATAATATAGCGTAATATGCAGTGTATCATTGAAAATACCTTATAATATATCGTAGTTTATCATTGAAAATGCCTTATAATGTAACGTAATATGGAGTGTTTCAATGAAAATACCATATAATATAACGGAATATGCAGTGTATCATTGAAAATACCTTATAATATATCGTAATATGCAGTGTATCATTGAAAATACCATATAATATAACGTAATATGCAGTGTATCATTGAAAATACCTTATAATATAGCGTAATATGCAGTGTATCATTGAAAATACCTTATAATATAACGAAATATGCAGTGTATCATTGAAAATACCTTATAATATGTCGTAGTTTATCATTGAAAATACCTTATAATATAACGTAATATGCAGTGTATCATTGAAAATGCCTTATAATGTAACGTAATATGGAGTGTTTCAATGAAAATACCTTATAATATATAGTAGTTTATCATTGAAAATACCATATAACATAACGTAATATACAGTGTAACATTGAAAATACCATATAATATAACGTAATATGCAGTGTATCATTGAAAATACCTTATATTATAACGTAATATGCAGTGTATCATTTAAAATACCTTGTAATATAACGTAATATGCAGTGTATCATTGAAAATACCTTATAATATAACGTAATATGCAGTGTATCATTGAAAATACCTTCTAATATATCGTAGTTTATCATTGAAAATACCTTATAATATAACGAAATATGCAGTGTATCATTGAAAATACCTTATAGTTAGTCGTAGTTTATCATTGAAAATACCTCATTGAAAATACCTTATAATATAGCGTACTATGCAGTGTATCATTGAAAATACCGTATAATATAACGAAATATGCAGTGTATCATTGAAAATACCTTATAATATGTCGTAGTTTATCATTGAAAATACCTTATAATATAACGTAATATGCAGTGTATCATTGAAAATGCCTTATAATGTAACGTAATATGGAGTGTTTCAATGAAAATACCTTATAATATATAGTAGTTTATCATTGAAAATACCTTATAACATAACGTAATATACAGTGTAACATTGAAAATACCATATAATATAACGTAATATGCAGTGTATCATTGAAAATACCTTATATTATAACGTAATATGCAGTGTATCATTTAAAATACCTTGTAATATAACGTAATATGCAGTGTATCATTGAAAATACCTTATAATATAACGTAATATGCAGTGTATCATTGAAAATACCTTCTAATATATCGTAGTTTATCATTGAAAATACCTTATAATATAACGAAATATGCAGTGTATCATTGAAAATACCTTATAGTTAGTCGTAGTTTATCATTGAAAATACCTTATAATACAACGTAATATGCAGTGTATCATTGAAAATACCTTATAATATAACGTAATATACAGTGTATCATTGAAAATACCTTATAATATAGCGTACTATGCATTGTATCATTGAAAATACCTTATAATATTTCGTAATTTGTAGTGTATCATTGAAAATACCTTATAATATAGCGTAATATGCAGTGTATCATTGAAAATACCTTATAATATAACGTAATATGCAGTGTATCATTGAAAATACCTTATAATATAACGTAATATGCAGTATATCATTTAAAATACCTTATAATATAGCGTAATATGCAGTGTATCATTGAAAATACCTAATAATATAACGTACATTGCAGCGTATCACTGAAAATACCTTCTAATATATCGTAGTTTATCATTGAAAATACCTTATAATATGTCGTAGTTTATCATTGAAAATACCTTATAATATAACGTAATATGCAGTGTATCATTGAAAATGCCTTATAATGTAACGTAATATGGAGTGTTTCAATGAAAATACCTTATAATATATAGTAGTTTATCATTGAAAATACCTTATAACATAACGTAATATACAGTGTAACATTGAAAATACCATATAATATAACGTAATATGCAGTGTATCATTGAAAATACCTTATATTATAACGTAATATGCAGTGTATCATTTAAAATACCTTGTAATATAACGTAATATGCAGTGTATCATTGAAAATACCTTATAATATAACGTAATATGCAGTGTATCATTGAAAATACCTTCTAATATATCGTAGTTTATCATTGAAAATACCTTATAATATAACGAAATATGCAGTGTATCATTGAAAATACCTTATAGTTAGTCGTAGTTTATCATTGAAAATACCTTATAATACAACGTAATATGCAGTGTATCATTGAAAATACCTTATAATATAACGTAATATACAGTGTATCATTGAAAATACCTTATAATATAGCGTACTATGCAGTGTATCATTGAAAATACCTTATAATATTTCGTAATTTGTAGTGTATCATTGAAAATACCTTATAATATAGCGTAATATGCAGTGTATCATTGAAAATACCTTATAATATAACGTAATATGCAGTGTATCATTGAAAATACCTTATAATATAACGTAATATGCAGTATATCATTTAAAATACCTTATAATATAGCGTAATATGCAGTGTATCATTGAAAATACCTTATAATATATCGTAGTTTATCATTGAAAATGCCTTATAATGTAACGTAATATGGAGTGTTTCAATGAAAATACCTTATAATATAACGGAATATGCAGTGTATCATTGAAAATACCTTATAATATATCGTAATATGCAGTGTATCATTGAAAATACCATATAATATAACGTAATATGCAGTGTATCATTGAAAATACCTTATAATATAGCGTAATATGCAGTGTATCATTGAAAATACCTTATAATATAACGAAATATGCAGTGTATCATTGAAAATACCTTATAATATGTCGTAGTTTATCATTGAAAATACCTTATAATATAACGTAATATGCAGTGTATCATTGAAAATGCCTTATAATGTAACGTAATATGGAGTGTTTCAATGAAAATACCTTATAATATATAGTAGTTTATCATTGAAAATACCATATAACATAACGTAATATACAGTGTAACATTGAAAATACCATATAATATAACGTAATATGCAGTGTATCATTGAAAATACCTTATATTATAACGTAATATGCAGTGTATCATTTAAAATACCTTGTAATATAACGTAATATGCAGTGTATCATTGAAAATACCTTATAATATAACGTAATATGCAGTGTATCATTGAAAATACCTTCTAATATATCGTAGTTTATCATTGAAAATACCTTATAATATAACGAAATATGCAGTGTATCATTGAAAATACCTTATAGTTAGTCGTAGTTTATCATTGAAAATACCTTATAATACAACGTAATATGCAGTGTATCATTGAAAATACCTTATAATATAGCGTAATATGCAGTGTATCATTGAAAATACCTTATAATATAACGAAATATGCAGTGTATCATTGAAAATACCTTATAATATGTCGTAGTTTATCATTGAAAATACCTTATAATATAACGTAATATGCAGTGTATCATTGAAAATGCCTTATAATGTAACGTAATATGGAGTGTTTCAATGAAAATACCTTATAATATATAGTAGTTTATCATTGAAAATACCTTATAACATAACGTAATATACAGTGTAACATTGAAAATACCATATAATATAACGTAATATGCAGTGTATCATTGAAAATACCTTATATTATAACGTAATATGCAGTGTATCATTTAAAATACCTTGTAATATAACGTAATATGCAGTGTATCATTGAAAATACCTTATAATATAACGTAATATGCAGTGTATCATTGAAAATACCTTCTAATATATCGTAGTTTATCATTGAAAATACCTTATAATATAACGAAATATGCAGTGTATCATTGAAAATACCTTATAGTTAGTCGTAGTTTATCATTGAAAATACCTTATAATACAACGTAATATGCAGTGTATCATTGAAAATACCTTATAATATAACGTAATATACAGTGTATCATTGAAAATACCTTATAATATAGCGTACTATGCAGTGTATCATTGAAAATACCTTATAATATTTCGTAATTTGTAGTGTATCATTGAAAATACCTTATAATATAGCGTAATATGCAGTGTATCATTGAAAATACCTTATAATATAACGTAATATGCAGTGTATCATTGAAAATACCTTATAATATAACGTAATATGCAGTATATCATTTAAAATACCTTATAATATAGCGTAATATGCAGTGTATCATTGAAAATACCTTATAATATATCGTAGTTTATCATTGAAAATGCCTTATAATGTAACGTAATATGGAGTGTTTCAATGAAAATACCTTATAATATAACGGAATATGCAGTGTATCATTGAAAATACCTTATAATATATCGTAATATGCAGTGTATCATTGAAAATACCATATAATATAACGTAATATGCAGTGTATCATTGAAAATACCTTATAATATAGCGTAATATGCAGTGTATCATTGAAAATACCTTATAATATAACGAAATATGCAGTGTATCATTGAAAATACCTTATAATATGTCGTAGTTTATCATTGAAAATACCTTATAATATAACGTAATATGCAGTGTATCATTGAAAATGCCTTATAATGTAACGTAATATGGAGTGTTTCAATGAAAATACCTTATAATATATAGTAGTTTATCATTTAAAATACCATATAACATAACGTAATATACAGTGTAACATTGAAAATACCATATAATATAACGTAATATGCAGTGTATCATTGAAAATACCTTATATTATAACGTAATATGCAGTGTATCATTTAAAATACCTTGTAATATAACGTAATATGCAGTGTATCATTGAAAATACCGTATAATATAACGTAATATGCAGTGTATCATTGAAAATACCTTCTAATATATCGTAGTTTATCATTGAAAATACCTTATAATATAACGAAATATGCAGTGTATCATTGAAAATACCTTATAGTTAGTCGTAGTTTATCATTGAAAATACCTTATAATACAACGTAATATGCAGTGTATCATTGAAAATACCTTATAATATAGCGTAGTATGCAGTGTATCATTGAAAATACCGTATAATATAACGAAATATGCAGTGTATCATTGAAAATACCTTATAATATGTCGTAGTTTATCATTGAAAATACCTTATAATATAACGTAATATGCAGTGTATCATTGAAAATGCCTTATAATGTAACGTAATATGGAGTGTTTCAATGAAAATACCTTATAATACAACGTAATATGCAGTGTATCATTGAAAATACCTAATAATATAACGTAATATGCAGTGTATCATTGAAAATACCTAATAATATAACGTACATTGCAGCGTATCACTGAAAATACCTTCTAATATATCGTAGTTTATCATTGAAAATACCTTATAATATAACGTAATATGCAGTGTATCATTGAAAATACCTTATAATATAACGTAATATGCAGTGTGTCATTGAAAATACCTTATAATATATAGTAGTTTATCATTGAAAATACCTTATCACATAACGTAATATACAGTGTAACATTGAAAATACCTTATAATATAACGTACTATGCAGCGTATCATTGAAAATACCTTATAATATATCGTAATATGCAGTGTATCATTGAAAATACCATATAATATAACGTAATATGCAGTGTATCATTGAAAATACCTTATATTATAACGTAATATGCAGTGTATCATTGAAAATACCTTGTAATATAACGTATTATGCAGTGTATCATTGAAAATACCTTATAATATAACGAAATATGCAGTGTATCACTGAAAATACCTTATAATATAGCGTAATATGCAGTGTATCATTGAAAATACCTTATAATATATCGTAGTTTATCATTGAAAATGCCTTATAATGAAACGGAATATGCAGTGTATCATTGAAAATACCTTATAATATAACGTAATATGCATTGTATCATTGAAAATTCCTTATAATATAACGTAATTTGCAGTGTATCAATGAAAATACCTTATAATATAACGTGATATGCAATGTATCATTGAAAATAGCTTATAATATAACGTAATTTGTAGTGTATCTTTGAAAATACCTTATAATATAACGTAATATGCAGTGTATCATTGAAAATAACTTATAATATAACGAAATAAGCAGTGTGTCATTGAAAAGACCTTGTAATATAACGAAATATGCAGTGTATCATTGAAAATACCTTATAATATGTCGTAGTTTAACATTGAAAATACATAATAATATAACGTAATATGCAGTGTATCATAGAAAATAACTTATAATATAACGAAATATGCAGTGTATCACTGAAAATACCTTCTAATATATCGTAGTTTATCATTGAAAATACCTTATAATATAACGTACTATGCAGCGTATCATTGAAAATACCTTATAATATATCGTAATATGCAGTGTATCATTGAAAATACCATATAATATAACGTAATATGCAGTGTATCATTGAAAATACCATATATTATAACGTAATATGCAGTGCATCATTGAAAATACCTTATAATATAACGTAATATGCAGTGTATCATTGAAAATACCTTATAATATAACGTAATATGCAGTGTATCATTGAAAATACCTAATAATATAACGTACATTGCAGCGTATCACTGAAAATACCTTCTAATATATCGTAGTTTATCATTGAAAATACCTTATAATATAACGTAATATACAGTGTATCATTGAAAATACCTTATAATATAACGTAATATGCAGTGTATCATTGAAAATACCTTATAATATATAGTAGTTTATCATTGAAAATACCTTATAACATAACGTAATATACAGTGTAACATTGAAAATACCTTATAATATAACGTACTATGCAGCGTATCATTGAAAATACCTTATAATATATCGTAATATGCAGTGTATCATTGAAAATACCATATAATATAACGTAATATGCAGTGTATCATTGAAAATACCTTATATTATAACGTAATATGCAGTGTATCATTGAAAATACCTTGTAATATAACGTAATATGCAGTGTATCATTGAAAATACCTTATAATATAACGTAATATGCAGTGTATCATTGAAAATACCTTCTAATATATCGTAGTTTATCATTGAAAATACCTTATAATATAACGAAATATGCAGTGTATCATTGAAAATACCTTATAATATGTCGTAGTTTATCATTGAAAATACCTTATAATATAACGTAATATGCAGTGTATCATTGAAAATGCCTTATAATGTAACGTAATATGGAGTGTTTCAATGAAAATACCTTATAATATATCGTAGTTTATCATTGAAAATACCTTATAACATAACGTAATATGCAGTGTATCATTGAAAATACCTTATAATATAACGTAATATGCAGTGTATCATTGAAAATACCTTATATTATAACGTAATATGCAGTGTATCATTTAAAATACCTTGTAATATAACGTAATATGCAGTGTATCATTGAAAATACCTTATAATATAACGTAATATGCAGTGTATCATTGAAAATACCTTCTAATATATCGTAGTTTATCATTGAAAATACCTTATAATATAACGAAATATGCAGTGTATCATTGAAAATACCTTATAGTTAGTCGTAGTTTATCATTGAAAATACCTTATAATACAACGTAATATGCAGTGTATCATTGAAAATACCTTATAATATAGCGTAATATGCAGTGTATCATTGAAAATACCGTATAATATAACGAAATATGCAGTGTATCATTGAAAATACCTTATAATATGTCGTAGTTTATCATTGAAAATACCTTATAATATAACGTAATATGCAGTGTATCATTGAAAATGCCTTATAATGTAACGTAATATGGAGTGTTTCAATGAAAATACCTTATAATACAACGTAATATGCAGTGTATCATTGAAAATACCTAATAATATAACGTAATATGCAGTGTATCATTGAAAATACCTAATAATATAACGTACATTGCAGCGTATCACTGAAAATACCTTCTAATATATCGTAGTTTATCATTGAAAATACCTTATAATATAACGTAATATACAGTGTATCATTGAAAATACCTTATAATATAACGTAATATGCAGTGTGTCATTGAAAATACCTTATAATATATAGTAGTTTATCATTGAAAATACCTTATCACATAACGTAATATACAGTGTAACATTGAAAATACCTTATAATATAACGTACTATGCAGCGTATCATTGAAAATACCTTATAATATATCGTAATATGCAGTGTATCATTGAAAATACCATATAATATAACGTAATATGCAGTGTATCATTGAAAATACCTTATATTATAACGTAATATGCAGTGTATCATTGAAAATACCTTGTAATATAACGTATTATGCAGTGTATCATTGAAAATACCTTATAATATAACGAAATATGCAGTGTATCACTGAAAATACCTTATAATATAGCGTAATATGCAGTGTATCATTGAAAATACCTTATAATATATCGTAGTTTATCATTGAAAATGCCTTATAATGAAACGGAATATGCAGTGTATCATTGAAAATACCTTATAATATAACGTAATATGCATTGTATCATTGAAAATTCCTTATAATATAACGTAATTTGCAGTGTATCAATGAAAATACCTTATAATATAACGTGATATGCAATGTATCATTGAAAATAGCTTATAATATAACGTAATTTGTAGTGTATCTTTGAAAATACCTTATAATATAACGTAATATGCAGTGTATCATTGAAAATAACTTATAATATAACGAAATAAGCAGTGTGTCATTGAAAAGACCTTGTAATATAACGAAATATGCAGTGTATCATTGAAAATACCTTATAATATGTCGTAGTTTAACATTGAAAATACATAATAATATAACGTAATATGCAGTGTATCATAGAAAATAACTTATAATATAACGAAATATGCAGTGTATCACTGAAAATACCTTCTAATATATCGTAGTTTATCATTGAAAATACCTTATAATATAACGTACTATGCAGCGTATCATTGAAAATACCTTATAATATATCGTAATATGCAGTGTATCATTGAAAATACCATATAATATAACGTAATATGCAGTGTATCATTGAAAATACCATATATTATAACGTAATATGCAGTGCATCATTGAAAATACCTTATAATATAACGTAATATGCAGTGTATCATTGAAAATACCTTATAATATAACGTAATATGCAGTGTATCATTGAAAATACCTAATAATATAACGTACATTGCAGCGTATCACTGAAAATACCTTCTAATATATCGTAGTTTATCATTGAAAATACCTTATAATATAACGTAATATACAGTGTATCATTGAAAATACCTTATAATATAACGTAATATGCAGTGTATCATTGAAAATACCTTATAATATATAGTAGTTTATCATTGAAAATACCTTATAACATAACGTAATATACAGTGTAACATTGAAAATACCTTATAATATAACGTACTATGCAGCGTATCATTGAAAATACCTTATAATATATCGTAATATGCAGTGTATCATTGAAAATACCATATAATATAACGTAATATGCAGTGTATCATTGAAAATACCTTATATTATAACGTAATATGCAGTGTATCATTGAAAATACCTTGTAATATAACGTAATATGCAGTGTATCATTGAAAATACCTTATAATATAACGTAATATGCAGTGTATCATTGAAAATACCTTCTAATATATCGTAGTTTATCATTGAAAATACCTTATAATATAACGAAATATGCAGTGTATCATTGAAAATACCTTATAATATGTCGTAGTTTATCATTGAAAATACCTTATAATATAACGTAATATGCAGTGTATCATTGAAAATGCCTTATAATGTAACGTAATATGGAGTGTTTCAATGAAAATACCTTATAATACAACGTAATATGCAGTGTATCATTGAAAATACCTATTAATATAACGTAATATGCAGTGTATCATTGAAAATACCTAATAATATAACGTACATTGCAGCGTATCACTGAAAATACCTTATAATATATCGTAGTTTATCATTGAAAATACCTTATAATATAACGTAATATACAGTGTATCATTGAAAATACCTTATAATATAACGTAATATGCAGTGTATCATTGAAAATACCTTATAATATATAGTAGTTTATCATTGAAAATACCTTATAACATAACGTAATATACAGTGTAACATTGAAAATACCTTATAATATAACGTACTATGCAGCGTATCATTGAAAATACCTTATAATATATCGTAATATGCAGTGTATCATTGAAAATACCATATAATATAACGTAATATGCAGTGTATCATTGAAAATACCTTATAATATAGCGTAATATGCAGTGTATCATTGAAAATACCTTATAATATAACGAAATATGCAGTGTATCATTGAAAATACCTTATAATATGTCGTAGTTTATCATTGAAAATACCTTATAATATGTCGTAGTTTATCATTGAAAATACCTTATAATATAACGTAATATGCAGTGTATCATTGAAAATGCCTTATAATGTAACGTAATATGGAGTGTTTCAATGAAAATACCTTATAATATATAGTAGTTTATCATTGAAAATACCTTATAACATAACGTAATATACAGTGTAACATTGAAAATACCATATAATATAACGTAATATGCAGTGTATCATTGAAAATACCTTATATTATAACGTAATATGCAGTGTATCATTGAAAATACCTTGTAATATAACGTAATATGCAGTGTATCATTGAAAATACCTTATAATATAACGTAATATGCAGTGTATCATTGAAAATACCTTCTAATATATCGTAGTTTATCATTGAAAATACCTTATAATATAACGAAATATGCAGTGTATCATTGAAAATACCTTATAGTTAGTCGTAGTTTATCATAGAAAATACCTTATAATACAACGTAATATGCAGTGTATCATTGAAAATACCTTATAATATAACGTAATATGCAGTGTATCATTGAAAATACCTTATAATATAGCGTAATATGCAGTGTATCATTGAAAATGCCTTATAATGTAACGTAATATGGAGTGTTTCAATGAAAATACCTTATAATACAACGTAATATGCAGTGTATCATTGAAAATACCTATTAATATAACGTAATATGCAGTGTATCATTGAAAATACCTAATAATATAACGTACATTGCAGCGTATCACTGAAAATACCTTCTAATATATCGTAGTTTATCATTGAAAATACCTTATAATATAACGTAATATACAGTGTATCATTGAAAATACCTTATAATATAACGTAATATGCAGTGTATCATTGAAAATACCTTATAATATATAGTAGTTTATCATTGAAAATACCTTATAACATAACGTAATATACAGTGTAACATTGAAAATACCTTATAATATAACGTACTATGCAGCGTATCATTGAAAATACCTTATAATATATCGTAATATGCAGTGTATCATTGAAAATACCATATAATATAACGTAATATGCAGTGTATCATTGAAAATACCTTATAATATAGCGTAATATGCAGTGTATCATTGAAAATACCTTATAATATAACGAAATATGCAGTGTATCATTGAAAATACCTTATAATATGTCGTAGTTTATCATTGAAAATACCTTATAATATAACGTAATATGCAGTGTATCATTGAAAATGCCTTATAATGTAACGTAATATGGAGTGTTTCAATGAAAATACCTTATAATATATAGTAGTTTATCATTGAAAATACCTTATAACATAACGTAATATACAGTGTAACATTGAAAATACCATATAATATAACGTAATATGCAGTGTATCATTGAAAATACCTTATATTATAACGTAATATGCAGTGTATCATTGAAAATACCTTGTAATATAACGTAATATGCAGTGTATCATTGAAAATACCTTATATTATAACGTAATATGCAGTGTATCATTGAAAATACCTTGTAATATAACGTAATATGCAGTGTATCATTGAAAATACCTTATAATATAACGTAATATGCAGTGTATCATTGAAAATACCTTATAATATAACGTACTATGCAGCGTATCATTGAAAATACCTTATAATATATCGTAATATGCAGTGTATCATTGAAAATACCATATAATATAACGTAATATGCAGTGTATCATTGAAAATACCTTATAATATAGCGTAATATGCAGTGTATCATTGAAAATACCTTATAATATAACGAAATATGGAGTGTTTCAATGAAAATACCTTATAATACAACGTAATATGCAGTGTATCATTGAAAATACCTATTAATATAACGTAATATGCAGTGTATCATTGAAAATACCTAATAATATAACGTACATTGCAGCGTATCACTGAAAATACCTTCTAATATATCGTAGTTTATCATTGAAAATACCTTATAATATAACGTAATATACAGTGTATCATTGAAAATACCTTATAATATAACGTAATATGCAGTGTATCATTGAAAATACCTTATAATATATAGTAGTTTATCATTGAAAATACCTTATAACATAACGTAATATACAGTGTAACATTGAAAATACCTTATAATATAACGTACTATGCAGCGTATCATTGAAAATACCTTATAATATATCGTAATATGCAGTGTATCATTGAAAATACCATATAATATAACGTAATATGCAGTGTATCATTGAAAATACCTTATAATATAGCGTAATATGCAGTGTATCATTGAAAATACCTTATAATATAACGAAATATGCAGTGTATCATTGAAAATACCTTATAATATGTCGTAGTTTATCATTGAAAATACCTTATAATATAACGTAATATGCAGTGTATCATTGAAAATGCCTTATAATGTAACGTAATATGGAGTGTTTCAATGAAAATACCTTATAATATATAGTAGTTTATCATTGAAAATACCTTATAACATAACGTAATATACAGTGTAACATTGAAAATACCATATAATATAACGTAATATGCAGTGTATCATTGAAAATACCTTATATTATAACGTAATATGCAGTGTATCATTGAAAATACCTTGTAATATAACGTAATATGCAGTGTAACATTGAAAATACCTTATATTATAACGTAATATGCAGTGTATCATTGAAAATACCTTGTAATATAACGTAATATGCAGTGTATCATTGAAAATACCTTATAATATAACGTAATATGCAGTGTATCATTGAAAATACCTTCTAATATATCGTAGTTTATCATTGAAAATACCTTATAATATAACGAAATATGCAGTGTATCATTGAAAATACCTTATAGTTAGTCGTAGTTTATCATAGAAAATACCTTATAATACAACGTAATATGCAGTGTATCATTGAAAATACCTTATAATATAACGTAATATACAGTGTATCATTGAAAATACCTTATAATATAGCGTACTATGCAGTGTATCATTGAAAATACCTTATAATATAACGTAATATGCAGTGTATCATTGAAAATACCTTATAATATAACGAAATATGCAGTGTATCACTGAAAATACCTTATAATATAGCGTAATATGCAGTGTATCATTGAAAATACCTTATAATATATCGTAGTTTATCATTGAAAATGCCTTATAATGAAACGGAATATGCAGTGTATCATTGAAAATACCTTATAATATAACGTAATATGCATTGTATCATTGAAAATACCTTATGATATAACGTAATATGCAGTGTATCTTTGAAAATACCTTATAATATAACGTAATATGCAGTTTATCGTTGAAAATACCTTATGATATAACGTAATATGCAGTGTATCATTGAAAATAACTTATAATATAACGAAATATGCATTGTGTCATTGAAAAGACATTATAATATAACGTAGTATGCAGTGTATCATTGAAAATACCTTATAGTATAATGTAATATGCAGTGTATCATTGAAAATACCTTATAATATATCATAGTTTATCATTGAAAATACCTTATAATATAACGTAATATGCAGTGTATCATTGAAAATACCTTATAATATAACGTGACATGCAATGAATCATTGAAAATAACTTATAATATAACGAAATAAGCAGTGTGTCATTGAAAAGACCTTATAATATAACGTAATATGCAGTGCATCATTGAAAACACCTTATAATATAACGAAATATGCAGTGTATCATTGAAAATACCTTATAATATGTCGTAGTTTAACATTGAAAATACCCAATAATACAACGTAATATGCAGTGTATCTTTGAAAATACCTTATAATATAACGTAATATGCAGTGTATCATTGAAAATACCTTATAATATAACGTAATATGCAGTATATCATTTAAAATACCTTATAATATAGCGTAATATGCAGTGTATCATTGAAAATACCTTATAATATATCGTAGTTTATCATTGAAAATGCCTTATAATGTAACGTAATATGGAGTGTTTCAATGAAAATACCTTATAATATAACGGAATATGCAGAGTATCATTGAAAATACCTTATAATATAACGGAATTTGTAGTGTATCATTGAAAATACCTTATAATATAACGAAATATGCAGTGTGTCATTGAACATACCTTATATTATGTCGTAGTTTATCATTGAAAATACCTTATAGTATAACGTAATATGCAGTGTATCATTGAAAATACCTTATAACATAACGTAAATTGCAGAGTATCATTGAAAATACCTTATGATATAACGTAATATGCAGTGTATCTTTGAAAATACCTTATAATATAACGTAATATGCAGTGTATCGTTGAAAATACCTTATGATATAACGTAATATGCAGTGTATCATTGAAAATAACTTATAATATAACGAAATATGCATTGTGTCATTGAAAAGACCTTATAATATAACGTAATATGCAGTGTATCATTGAAAATACCTTATAATATAACGTCATATGCAGTGTATCATTGAAAATACCTTATAATATAACGTTATATGCATTGTATCATTGAAAATACCTTATAATATAACGTAATTTGCAGTGTATCAATGAAAATACCTTATAATATAACGTGATATGCAATGTATCATTGAAAATAGCTTATAATATAACGTAATTTGTAGTGTATCTTTGAAAATACCTTATAATATAACGTAATATGCAGTGTATCGTTGAAAATACCTTATAATATAACGTAATATGCAGTGTATCGTTGAAAATACCTTATGATATAACGTAATATGCAGTGTATCATTGAAAATAACTTATAATATAACGAAATATGCATTGTGTCATTGAAAAGACCTTATAATATAACGTAATATGCATTGTATCATTGAAAATGCCTTATAATATATCGGAATTTATAGTGTATCTTTGAAAATACCTTATAATATAACGTAATATGCAGTGTATCATTGAAAATACCTTATAATATAACGTGATATGCAATGTATCATTGAAAATAACTTATAATATAACCAAATAAGCAGTGTGTCATTGAAAAGACCTTATAATATAACGAAATATGCAGTGTGTCATTGAACATACCTTATATTATGTCGTAGTTTATCATTAAAAATACGTTATAGTATAACGTAATATGCAGTGTATCATTGAAAATAACTTATAATATAACGAAATAAGCAGTCTGTCATTGAAAAGACCTTGTAATATAACGTAATATGCAGTGTATCATTGAAAACACCTTATAATATAACGAAATATGCAGTGTATCATTGAAAATACCTTATAATATATCGTAGTTTATCATTGAAAATACCTTATAATGTATCGTAATAAGCAGTGTGTCATTGAAAAGACCTTATAATATAACGTAATATGCAGTGTATCATTGAAAACACCTTATAATATAACGAAATATGCAGTGTATCATTGAAAATACCTTATAATATGTCGTAGTTTAACATTGAAAATACCCAATAATATAACGTAATATGCAGTGTATCATTGAAAATACCCTATAACATAACGTAAATTGCAGAGTATCATTGAAAATACCTTATGATATAACGTAATATGCAGTGTATCTTTGAAAATACCTTATAATATAACGTAATATGCAGTGTATCGTTGAAAATACCTTATGATATAACGTAATATGCAGTGTATCATTGAAAATAACTTATAATATAACGGAATATGCAGAGTATCATTGAAAATACCTTATAATATAGCGTACTATGCAGTGTATCATTGAAAATACCTTATAATATAACGTACTATGCAGCGTATCATTGAAAATACCTTATAATATATCGTAATATGCAGTGTATCATTGAAAATACCATATAATATAACGTAATATGCAGTGTATCATTGAAAATACCTTATAATATAGCGTAATATGCAGTGTATCATTGAAAATACCTTATAATATAACGAAATATGCAGTGTATCATTGAAAATACCTTATAATATAACGTAATATGCAGTGTATCATTGAAAATGCCTTATAATGTAACGTAATATGGAGTGTTTCAATGAAAATACCTTATAATATATAGTAGTTTATCATTGAAAATACCTTATAACATAACGTAATATACAGTGTAACATTGAAAATACCATATAATATAACGTAATATGCAGTGTATCATTGAAAATACCTTATATTATAACGTAATATGCAGTGTATCATTGAAAATACCTTGTAATATAACGTAATATGCAGTGTATCATTGAAAATACCTTATAATATAACGTAATATGCAGTGTATCATTGAAAATACCTTATAGTTAGTCGTAGTTTATCATAGAAAATACCTTATAATACAACGTAATATGCAGTGTATCATTGAAAATACCTTATAATATAACGTAATATACAGTGTATCATTGAAAATACCTTATAATATAGCGTACTATGCAGTGTATCATTGAAAATACCTTATAATATAACGTAATATGCAGTGTATCATTGAAAATACCTTATAATATAACGAAATATGCAGTGTATCACTGAATATACCTTATAATATAGCGTAATATGCAGTGTATCATTGAAAATACCTTATAATATATCGTAGTTTATCATTGAAAATGCCTTATAATGAAACGGAATATGCAGTGTATCATTGAAAATACCTTATAATATAACGTAATATGCATTGTATCATTGAAAATACCTTATAATATAACGTAATATGCAGTATATCATTTAAAATACCTTATAATATAGCGTAATATGCAGTGTATCATTGAAAATACCTTATAATATATCGTAGTTTATCATTGAAAATGCCTTATAATGTAACGTAATATGGAGTGTTTCAATGAAAATACCTTATAATATAACGGAATATGCAGAGTATCATTGAAAATACCTTATAATATAACGGAATTTGTAGTGTATCATTGAAAATACCTTATGATATAACGTAATATGCAGTGTATCTTTGAAAATACCTTATAATATAACGTAATATGCAGTGTATCGTTGAAAATACCTTATGATATAACGTAATATGCAGTGTATCATTGAAAATAACTTATAATATAACGAAATATGCATTGTGTCATTGAAAAGACATTATAATATAACGTAATATGCAGTGTATCATTGAAAATACCTTATAGTATAATGTAATATGCAGTGTATCATTGAAAATACCTTATAATATATCGTAGTTTATCATTGAAAATACCTTATAATATAACGTAATATGCAGTGTATCATTGAAAATACCTTATAATATAACGTGACATGCAATGAATCATTGAAAATAACTTATAATATAACGAAATAAGCAGTGTGTCATTGAAAAGACCTTATAATATAACGTAATATGCAGTGCATCATTGAAAACACCTTATAGTATAACGAAATATGCAGTGTATCATTGAAAATACCTTATAATATGTCGTAGTTTAACATTGAAAATACCCAATAATACAACGTAATATGCAGTGTATCTTTGAAAATACCTTATAATATAACGTAATATGCAGTGTATCATTGAAAATACCTTATAATATAACGTAATATGCAGTATATCATTTAAAATACCTTATAATATAGCGTACTATGCAGTGTATCATTGAAAATACCTTATAATATAACGTAATTTGCAGTGTATCAATGAAAATACCTTATAATATAACGTGATATGCAATGTATCATTGAAAATAGCTTATAATATAACGTAATTTGTAGTGTATCTTTGAAAATACCTTATAATATAACGTAATATGCAGTGTATCGTTGAAAATACCTTATAATATAACGTAATATGCAGTGTATCGTTGAAAATACCTTATGATATAACGTAATATGCAGTGTATCATTGAAAATAACTTATAATATAACGAAATATGCATTGTGTCATTGAAAAGACCTTATAATATAACGTAATATGCATTGTATCATTGAAAATGCCTTATAATATATCGGAATTTATAGTGTATCTTTGAAAATACCTTATAATATAACGTAATATGCAGTGTATCATTGAAAATACCTTATAATATAACGTGATATGCAATGTATCATTGAAAATAACTTATAATATAACCAAATAAGCAGTGTGTCATTGAAAAGACCTTATAATATAACGAAATATGCAGTGTGTCATTGAACATACCTTATATTATGTCGTAGTTTATCATTAAAAATACGTTATAGTATAACGTAATATGCAGTGTATCATTGGAAATAACTTATAATATAACGAAATAAGCAGTCTGTCATTGAAAAGACCTTGTAATATAACGTAATATGCAGTGTATCATTGAAAACACCTTATAATATAACGAAATATGCAGTGTATCATTGAAAATACCTTATAATATGTCGTAGTTTAACATTGAAAATACCCAATAATATAACGTAATATGCAGTGTATCATTGAAAATACCTTATAATATAACGTAATATGCAGTGTATCATTGAAAATACCTTGTAATATAACGTAATATGCAGTGTATCATTGAAAATACCTTATAATATAACGTAATATGCAGTGTATCATTGAAAATACCTTATAGTTAGTCGTAGTTTATCATAGAAAATACCTTATAATACAACGTAATATGCAGTGTATCATTGAAAATACCTTATAATATAACGTAATATAAAGTGTATCATTGAAAATACCTTATAATATAGCGTACTATGCAGTGTATCATTGAAAATACCTTATAATATAACGTAATATGCAGTGTATCATTGAAAATACCTTATAATATAACGAAATATGCAGTGTATCACTGAATATACCTTATAATATAGCGTAATATGCAGTGTATCATTGAAAATACCTTATAATATATCGTAGTTTATCATTGAAAATGCCTTATAATGAAACGGAATATGCAGTGTATCATTGAAAATTCCTTATAATATAACGTAATATGCATTGTATCATTGAAAATACCTTATAATATAACGTAATATGCAGTATATCATTTAAAATACCTTATAATATAGCGTAATATGCAGTGTATCATTGAAAATACCTTATAATATATCGTAGTTTATCATTGAAAATGCCTTATAATGTAACGTAATATGGAGTGTTTCAATGAAAATACCTTATAATATAACGGAATATGCAGAGTATCATTGAAAATACCTTATAATATAACGGAATTTGTAGTGTATCATTGAAAATACCTTATGATATAACGTAATATGCAGTGTATCTTTGAAAATACCTTATAATATAACGTAATATGCAGTGTATCGTTGAAAATACCTTATGATATAACGTAATATGCAGTGTATCATTGAAAATAACTTATAATATAACGAAATGTGCATTGTGTCATTGAAAAGACATTATAATATAACGTAATATGCAGTGTATCATTGAAAATACCTTGTAATATAACGTAATATGCAGTGTATCATTGAAAATACCTTATAATATAACGTAATATGCAGTGTATCATTGAAAATACCTTCTAATATATCGTAGTTTATCATTGAAAATACCTTATAATATAACGAAATATGCAGTGTATCATTGAAAATACCTTATAGTTAGTCGTAGTTTATCATAGAAAATACCTTATAATACAACGTAATATGCAGTGTATCATTGAAAATACCTTATAATATAACGTAATATACAGTGTATCAATGAAAATACCTTATAATATAGCGTACTATGCAGTGTATCAATGAAAATACCTTATAATATAACGTAATATGCAGTGTATCATTGAAAATACCTTATAATATAACGAAATATGCAGTGTATCACTGAAAATACCTTATAATATAGCGTAATATGCAGTGTATCATTGAAAATACCTTATAATATATCGTAGTTTATCATTGAAAATGCCTTATAATGAAACGGAATATGCAGTGTATCATTGAAAATACCTTATAATATAACGTAATATGCATTGTATCATTGAAAATACCTTATAATATAACGTAATATGCAGTATATCATTTAAAATACCTTATAATATAGCGTAATATGCAGTGTATCATTGAAAATACCTTATAATATATCGTAGTTTATCATTGAAAATGCCTTATAATGTAACGTAATATGGAGTGTTTCAATGAAAATACCTTATAATATAACGGAATATGCAGAGTATCATTGAAAATACCTTATAATATAACGTAATATGCAGTGTATCGTTGAAAATACCTTCTAATATATCGTAGTTTATCATTGAGAATTGTTTATAATATAACGTAATATGCAGTGTATCATTGAAAATACCTTATAATATAACGTAATATGCAGTGTATCATTGAAAATACCTTATAATATATCGTAATTTGTAGTGTATAATTGAAAATACCTCATAATATAACGAAATATGCAGTGTATCATTGAAAATACCTTATAATATATCGTAGTTTATCATTGAAAATACCTCATAATATAACGTAATATGCAGTGTATCATTGGAAATACCTTATAATATATCGTAGTTTATCATTGAAAATTCCTTATAATATAACGAAATATGCAGTGTATCATTGGCAATACCATATAATATGACGTAATATGCAGTGTATAATTGAAAATACCTTATAATATAACGTAATATGCAGTGTATCATTGAAAATACCTTATAATATAACGTAACATGCAGTGTATCATTGAAAATACCTTATAATATAACGTAATATGCAGTGTATCATTGAAAATACCTTATAATATAACGTAATATGCAGTGTGTCATAGAAAATACCTTATAATATAACGTAATATACAGTGTATCATTGAAAATACCTTACAATATAGCGTAACATGCAGTGTATCATTGAAAATACCTTATAATATAGCGTAATATCCAGTGTATCATTGAAAATACCTTATAATATAACGTAATATGCAGTGTATCATTGAAAATGTTTTATAATATATCGTAATTTGTAGTGTATCTTTGAAAATACCTTATAATATAACGAAATGTGCAGTGTATCGTTGAAAATACCTTATAATATAACGTAATATGCAGTGTATCATTGAAAATACCTTATAATATAACGTAATATGCAGTGTATCATTGAAAATACCATGTAATATAACGTAATATACAGTGTATCATTGAAAATACCTTATAATATATCGTAATATACAGTTTATCATTGAAAATACCTTATAATATAACGTAATATGCAGTGTATCATTGAAAATACCTTCTAATATAACGTAATATGCAGTGTATCATTGATAATGCCTTCTAATATATCGTAGTTTATCATTGAAAATACCTTATAATATAACGTAACATGCAGTGTATCATTGAAAATACCTTATAATATAACGTAATATGCAGTGTATCATTGAAAATACCTTATAATATAGCGTAATATGCAGTATATCATTGAAAATACCTTATAATATAGCGTAATATGCAGTATATCATTGAAAATACCTTATAATATAGCGTAATATGCAGTGTATCAGTGAAAATACCTTATAATATAACGTAATATGTAGTGTATCATTGAAAATACCTTCTAATATATCGTAGTTTATCATTGAAAATACCTTATAATATAACGTAATATGCAGTGTATCATTGAAAATACCTTATAACATAACGTAATATGCAGTGTATCATTGAAAATACCTTATAATATAGCGAAATATGCAGTATATCATTGAAAATACCTTATAATATAGCGTAATATGCAGTGTATCATTGAAAATACCTTATAATATAACGTAATATGCAGTGTATCATTGAAAATGCCTTCTAATATATCGTAGTTTATCATTGAAAATACCTTATAATATAACGTAATATGCAGTGTATCATTGAAAGTACCTTATAATATAGCGTAATATGCAGTGTATCATTGAAAATACCTTATAATATAACGTAATATGCAGTGTATCATTGAAAATACCTTCTAATATAACATAATATGCAGTGTATCATTGAAAATACCTTATAATATAACGTAATATGCAGTGTATCATTGAAAATACCTCATAATATAACGTAATATGCAGTGTATCATTGAAAATACCTTCTAATATAACATAATATGCAGTGTATCATTGAAAATACCTTATAATATAGCGTAATATGCAGTATATCATTGAAAATACCTTATAATATAGCGTAATATGCAGTATATCATTGAAAATACCTTATAATATAGCCTAATATGCATTGTATCAGTGAAAATACCTTATAATATAACGTAATATGCAGTGTATCATTGAAAATACCTTCTAATATATCGTAGTTTATCATTGAAAATACATTATAATATAACGTAATATGCAGTGTATCATTGAAAATACCTTATAATATAACGTAATATGCAGTGTATCATTGAAAATACCTTATAATATAACGTAATATGCAGTGTATCATTGAAAATACCTCATAATATAACGAAATATGCAGTGTATCATTGAAAATACCTTCTAATATAACGTAATATGCAGTGTGTCATTGAAACTACCTTATAATATAACGTAATATGCAGTGTATCATTGAAAATACCTTATAATATAACGTAATATGCAGTGTATCATTGAAAATACCTTACGATATAACGTAATATGCAGTGTATCATTGAATATACCTTATAATATAGCGTAATATGCAGTATATCATTGAAAATACCTTATAATATAGCGTAATATGCAGTGTATCATTGAAAATACCTTATAATATAACGTAATATGCAGTGTATCATTGAAAATACCATGTAATATAACGTAATATACAGTGTATCATTGAAAATACCTTATAATATAACGTAATATACAGTGTATCATTGAAAATACCTTACAATATAGCGTAACATGCAGTGTATCATTGAAAATACCTTATAATATAGCGTAATATCCAGTGTATCATTGAAAATACCTTATAATATAACGTAATATGCAGTGTATCATTGAAAATGTTTTATAATATATCGTAATTTGTAGTGTATCTTTGAAAATACCTTATAATATAACGAAATGTACAGTGTATCGTTGAAAATACCTTATAATATAACGTAATATGCAGTGTATCATTGAAAATACCTTATAATATAACGTAATATGCAGTGTATCATTGAAAATACCATGTAATATAACGTAATATACAGTGTATCATTGAAAATACCTTATAATATATCGTAATATACAGTGTATCATTGAAAATACCTTATAATATAACGTAATATGCAGTGTATCATTGAAAATACCTTCTAATATATCGTAGTTTATCATTGAAAATACCTTATAATATAACGTAATATGCAGTGTATCATTGAAAATACCTTATAACATAACGTAATATGCAGTGTATCATTGAAAATACCTTATAATATAGCGAAATATGCAGTATATCATTGAAAATACCTTATAATATAGCGTAATATGCAGTGTATCATTGAAAATACCTTATAATATAACGTAATATGCAGTGTATCATTGAAAATGCCTTCTAATATATCGTAGTTTATCATTGAAAATACATTATAATATAACGTAATATGCAGTGTATCATTGAAAATACCTTATAATATAACGTAATATGCAGTGTATCATTGAAAATACCTTATAATATAACGTAATATGCAGTGTATCATTGAAAATACCTCATAATATAACGAAATATGCAGTGTATCATTGAAAATACCTTCTAATATAACGTAATATGCAGTGTGTCATTGAAACTACCTTATAATATAACGTAATATGCAGTGTATCATTGAAAATACCTTATAATATAACGTAATATGCAGTGTATCATTGAAAATACCTTACGATATAACGTAATATGCAGTGTATCATTGAATATACCTTATAATATAGCGTAATATGCAGTATATCATTGAAAATACCTTATAATATAGCGTAATATGCAGTGTATCATTGAAAATACCTTATAATATAACGTAATATGCAGTGTATCATTGAAAATACCATGTAATATAACGTAATATACAGTGTATCATTGAAAATACCTTATAATATAACGTAATATACAGTGTATCATTGAAAATATCTTACAATATAGCGTAACATGCAGTGTATCATTGAAAATACCTTATAATATAGCGTAATATCCAGTGTATCATTGAAAATACCTTATAATATATCGTAATATACAGTGTATCATTGAAAATACCTTATAATATAACGTAATATGCAGTGTATCATTGAAAATACCTTCTAATATATCGTAGTTTATCATTGAAAATACCTTATAATATAACGTAATATGCAGTGTATCATTGAAAATACCTTATAACATAACGTAATATGCAGTGTATCATTGAAAATACCTTATAATATAGCGAAATATGCAGTATATCATTGAAAATACCTTATAATATAGCGTAATATGCAGTGTATCATTGAAAATACCTTATAATATAACGTAATATACAGTGTATCATTGAAAATACCTTACAATATAGCGTAACATGCAGTGTATCATTGAAAATACCTTATAATATAGCGTAATATCCAGTGTATCATTGAAAATACCTTATAATATAACGTAATATGCAGTGTATCATTGAAAATGTTTTATAATATATCGTAATTTGTAGTGTATCTTTGAAAATACCTTATAATATAACGAAATGTACAGTGTATCGTTGAAAATACCTTATAATATAACGTAATATGCAGTGTATCATTGAAAATACCTTATAATATAACGTAATATGCAGTGTATCATTGAAAATACCATGTAATATAACGTAATATACAGTGTATCATTGAAAATACCTTATAATATATCGTAATATACAGTGTATCATTGAAAATACCTTATAATATAACGTAATATGCAGTGTATCATTGAAAATACCTTCTAATATATCGTAGTTTATCATTGAAAATACCTTATAATATAACGTAATATGCAGTGTATCATTGAAAATACCTTATAACATAACGTAATATGCAGTGTATCATTGAAAATACCTTATAATATAACGTAATATCCAGTGTATCATTGAAAATACCTTATATCATATCGTAATATGCAGTGTATCATTGAAAATACCTTATAATATAACGTAATATGCAGTGTATCAGTGAAAATACCTTATAATATAACGTAATATGCAGTGTATCATTGAAAATACCTTCTAATATATCGTAGTTTATCATTGAAAATACATTATAATATAACGTAATATGCAGTGTATCATTGAAAATACCTTATAATATAACGTAATATGCAGTGTATCATTGAAAATACCTTATAATATAACGTAATATGCAGTGTATCATTGAAAATACCTCATAATATAACGTAATATGCAGTGTATCATTGAAAATACCTTCTAATATAACATAATATGCAGTGTATCATTGAAAATACCTTATAATATAGCGTAATATGCAGTATATCATTGAAAATACCTTATAATATAGCGTAATATGCAGTATATCATTGAAAATACCTTATAATATAGCCTAATATGCAGTGTATCAGTGAAAATACCTTATAATATAACGTAATATGCAGTGTATCATTGAAAATACCTTCTAATATATCGTAGTTTATCATTGAAAATACATTATAATATAACGTAATATGCAGTGTATCATTGAAAATACCTTATAATATAACGTAATATGCAGTGTATCATTGAAAATACCTTATAATATAACGTAATATGCAGTGTATCATTGAAAATACCTCATAATATAACGAAATATGCAGTGTATCATTGAAAATACCTTCTAATATAACGTAATATGCAGTGTGTCATTGAAACTACCTTATAATATAACGTAATATGCAGTGTATCATTGAAAATACCTTATAATATAACGTAATATGCAGTGTATCATTGAAAATACCTTACGATATAACGTAATATGCAGTGTATCATTGAATATACCTTATAATATAGCGTAATATGCAGTATATCATTGAAAATACCTTATAATATAGCGTAATATGCAGTGTATCATTGAAAATACCTTATAATATAACGTAATATGCAGTGTATCATTGAAAATACCATGTAATATAACGTAATATACAGTGTATCATTGAAAATACCTTATAATATAACGTAATATACAGTGTATCATTGAAAATACCTTACAATATAGCGTAACATGCAGTGTATCATTGAAAATACCTTATAATATAGCGTAATATCCAGTGTATCATTGAAAATACCTTATAATATAACGTAATATGCAGTGTATCATTGAAAATGTTTTATAATATATCGTAGTTTGTAGTGTATCTTTGAAAATACCTTATAATATAACGAAATGTACAGTGTATCGTTGAAAATACCTTATAATATAACGTAATATGCAGTGTATCATTGAAAACACCTTATAATATAACGTAATATGCAGTGTATCATTGAAAATACCATGTAATATAACGTAATATACAGTGTATCATTGAAAATACCTTATAATATATCGTAATATACAGTGTATCATTGAAAATACCTTATAATATAACGTAATATGCAGTGTATCATTGAAAATACCTTCTAATATATCGTAGTTTATCATTGAAAATACCTTATAATATAACGTAATATGCAGTGTATCATTGAAAATACCTTATAACATAACGTAATATGCAGTGTATCATTGAAAATACCTTATAATATAGCGAAATATGCAGTATATCATTGAAAATACCTTATAATATAGCGTAATATGCAGTGTATCATTGAAAATACCTTATAATATAACGTAATATGCAGTGTATCATTGAAAATGCCTTCTAATATATCGTAGTTTATCATTGAAAATACCTTATAATATAACGTAATATGCAGTGTATCATTGAAAGTACCTTATAATATAACATAATATGCAGTGTATCATTGAAAATACCTTATAATATAACGTAATATGCAGTGTATCATTGAAAATACCTTATAATATAACGTAATATGCAGTGTATCATTGAAAATACCTTACGATATAACGTAATATCCAGTGTATCATTGAAAATACCTTATATCATATCGTAATATGCAGTGTATCATTGAAAATACCTTATAATATAACGTAATATGCAGTGTATCATTGAAAATACCTTATATCATATCGTAATATGCAGTGTATCATTGAAAATACCTTATAATATAACGTAATATGCAGTGTATCATTGAAAATACCTTATAATATAGCGTAATATGCAGTATATCATTGAAAATACCTTATAATATAGCGTAATATGCAGTATATCATTGAAAATACCTTATAATATAGCCTAATATGCAGTGTATCAGTGAAAATACCTTATAATATAACGGAATATGCAGTGTATCATTGAAAATACCTTCTAATATATCGTAGTTTATCATTGAAAATACATTATAATATAACGTAATATGCAGTGTATCATTGAAAATACCTTATAATATAACGTAATATGCAGTGTATCATTGAAAATACCTTATAATATAACGTAATATGCAGTGTATCATTGAAAATACCTCATAATATAACGAAATATGCAGTGTATCATTGAAAATACCTTCTAATATAACGTAATATGCAGTGTATCATTGAAACTACCTTATAATATAACGTAATATGCAGTGTATCATTGAAAATACCTTATAATATAACGTAATATGCAGTGTATCATTGAAAATACCTTACGATAAAA
>CAKAJI010000141.1:0-30342 GCA_916610255.1 Lasioglossum lativentre | reverse complement strand
TAGTAGTTTACCATTGAAAATACCTTATAATATAACGTAATATGCAGAGTATCATTGAAAATACCTTATGATATAACGTAATATGCAGTGTATCATTGAAAATACCTTATAATAGATGGTAATTTGTAGTGTATCAATGAAAATACCTTATAATATAACGTAATATGCAGTGTATCATTGAAAATACCTTATAATATATCATAATATGCAGTTTATCATTGAAAATACCATATAATATATCGTAATATGCAGTGTATCATTGAAAATACCTTATAATATAACGTAATATGCAGTGTGTCATTGAAAATAACTTATATATTAATATAACGTAATATGCAGTGTATCATTGAAAATACCTTATAATATACCATAATATGCAGTTTATCATTGAAAATACGTGATAATATAACGTAATATGCAGTGTATCATTGAAAATACCTTATAATATATAGTAGTTTATCATTGAAAATATCTTATAATATAAAGTAATATGCAGTGTATCATTGAAAATACCTTATAATATATAGTAGTTTATCATTGAAAATACCTTATAATATAACGTAATATGCAGTGTATCATTGAAAATACCTTATAATATATCATAATATGCAGTGTATCATTGAAAATACCATATAATATATCGTAATATGCAGTGTATCATTGCAAATACCTTATAATGTAACGTAATATGCAGTGTATCAATGAAAATACCTTATAATATAACGTAATATGCAGTGTATCATTGAAAATACCTTATAATATATGGTAATTTGTAGTGTATCAATGAAAATACCTTATAATATAACGTAATATGCAGTGTATCATTGAAAATACCTTATAATATACCATAATATGCAGTTTATCATTGAAAATACCTTATAATATAACGTAATATGCAGTGTACCATTGAAAATACCTTATAATATATAGTAGTTTATCAATGAAAATACCTTATAATATAACGTAATATGCAGTGTATCATTGAAAATAGCTTATAATATAACGTAATATGCAGTGTGTCATCGAAAATACCTTATAATATAACGTAATATGCAGTGTATCATTGAAAATACCTTATAATATATCATAATATGCAGTGTATCATTGAAAATACCATATAATATATCGTAATATGCAGTGTATCATTGCAAATACCTTATAATATAACGTAATATGCAGTGTATCAATGAAAATACCTTATAATATAACGTAATATGCAGTGTATCATTGAAAATACCTTATAATATATGGTAATTTGTAGTGTATCAATGAAAATACCTTATAATATAACGTAATATACAGTGTATCATTGAAAATACCGTATAATATATCATAATATGCAGTGTATCATTGAAAATACCATATAATATATCGTAATATGCAGTGTATCATTGAAAAAAGCTTATAATATAACGTAGTATGCAGTGTAACATTGAAAACACCTTATAATATCACGTAATATGCAGTGTATCATTGAAAATACCTTATAATATATGGTAATTTGTAGTGTATCAATGAAAATACCTTATAATATAACGTAATATGCAGTGTATCATTGAAAATACCTTATAATATATGGTAATTTGTAGTGTATCAATGAAAATACCTTATAATATAACGTAATATACAGTGTATCATTGAAAATACCGTATAATATATCATAATATGCAGTGAATCATTGAAAATACCATATAATATATCGTAATATGCAGTGTATCATTGAAAATACCTTATAATATAACGTAATATGCAGTGTGTCATTGAAAATAACTTATATATTAATATAACGTAATATGCAGTGTATCATTGAAAATACCTTATAATATACCATAATATGCAGTTTATCATTGAAAATACGTGATAATATAACGTAATATGCAGTGTATCATTGAAAATACCTTATAATATATAGTAGTTTATCATTGAAAATATCTTATAATATAAAGTAATATGCAGTGTATCATTGAAAATACCTTATAATATATAGTAGTTTATCATTGAAAATACCTTATAATATAACGTAATATGCAGTGTATCATTGAAAATACCTTATAATATATCATAATATGCAGTGTATCATTGAAAATACCATATAATATATCGTAATATGCAGTGTATCATTGCAAATACCTTATAATGTAACGTAATATGCAGTGTATCATTGAAAATACCATATAATATATCGTAATATGCAGTGTATCATTGCAAATACCTTATAATATAACGTAATATGCAGTGTATCAATGAAAATACCTTATAATATAACGTAATATGCAGTGTATCATTGAAAATACCTTATAATATATGGTAATTTGTAGTGTATCAATGAAAATACCTTATAATATAACGTAATATACAGTGTATCATTGAAAATACCGTATAATATATCATAATATGCAGTGTATCATTGAAAATACCATATAATATATCGTAATATGCAGTGTATCATTGAAAAAAGCTTATAATATAACGTAGTATGCAGTGTAACATTGAAAACACCTTATAATATCACGTAATATGCAGTGTATCATTGAAAATACCTTATAATATATGGTAATTTGTAGTGTATCAATGAAAATACCTTATAATATAACGTAATATGCAGTGTATCATTGAAAATACCTTATAATATATGGTAATTTGTAGTGTATCAATGAAAATACCTTATAATATAACGTAATATACAGTGTATCATTGAAAATACCGTATAATATATCATAATATGCAGTGAATCATTGAAAATACCATATAATATATCGTAATATGCAGTGTATCATTGAAAATACCTTATAATATAACGTAGTATGCAGTGTAACATTGAAAACACCTTATAATATCACGTAGTATGCAGTGTATCATTGAAAATACCTTATAATATAACGTAATATGCAGTGTATCATTGAAAATACCTTGTAATATATAGTAGTTTACCATTGAAAATACCTTATAATATAACGTAATATGCAGAGTATCATTGAAAATACCTTATAATATAACGTAATATGCAGTGTATCATTGAAAATACCTTATAATATATGGTAATTTGTAGTGTATCAATGAAAATACCTTATAATATAACGTAATATACAGTGTATCATTGAAAATACCGTATAATATATCATAATATGCAGTGTATCATTGAAAATACCATATAATATATCGTAATATGCAGTGTATCATTGAAAAAAGCTTATAATATAACGTAGTATGCAGTGTAACATTGAAAACACCTTATAATATCACGTAATATGCAGTGTATCATTGAAAATACCTTATAATATATGGTAATTTGTAGTGTATCAATGAAAATACCTTATAATATAACGTAATATGCAGTGTATCATTGAAAATACCGTATAATATATCATAATATGCAGTGTATCATTGAAAATACCATATAATATATCGTAATATGCAGTGTATCATTGAAAATACCTTATAATATAACGTAATATGCAGTGTATCATTGAAAATACCGTATAATATATCATAATATGCAGTGTATCATTGAAAATACCATATAATATATCGTAATATGCAGTGTATCATTGAAAATACCTTATAATATAACGTAGTATGCAGTGTAACATTGAAAACACCTTATAATATCACGTAATATGCAGTGTATCATTGAAAATACCTTATAATATAACGTAATATGCAGTGTATCATTGAAAATACCTTGTAATATATAGTAGTTTACCATTGAAAATACCTTATAATATAACGTAATATGCAGAGTATCATTCAAAATACCTTATGATATAACGTAATATGCAGTGTATCATTGAAAATACCTTATAATAGATGGTAATTTGTAGTGTATCAATGAAAATACCTTATAATATAACGTAATATGCAGTGTATCATTGAAAATACCTTATAATATATCATAATATGCAGTTTATCATTGAAAATACCATATAATATATCGTAATATGCAGTGTATCATTGAAAATACTTTATAATATAACGTAATATGCAGTGTGTCATTGAAAATAACTTATATATTAATATAACGTAATATGCAGTGTATCATTGAAAATACCTTATAATATACCATAATATGCAGTTTATCATTGAAAATACGTGATAATATAACGTAATATGCAGTGTATCATTGAAAATACCTTATAATATATAGTAGTTTATCATTGAAAATATCTTATAATATAAAGTAATATGCAGTGTATCATTGAAAATACCTTATAATATATAGTAGTTTATCATTGAAAATACCTTATAATATAACGTAATATGCAGTGTATCATTGAAAATACTTTATAATATATCATAATATGCAGTGTATCATTGAAAATACCATATAATATATCGTAATATGCAGTGTATCATTGCAAATACCTTATAATGTAACGTAATATGCAGTGTATCAATGAAAATACCTTATAATATAACGTAATATGCAGTGTATCATTGAAAATACCTTATAATATATGGTAATTTGTAGTGTATCAATGAAAATACCTTATAATATAACGTAATATGCAGTGTATCATTGAAAATACCTTATAATATACCATAATATGCAGTTTATCATTGAAAATACCTTATAATATAACGTAATATGCAGTGTACCATTGAAAATACCTTATAATATATAGTAGTTTATCAATGAAAATACCTTATAATATAACGTAATATGCAGTGTATCATTGAAAATAGCTTATAATATAACGTAATATGCAGTGTGTCATCGAAAATACCTTATAATATAACGTAATATGCAGTGTATCATTGAAAATACCTTATAATATATCATAATATGCAGTGTATCATTGAAAATACCATATAATATATCGTAATATGCAGTGTATCATTGCAAATACCTTATAATATAACGTAATATGCAGTGTTTCAATGAAAATACCTTATAATATAACGTAATATGCAGTGTATCATTGAAAATACCTTATAATATATGGTAATTTGTAGTGTATCAATGAAAATACCTTATAATATAACGTAATATACAGTGTATCATTGAAAATACCGTATAATATATCATAATATGCAGTGTATCATTGAAAATACCATATAATATATCGTAATATGCAGTGTATCATTGAAAATACCTTATAATATAACGTAGTATGCAGTGTAACATTGAAAACACCTTATAATATCACGTAATATGCAGTGTATCATTGAAAATACCTTATAATATAACGTAATATGCAGTGTATCATTGAAAATACCTTATAATATATGGTAATTTGTAGTGTATCAATGAAAATACCTTATAATATAACGTAATATACAGTGTATCATTGAAAATACCTTATAATATATCATAATATGCAGTGTATCATTGAAAATACCATATAATATATCGTAATATGCAGTGTATCATTGAAAATACCTTATAATATAACGTAGTATGCAGTGTAACATTGAAAACACCTTATAATATCACGTAATATGCAGTGTATCATTGAAAATACCTTATAATATAACGTAATTTGCAGTGTATCATTGAAAATACCTTGTAATATATAGTAGTTTACCATTGAAAATACCTTATAATATAACGTAATATGCAGAGTATCATTGAAAATACCTTATGATATAACGTAATATGCAGTGTATCATTGAAAATACCTTATAATAGATGGTAATTTGTAGTGTATCAATGAAAATACCTTATAATATAACGTAATATGCAGTGTATCATTGAAAATACCTTATAATATATCATAATATGCAGTTTATCATTGAAAATACCATATAATATATCGTAATATGCAGTGTATCATTGAAAATACCTTATAATATAACGTAATATGTAGTGTGTCATTGAAAATACCTTATATATTAATATAACGTAATATGCAGTGTATCATTGAAAATACCTTATAATATACCATAATATGCAGTTTATCATTGAAAATACGTGATAATATAACGTAATATGCAGTGTATCATTGAAAATACCTTATAATATATAGTAGTTTATCATTGAAAATATCTTATAATATAAAGTAATATGCAGTGTATCATTGAAAATACCTTATAATATATAGTAGTTTATCATTGAAAATACCTTATAATATAACGTAATGTGCAGTGTATCATTGAAAATACCTTATAATATATCATAATATGCAGTTTATCATTGAAAATACATTATAATATATGGTAATTTGTAGTGTATCAATGAAAATACCTTATAATATAACGTGATATGCAGTGTATCGTTGAAAATACCTTATAATATAACGTAATATGCAGTGTATCATTGAAAATACCTTATGATATAACGTATTATGCAGTGTATCATTGAAAATACCATATATTATAAGGTATTTTGTAGTGTATCAATGAAAATACCTTATAATATAACGTAATATGCAGTGTATCATTGAAAACACCTTATAATATAACGTAATATGCAGTGTATCATTGAAAATACCTTATGATATAACGTATTATGCAGTGTATCATTGAAAATACCTTATAATATATGGTAATTTGTAGTGTATCAATGAAAATACCTTATAATATAACGTAATATGCAGTGTATCATTGAAAATACCTTATAATATATGGTAATTTGTAGTGTATCAATGAAAATACCTTATAATATAACGTAATATGCAGTGTATCATTGAAAATACCGTATAATATAGTGTTACGACGGCACGAGATGAAGTTGCCTTCCCCTGTGATATTCTGAAGATATCACAGAAATCGAGAGAAGTTGCCCGTCGTATCGATATTCCAGTATCCAGACAACGAGGCTGTTGATAAGAGGAAACAAGAGAATAGAATCTCTCGAGACGTTGAAGCGAGAGCACGCACATTCTTTGCATCTTCTTAGTTATTATCTAAATAAAGAGTTGTATTTGTTTGTAGTGTTGTGAGTTAGCTGTTGTAATGTGTTCTCCGGCAAGGCAACGCCGAAGTCTCCGCAACAATATCATAATATGCAGTGTATCATTGAAAATACCATATAATATATCGTAATATGCAGTGTATCATTGAAAATACCTTATAATATAACGTAATATGCAGTGTATCATTGAAAATACCTTATAATATAACGTAATATGCAGTGTATCATTGAAAACACCTTATAATATAACGTAATATGCAGTGTATCATTGAAAATACCTTATGATATAACGTATTATGCAGTGTATCATTGAAAATACCTTATAATATATGGTAATTTGTAGTGTATCAATGAAAATACCTTATAATATAACGTAATATGCAGTGTATCATTGAAAATACCTTATAATATAACGTAGTATACAGTGTAACATTGAAAACACCTTATAATATCACGTAATATGCAGTGTATCATTGAAAATACCTTATAATATAACGTAATATGCAGTGTATCATTGAAAATACCTTATAATATATCATAATATGCAGTTTATCATTGAAAATACATTATAATATATGGTAATTTGTAGTGTATCAATGAAAATACCTTATAATATAACGTGATATGCAGTGTATCGTTGAAAATACCTTATAATATAACGTAATATGCAGTGTATTATTGAAAATACCTTATGATATAACGTATTATGCAGTGTATCATTGAAAATACCATATAATATATGGTAATTTGTAGTGTATCAATGAAAATACCTTATAATATAACGTAATATGCAGTGTATCATTGAAAACACCTTATAATATAACGTAATATGCAGTGTATCATTGAAAATACCTTATGATATAACGTATTATGCAGTGTATCATTGAAAATACCTTATAATATATGGTAATTTGTAGTGTATCAATGAAAATACCTTATAATATAACGTAATATGCAGTGTATCATTGAAAATACCGTATAATATAGTGTTACGACGGCACGAGATGAAGTTGCCTTCCCCTGTGATATTCTGAAGATATCACAGAAATCGAGAGAAGTTGCCCGTCGTATCGATATTGCAGTATCCAGACAACGAGGCTGTTGATAAGAGGAAACAAGAGAATAGAATCTCTCGAGACGTTGAAGCGAGAGCACGCACATTCTTTGCATCTTCTTAGTTATTATCTAAATAAAGAGTTGTATTTGTTTGTAGTGTTGTGAGTTAGCTGTTGTAATGTGTTCTCCGGCAAGGCAACGCCGAAGACTCCGCAACAATATCATAATATGCAGTGTATCATTGAAAATACCTTATAATATAACGTAATATGCAGTGTATCATTGAAAATACCTTATAATATAACGTAATATGCAGTGTATCATTGAAAACACCTTATAATATAACGTAATATGCAGTGTATCATTGAAAATACCTTATGATATAACGTATTATGCAGTGTATCATTGAAAATACCTTATAATATATGGTAATTTGTAGTGTATCAATGAAAATACCTTATAATATAACGTAATATGCAGTGTATCATTGAAAATACCTTATAATATAACGTAGTATACAGTGTAACATTGAAAACACCTTATAATATCACGTAATATGCAGTGTATCATTGAAAATACCTTATAATATAACGTAATATGCAGTGTATCATTGAAAATACCTTATAATATATCATAATATGCAGTTTATCATTGAAAATACTTTATAATATATGGTAATTTGTAGTGTATCATTGAAAATACATTATAATATAACGTAATATGCAGTGTATGATTGAAAATACCATATAATATATAGTAGTTTATCATTGAAAATACCTTATAATATATAGTAGTTTATCATTGAAAATACCTGATAATATATAGTAGTTTATCATTGAAAATACCTTATAATATATCGTAATTTGTAGTGTATCAATGAAAATACCTTATGATATAACGTAATATGCAGTGTATCATTGAAAATACCATATAATATATCGTAATATGCAGTATATCATTGAAAATACCTTATAATATAACGTAATATGCAGTGTGTCATTGAAAATACCTTATAATATAACGTAATATGCAGTGTATCATTGAAAATACCTTGTAATATATAGTAGTTTACCATTGAAAATACCTTATAATATAACGTAATATGCAGAGTATCATTGAAAATACCTTATGATATAACGTAATATGCAGTGTATCATTGAAAATACCTTATAATATATAGTAATTTGTAGTTTATCAGTATAAATACCGTATAGTATAACTTAATATGCAGTGTATCTCTGAAAATACCTTATAAAATAACGTGATATGCAGTCTATCATCGAAAATACCTTATAATATAACGTAATATGCAGTGTATCATTGAAAATACCTTATAATATAACGTAATATGCAGTGTGTCATTGAAAATACCTTATAATATAACGTAATATGCAGTGTATCATTGAAAATACCTTATGATATATAGTAGTTTACAATTGAAAATACCATATAATATAACGTAATATGCAGTGTATCATTGAAAATACCTTATAATATACCATAATATGCAGTGTATCATTGAAAATACCTTATAATATATGGTAATTTGTAGTGTATCATTGAAAACACCTTATAATATAACGTAATATGCAGTGTATCATTGAAAATACCTTATGATATAACGTATTATGCAGTGTATCATTGAAAATACCTTATAATATACCATAATATGCAGTTTATCATTGAAAATACGTTATAATATAACGTAATATGCAGTGTATCATTAAAAATACCTTATAATATATAGTAGTTTATCATTGAAAATACCTTATAATATAACGTAATATGCAGTGTATCATTGAAAATACCTTATAATATATCATAATATGCAGTTTATCATTGAAAATACTTTCTAATATATGGTAATTTGTAGTGTATCATTGAAAATACATTATAATATAACGTAATATGCAGTGTATGATTGAAAATACCTTATAATATATAGTAGTTTATCATTGAAAATACCTTATAATATATAGTAGTTTATCATTGAAAATACCTGATAATATATAGTGGTTTATCATTGAAAATACCTTATAATATATCGTAATTTGTAGTGTATCAATGAAAATACCTTATGATATAACGTAATATGCAGTGTATCATTGAAAATACCATATAATATATCGTAATATGCAGTATATCATTGAAAATACTTTATAATATAACGTAATATGCAGTGTGTCATTGAAAATACCTTATAATATAACGTAATATGCAGTGTATCATTGAAAATACCTTGTAATATATAGTAGTTTACCATTGAAAATACCTTATAATATAACGTAATATGCAGAGTATCATTGAAAATACCTTATGATATAACGTAATATGCAGTGTATCATTGAAAATACCTTGTAATATATAGTAGTTTACCATTGAAAATACCTTATAATATAACGTAATATGCAGAGTATCATTGAAAATACCTTATAATATATGGTAATTTGTAGTGTATCAATGAAAATACCTTATAATATAACGTAATATACAGTGTATCATTGAAAATACCGTATAATATATCATAATATGCAGTGTATCATTGAAAATACCATATAATATATCGTAATATGCAGTGTATCATTGAAAATACCTTATAATATAACGTAGTATGCAGTGTAACATTGAAAACACCTTATAATATCACGTAATATGCAGTGTATCATTGAAAATACCTTATAATATAACGTAATATGCAGTGTATCATTGAAAATACCTTGTAATATATAGTAGTTTACCATTGAAAATACCTTATAATATAACGTAATATGCAGAGTATCATTGAAAATACCTTATGATATAACGTAATATGCAGTGTATCATTGAAAATACCTTATAATAGATGGTAATTTGTAGTGTATCAATGAAAATACCTTATAATATAACGTAATATGCAGTGTATCATTGAAAATACCTTATAATATATCATAATATGCAGTTTATCATTGAAAATACCATATAATATATCGTAATATGCAGTGTATCATTGAAAATACCTTATAATATAACGTAATATGCAGTGTGTCATTGAAAATAACTTATAAATTAATATAACGTAATATGCAGTGTATCATTGAAAATACCTTATAATATACCATAATATGCAGTTTATCATTGAAAATACGTGATAATATAACGTAATATGCAGTGTATCATTGAAAATACCTTATAATATATAGTAGTTTATCATTGAAAATATCTTATAATATAAAGTAATATGCAGTGTATCATTGAAAATACCTTATAATATATAGTAGTTTATCATTGAAAATACCTTATAATATAACGTAATATGCAGTGTATCATTGAAAATACCTTATAATATATCATAATATGCAGTGTATCATTGAAAATACCATATAATATATCGTAATATGCAGTGTATCATTGCAAATACCTTATAATGTAACGTAATATGCAGTGTATCAATGAAAATACCTTATAATATAACGTAATATGCAGTGTATCATTGAAAATACCTTATAATATATGGTAATTTGTAGTGTATCAATGAAAATACCTTATAATATAACGTAATATGCAGTGTATCATTGAAAATACCTTATAATATACCATAATATGCAGTTTATCATTGAAAATACCTTATAATATAACGTAATATGCAGTGTACCATTGAAAATACCTTATAATATATAGTAGTTTATCAATGAAAATACCTTATAATATAACGTAATATGCAGTGTATCATTGAAAATAGCTTATAATATAACGTAATATGCAGTGTGTCATCGAAAATACCTTATAATATAACGTAATATGCAGTGTATCATTGAAAATACCTTATAATATATCATAATATGCAGTGTATCATTGAAAATACCATATAATATATCGTAATATGCAGTGTATCATTGCAAATACCTTATAATATAACGTAATATGCAGTGTATCAATGAAAATACCTTATAATATAACGTAATATGCAGTGTATCATTGAAAATACCTTATAATATATGGTAATTTGTAGTGTATCAATGAAAATACCTTATAATATAACGTAATATACAGTGTATCATTGAAAATACCGTATAATATATCATAATATGCAGTGTATCATTGAAAATACCATATAATATATCGTAATATGCAGTGTATCATTGAAAAAAGCTTATAATATAACGTAGTATGCAGTGTAACATTGAAAACACCTTATAATATCACGTAATATGCAGTGTATCATTGAAAATACCTTATAATATATGGTAATTTGTAGTGTATCAATGAAAATACCTTATAATATAACGTAATATGCAGTGTATCATTGAAAATACCGTATAATATATCATAATATGCAGTGTATCATTGAAAATACCATATAATATATCGTAATATGCAGTGTATCATTGAAAATACCTTATAATATAACGTAATATGCAGTGTATCATTGAAAATACCTTATAATATATCATAATATGCAGTGTATCATTGAAAATACCATATAATATATCGTAATATGCAGTGTATCATTGCAAATACCTTATAATATAACGTAATATGCAGTGTTTCAATGAAAATACCTTATAATATAACGTAATATGCAGTGTATCATTGAAAATACCTTATAATATATGGTAATTTGTAGTGTATCAATGAAAATACCTTATAATATAACGTAATATACAGTGTATCATTGAAAATACCGTATAATATATCATAATATGCAGTGTATCATTGAAAATACCATATAATATATCGTAATATGCAGTGTATCATTGAAAATACCTTATAATATAACGTAGTATGCAGTGTAACATTGAAAACACCTTATAATATCACGTAATATGCAGTGTATCATTGAAAATACCTTATAATATAACGTAATATGCAGTGTATCATTGAAAATACCTTATAATATATGGTAATTTGTAGTGTATCAATGAAAATACCTTATAATATAACGTAATATACAGTGTATCATTGAAAATACCGTATAATATATCGTAATATGCAGTGTATCATTGAAAATACCATATAATATATCGTAATATGCAGTGTATCATTGAAAATACCTTATAATATAACGTAGTATGCAGTGTAACATTGAAAACACCTTATAATATCACGTAATATGCAGTGTATCATTGAAAATACCTTATAATATAACGTAATTTGCAGTGTATCATTGAAAATACCTTGTAATATATAGTAGTTTACCATTGAAAATACCTTATAATATAACGTAATATGCAGAGTATCATTGAAAATACCTTATGATATAACGTAATATGCAGTGTATCATTGAAAATACCTTATAATAGATGGTAATTTGTAGTGTATCAATGAAAATACCTTATAATATAACGTAATATGCAGTGTATCATTGAAAATACCTTATAATATATCATAATATGCAGTTTATCATTGAAAATACCATATAATATATCGTAATATGCAGTGTATCATTGAAAATACCTTATAATATAACGTAATATGCAGTGTGTCATTGAAAATACCTTATATATTAATATAACGTAATATGCAGTGTATCATTGAAAATACCTTATAATATACCATAATATGCAGTTTATCATTGAAAATACGTTATAATATAACGTAATATGCAGTGTATCATTGAAAATACCTTATAATATATAGTAGTTTATCATTGAAAATATCTTATAATATAAAGTAATATGCAGTGTATCATTGAAAATACCTTATAATATATAGTAGTTTATCATTGAAAATACCTTATAATATAACGTAATGTGCAGTGTATCATTGAAAATACCTTATAATATCGTAATATGCAGTGTATCATTGAAAATACCTTATAATATATGGTAATTTGTAGTGTATCATTGAAAATACCTTATAATATAACGTGATATGCAGTGTATCGTTGAAAATACCTTATAATATAACGTAATATGCAGTGTATTATTGAAAATACCTTATGATATAACGTATTATGCAGTGTATCATTGAAAATACCATATATTATAAGGTATTTTGTAGTGTATCAATGAAAATACCTTATAATATAACGTAATATGCAGTGTATCATTGAAAACACCTTATAATATAACGTAATATGCAGTGTATCATTGAAAATACCTTATAATATAACGTATTATGCAGTGTATCATTGAAAATACCTTATAATATATGGTAATTTGTAGTGTATCAATGAAAATACCTTATAATATAACGTAATATGCAGTGTATCATTGAAAATACCTTATAATATATGGTAATTTGTAGTGTATCAATGAAAATACCTTATAATATAACGTAATATGCAGTGTATCATTGAAAATACCGTATAATATAGTGTTACGACGGCACGAGATGAAGTTGCCTTCCCCTGTGATATTCTGAAGATATCACAGAAATCGAGAGAAGTTGCCCGTCGTATCGATATTGCAGTATCCAGACAACGAGGCTGTTGATAAGAGGAAACAAGAGAATAGAATCTCTCGAGACGTTGAAGCGAGAGCACGCACATTCTTTGCATCTTCTTAGTTATTATCTAAATAAAGAGTTGTATTTGTTTGTAGTGTTGTGAGTTAGCTGTTGTAATGTGTTCTCCGGCAAGGCAACGCCGAAGTCTCCGCAACAATATAATGTAATATGCAGTGTATCATTGATAATACCATATAATATATCGTAATATGCAGTGTATCATTGAAAATACCTTATCATATAACGTAATATGCAGTGTATCATTGAAAATACCTTATAATATAACGTAATATGCAGTGTATCATTGAAAACACCTTATAATATAACGTAATATGCAGTGTATCATTGAAAATACCTTATGATATAACGTATTATGCAGTGTATCATTGAAAATACCTTATAATATATGGTAATTTGTAGTGTATCAATGAAAATACCTTATAATATAACGTAATATGCAGTGTATCATTGAAAATACCTTATAATATAACGTAGTATACAGTGTAACATTGAAAACACCTTATAATATCACGTAATATGCAGTGTATCATTGAAAATACCTTATAATATAACGTAATATGCAGTGTATCATTGAAAATACCTTATAATATATCATAATATGCAGTTTATCATTGAAAATACATTGTAATATATGGTAATTTGTAGTGTATCAATGAAAATACCTTATAATATAACGTGATATGCAGTGTATCGTTGAAAATACCTTATAATATAACGTAATATGCAGTGTATTATTGAAAATACCTTATGATATAACGTATTATGCAGTGTATCATTGAAAATACCATATAATATATGGTAATTTGTAGTGTATCAATGAAAATACCTTATAATATAACGTAATATGCAGTGTATCATTGAAAACACCTTATAATATAACGTAATATGCAGTGTATCATTGAAAATACCTTATGATATAACGTATTATGCAGTGTATCATTGAAAATACCTTATAATATATGGTAATTTGTAGTGTATCAATGAAAATACCTTATAATATAACGTAATATGCAGTGTATCATTGAAAATACCGTATAATATAGTGTTACGACGGCACGAGATGAAGTTGCCTTCCCCTGTGATATTCTGAAGATATCACAGAAATCGAGAGAAGTTGCCCGTCGTATCGATATTGCAGTATCCAGACAACGAGGCTGTTGATAAGAGGAAACAAGAGAATAGAATCTCTCGAGACGTTGAAGCGAGAGCACGCACATTCTTTGCATCTTCTTAGTTATTATCTAAATAAAGAGTTGTATTTGTTTGTAGTGTTGTGAGTTAGCTGTTGTAATGTGTTCTCCGGCAAGGCAACGCCGAAGACTCCGCAACAATATCATAATATGCAGTGTATCATTGAAAATACCTTATAATATAACGTAATATGCAGTGTATCATTGAAAATACCTTATAATATAACGTAATATGCAGTGTATCATTGAAAACACCTTATAATATAACGTAATATGCAGTGTATCATTGAAAATACCTTATGATATAACGTATTATGCAGTGTATCATTGAAAATACCTTATAATATATGGTAATTTGTAGTGTATCAATGAAAATACCTTATAATATAACGTAATATGCAGTGTATCATTGAAAATACCTTATAATATAACGTAATATGCAGTGTATCATTGAAAATACCTTGTACTATATAGTAGTTTACCATTGAAAATACCTTATAATATAACGTAATATGCAGAGTATCATTGAAAATACCTTATGATATAACGTAATATGCAGTGTATCATTGAAAATACCTTATAATATATAGTAATTTGTAGTTTATCAGTATAAATACCGTATAGTATAACTTAATATGCAGTGTATCTCTGAAAATACCTTATAAAATAACGTGATATGCAGTCTATCATCGAAAATACCTTATAATATAACGTAATATGCAGTGTATCATTGAAAATACCTTATAATATAACGTAATATGCAGTGTATCATTGAAAATACCTTATAATATAACGTAATATGCAGTGTATCATTGAAAATACCTTATGATATATAGTAGTTTACAATTGAAAATACCATATAATATAACGTAATATGCAGTGTATCATTGAAAATACCTTATAATATACCATAATATGCAGTGTATCATTGAAAATACCTTATAATATATGGTAATTTGTAGTGTATCATTGAAAACACCTTATAATATAACGTAATATGCAGTGTATCATTGAAAATACCTTATGATATAACGTATTATGCAGTGTATCATTGAAAATACCTTATAATATACCATAATATGCAGTTTATCATTGAAAATACCTTATAATATAACGTAATATGCAGTGTATCATTAAAAATACCTTATAATATATAGTAGTTTATCATTGAAAATACCTTATAATATAACGTAATATGCAGTGTATCATTGAAAATACCTTATAATATATCATAATATGCAGTTTATCATTGAAAATACTTTCTAATATATGGTAATTTGTAGTGTATCATTGAAAATACATTATAATATAACGTAATATGCAGTGTATGATTGAAAATACCTTATAATATATAGTAGTTTATCATTGAAAATACCTTATAATATATAGTAGTTTATCATTGAAAATACCTGATAATATATAGTGGTTTATCATTGAAAATACCTTATAATATATCGTAATTTGTAGTGTATCCATGAAAATACCTTATGATATAACGTAATATGCAGTGTATCATTGAAAATACCATATAATATATCGTAATATGCAGTATATCATTGAAAATACTTTATAATATAACGTAATATGCAGTGTGTCATTGAAAATACCTTATAATATAACGTAATATGCAGTGTATCATTGAAAATACCTTGTAATATATAGTAGTTTACCATTGAAAATACCTTATAATATAACGTAATATGCAGAGTATCATTGAAAATACCTTATGATATAACGTAATATGCAGTGTATCATTGAAAATACCTTGTAATATATAGTAGTTTACCATTGAAAATACCTTATAATATAACGTAATATGCAGAGTATCATTGAAAATACCTTATGATATAACGTAATATGCAGTGTATCATTGAAAACACCTTATAATAGATGGTAATTTGTAGTGTATCAATGAAAATACCTTATAATATAACGTAATATGCAGTGTATCATTGAAAATACCTTACAATATATCATAATATGCAGTTTATCATTGAAAATACCATATAATATATCGTAATATGCAGTGTATCATTGAAAATACCTTATAATATAACGTAATATGCAGTGTGTCATTGAAAATACCTTATAATATATAGTAGTTTATCATTGAAAATACCTTATAATATAAAGTAATATGCAGTGTATCATTGAAAATACCTTATAATATACCATAATATGCAGTTTATCATTGAAAATACCTTATAATATAACGTAATATGCAGTGTATCATTGAAAATACCTTATAATATATAGTAATTTGTAGTTTATCAGTATAAATACCGTATAGTATAACTTAATATGCAGTGTATCTCTGAAAATACCTTATAAAATAACGTGATATGCAGTCTATCATCGAAAATACCTTATAATATAACGTAATATGCAGTGTATCATTGAAAATACCTTATAATATAACGTAATATGCAGTGTGTCATTGAAAATACCTTATAATATAACGTAATATGCAGTGTATCATTGAAAATACCTTATGATATATAGTAGTTTACAATTGAAAATACCATATAATATAACGTAATATGCAGTGTATCATTGAAAATACCTTATAATATACCATAATATGCAGTGTATCATTGAAAATACCTTATAATATATGGTAATTTGTAGTGTATCATTGAAAACACCTTATAATATAACGTAATATGCAGTGTATCATTGAAAATACCTTATAATATATCGTATTATGCAGTGTATCATTGAAAATACCTTATAATATATGGTAATTTGTAGTGTATCAATGAAAATACCTTATAATATAACGTAATATGCAGTGTAACCTTGAAAATACCTTATAATATATAGTAGTTTATCATTGAAAATACCTTATAATATAACGTAATATGCAGTGTATCATTGAAAATACCTTATAATATATGGTAATTTGTAGTGTATCATTGAAAATACATTATAATATAACGTAATATGCAGTGTATCATTGAAAATACCTTATAATATATAGTAGTTTATCATTGAAAATACCTTATAATATAACGTAATATGCAGTGTATCATTGAAAATACCTTATAATATATCATAATATGCAGTTTATCATTGAAAATACATTATAATATATGGTAATTTGTAGTGTATCAATGAAAATACCTTATAATATAACGTGATATGCAGTGTATCGTTGAAAATACCTTATAATATAACGTAGTATGCAGTGTAACATTGAAAACACCTTATAATATCACGTAATATGCAGTGTATCATTGAAAATACCTTATAATATAACGTAATATGCAGTGTATCATTGAAAATACCTTGTAATATATAGTAGATAACCATTGAAAATACCTTATAATATAACGTAATATGCAGAGTATCATTGAAAATACCTTATGATATAACGTAATATGCAGTGTATCATTGAAAATACCTTATAATAGATGGTAATTTGTAGTGTATCAATGAAAATACCTTATAATATAACGTAATATGCAGTGTATCATTGAAAATACCTTACAATATATCATAATATGCAGTTTATCATTGAAAATACCATATAATATATCGTAATATGCAGTGTATCATTGAAAATACCTTATAATATAACGTAATATGCAGTGTGTCATTGAAAATACCTTATAATATATAGTAGTTTATCATTGAAAATACCTTATAATATAAAGTAATATGCAGTGTATCATTGAAAATACCTTATAATATACCATAATATGCAGTTTATCATTGAAAATACCTTATAATATAACGTAATATGCAGTGTATCATTGAAAATACCTTATAATATATAGTAATTTGTAGTTTATCAGTATAAATACCGTATAGTATAACTTAATATGCAGTGTATCTCTGAAAATACCTTATAAAATAACGTGATATGCAGTCTATCATCGAAAATACCTTATAATATAACGTAATATGCAGTGTATCATTGAAAATACCTTATAATATAACGTAATATGCAGTGTGTCATTGAAAATACCTTATAATATAACGTAATATGCAGTGTATCATTGAAAATACCTTATGATATATAGTAGTTTACAATTGAAAATACCATATAATATAACGTAATATGCAGTGTATCATTGAAAATACCTTATAATATACCATAATATGCAGTGTATCATTGAAAATACCTTATAATATATGGTAATTTGTAGTGTATCATTGAAAACACCTTATAATATAACGTAATATGCAGTGTATCATTGAAAATACCTTATGATATAACGTATTATGCAGTGTATCATTGAAAATACCTTATAATATATGGTAATTTGTAGTGTATCAATGAAAATACCTTATAATATAACGTAATATGCAGTGTAACCTTGAAAATACCTTATAATATATAGTAGTTTATCATTGAAAATACCTTATAATATAACGTAATATGCAGAGTATCATTGAAAATACCTTATGATATAACGTAATATGCAGTGTATCATTGAAAATACCTTATAATAGATGGTAATTTGTAGTGTATCAATGAAAATACCTTATAATATAACGTAATATGCAGTGTATCATTGAAAATACCTTATAATATATCATAATATGCAGTTTATCATTGAAAATACCATATAATATATCGTAATATGCAGTGTATCATTGAAAATACCTTATAATATAACGTAATATGCAGTGTGTCATTGAAAATACCTTATATATTAATATAACGTAATATGCAGTGTATCATTGAAAATACCTTATAATATACCATAATATGCAGTTTATCATTGAAAATACGTTATAATATAACGTAATATGCAGTGTATCATTGAAAATACCTTATAATATATAGTAGTTTATCAATGAAAATACCTTATAATATAACGTAATATGCAGTGTATCATTGAAAATAGCTTATAATATAACGTAATATGCAGTGTATCATTGAAAATACCTTATAATATATCATAATATGCAGTTTATCATTGAAAATACATTATAATATATGGTAATTTGTAGTGTATCAATGAAAATACCTTATAATATAACGTGATATGCAGTGTATCGTTGAAAATACCTTATAATATATAGTAGTTTATCAATGAAAATACCTTATAATATAACGTAATATGCAGTGTATCATTGAAAATAGCTTATAATATAACGTAATATCCAGTGTATCATTGAAAATACCTTATAATATATCATAATATGCAGTTTATCATTGAAAATACATTATAATATATGGTAATTTGTAGTGTATCAATGAAAATACCTTATAATATAACGTGATATGCAGTGTATCGTTGAAAATACCTTATAATATAACGTAGTATGCAGTGTAACATTGAAAACACCTTATAATATCACGTAATATGCAGTGTATCATTGAAAATACCTTATAATATAACGTAATATGCAGTGTATCATTGAAAATACCTTGTAATATATAGTAGTTTACCATTGAAAATACCTTATAATATAACGTAATATGCAGTGTATCATTGAAAATACCTTATAATATATCATAATATGCAGTGTATCATTGAAAATACCATATAATATAACGTAATATGCAGTGTATCATTGAAAATACCTTATAATATAACGTAATATGCAGTGTATCATTGAAAATACCTTATAATATAACGTAATATGCAGTGTGTCATTGAAAATACCTTATAATATAACGTAATATGCAGTGTATCATTGAAAATACCTTATGATATATAGTAGTTTACAATTGAAAATACCATATAATATAACGTAATATGCAGTGTATCATTGAAAATACCTTATAATATACCATAATATGCAGTGTATCATTGAAAATACCTTATAATATATGGTAATTTGTAGTGTATCATTGAAAACACCTTATAATATAACGTAATATGCAGTGTATCATTGAAAATACCTTATGATATAACGTATTATGCAGTGTATCATTGAAAATACCTTATAATATATGGTAATTTGTAGTGTATCAATGAAAATACCTTATAATATAACGTAATATGCAGTGTAACCTTGAAAATACCTTATAATATATAGTAGTTTATCATTGAAAATACCTTATAATATAACGTAATATGCAGTGTATCATTGAAAATACTTTCTAATATATGGTAATTTGTAGTGTATCATTGAAAATACATTATAATATAACGTAATATTCAGTGTATGATTGAAAATACCTTATAATATATAGTAGTTTATCATTGAAAATACCTTATAATATAACGTAATATGCAGTGTATCATTGAAAATACCTTATAATATATAGTAGTTTATCATTGAAAATATCTTATAATATAAAGTAATATGCAGTGTATCATTGAAAATACCTTATAATATATAGTAGTTTATCATTGAAAATACCTTATAATATAACGTAATATGCAGTGTATCATTGAAAATACCTTATAATATATCATAATATGCAGTTTATCATTGAAAATACATTATAATATATGGTAATTTGTAGTGTATCAATGAAAATACCTTATAATATAACGTGATATGCAGTGTATCGTTGAAAATACCTTATAATATAACGTAATATGCAGTGTATCATTGAAAATACCTTATAATATATCATAATATGCAGTTTATCATTGAAAATACATTATAATATATGGTAATTTGTAGTGTATCAATGAAAATACCTTATAATATAACGTGATATGCAGTGTATCGTTGAAAATACCTTATAATATAACGTAGTATGCAGTGTAACATTGAAAACACCTTATAATATCACGTAATATGCAGTGTATCATTGAAAATACCTTATAATATAACGTAATATGCAGTGTATCATTGAAAATACCTTGTAATATATAGTAGATAACCATTGAAGATACCTTATAATATAACGTAATATGCAGAGTATCATTGAAAATACCTTATGATATAACGTAATATGCAGTGTATCATTGAAAATACCTTATAATAGATGGTAATTTGTAGTGTATCAATGAAAATACCTTATAATATAACGTAATATGCAGTGTATCATTGAAAATACCTTACAATATATCATAATATGCAGTTTATCATTGAAAATACCATATAATATATCGTAATATGCAGTGTATCATTGAAAATACCTTATAATATAACGTAATATGCAGTGTGTCATTGAAAATACCTTATAATATATAGTAGTTTATCATTGAAAATACCTTATAATATAAAGTAATATGCAGTGTATCATTGAAAATACCTTATAATATACCATAATATGCAGTTTATCATTGAAAATACCTTATAATATAACGTAATATGCAGTGTATCATTGAAAATACCTTATAATATATAGTAATTTGTAGTTTATCAGTATAAATACCGTATAGTATAACTTAATATGCAGTGTATCTCTGAAAATACCTTATAAAATAACGTGATATGCAGTCTATCATCGAAAATACCTTATAATATAACGTAATATGCAGTGTATCATTGAAAATACCTTATAATATAACGTAATATGCAGTGTATCATTGAAAATACCTTATAATATAACGTAATATGCAGTGTATCATTGAAAATACCTTATGATATATAGTAGTTTACAATTGAAAATACCATATAATATAACGTAATATGCAGTGTATCATTGAAAATACCTTATAATATACCATAATATGCAGTGTATCATTGAAAATACCTTATAATATATGGTAATTTGTAGTGTATCATTGAAAACACCTTATAATATAACGTAATATGCAGTGTATCATTGAAAATACCTTATGATATAACGTATTATGCAGTGTATCATTGAAAATACCTTATAATATATGGTAATTTGTAGTGTATCAATGAAAATACCTTATAATATAACGTAATATGCAGTGTAACCTTGAAAATACCTTATAATATATAGTAGTTTATCATTGAAAATACCTTATAATATAACGTAATATGCAGTGTATCATTGAAAATACCTTATAATTGATGGTAATTTGTAGTGTATCAATGAAAATACCTTATAATATAACGTAATATGCAGTGTATCATTGAAAATACCTTATAATATATAGTAGTTTATCAATGAAAATACCTTATAATATAACGTAATATGCAGTGTATCATTGAAAATAGCTTATAATATAACGTAATATGCAGTGTGTCATCGAAAATACCTTATAATATATCATAATATGCAGTTTATCATTGAAAATACATTATAATATATGGTAATTTGTAGTGTATCAATGAAAATACCTTATAATATAACGTGATATGCAGTGTATCGTTGAAAATACCTTATAATATAACGTAGTATGCAGTGTAACATTGAAAACACCTTATAATATCACGTAATATGCAGTGTATCATTGAAAATACCTTATAATATAACGTAATATGCAGTGTATCATTGAAAATACCTTGTAATATATAGTAGTTTACCATTGAAAATACCTTATAATATAACGTAATATGCAGAGTATCATTGAAAATACCTTATGATATAACGTAATATGCAGTGTATCATTGAAAATACCTTATAATAGATGGTAATTTGTAGTGTATCAATGAAAATACCTTATAATATAACGTAATATGCAGTGTATCATTGAAAATACCTTATAATATATCATAATATGCAGTTTATCATTGAAAATACCATATAATATATCGTAATATGCAGTGTATCATTGAAAATACCTTATAATATAACGTAATATGCAGTGTGTCATTGAAAATACCTTATATATTAATATAACGTAATATGCAGTGTATCATTGAAAATACCTTATAATATACCATAATATGCAGTTTATCATTGAAAATACGTTATAATATAACGTAATATGCAGTGTATCATTGAAAATACCTTATAATATATAGTAGTTTATCAATGAAAATACCTTATAATATAACGTAATATGCAGTGTATCATTGAAAATAGCTTATAATATAACGTAATATGCAGTGTATCATTGAAAATACCTTATAATATATCATAATATGCAGTTTATCATTGAAAATACATTATAATATATGGTAATTTGTAGTGTATCAATGAAAATACCTTATAATATAACGTGATATGCAGTGTATCGTTGAAAATACCTTATAATATATAGTAGTTTATCAATGAAAATACCTTATAATATAACGTAATATGCAGTGTATCATTGAAAATAGCTTATAATATAACGTAATATCCAGTGTATCATTGAAAATACCTTATAATATATCATAATATGCAGTTTATCATTGAAAATACATTATAATATTTGGTAATTTGTAGTGTATCAATGAAAATACCTTATAATATAACGTGATATGCAGTGTATCGTTGAAAATACCTTATAATATAACGTAGTATGCAGTGTAACATTGAAAACACCTTATAATATCACGTAATATGCAGTGTATCATTGAAAATACCTTATAATATAACGTAATATGCAGTGTATCATTGAAAATACCTTGTAATATATAGTAGTTTACCATTGAAAATACCTTATAATATAACGTAATATGCAGTGTATCATTGAAAATACCTTATAATATAACGTAATATGCAGTGTATCATTGAAAACACCTTATAATATAACGTAATATGCAGTGTATCATTGAAAATACCTTATAATATATAGTAGTTTATCATTGAAAATATCTTATAATATAACGTAATATGCAGTGTATCATTGAAAATACCTTGTAATATATAGTAGTTTACCATTGAAAATACCTTATAATATAACGTAATATGCAGAGTATCATTGAAAATACCTTATGATATAACGTAATATGCAGTGTATCATTGAAAATACCTTATAATAGATGGTAATTTGTAGTGTATCAATGAAAATACCTTATAATATAACGTAATATGCAGTGTATCATTGAAAATACCTTATAATATATCATAATATGCAGTTTATCATTGAAAATACCATATAATATATCGTAATATGCAGTGTATCATTGAAAATACCTTATAATATAACGTAATATGCAGTGTGTCATTGAAAATACCTTATATATTAATATAACGTAATATGCAGTGTATCATTGAAAATACCTTATAATATACCATAATATGCAGTTTATCATTGAAAATACGTTATAATATAACGTAATATGCAGTGTATCATTGAAAATACCTTATAATATATAGTAGTTTATCAATGAAAATACCTTATAATATAACGTAATATGCAGTGTATCATTGAAAATACCTTATAATATAACGTAATATGCAGTGTATCATTGAAAATACCTTATAATATATCATAATATGCAGTTTATCATTGAAAATACATTATAATATATGGTAATTTGTAGTGTATCAATGAAAATACCTTATAATATAACGTAATATGCAGTGTATCGTTGAAAATACCTTATAATATATAGTAGTTTATCAATGAAAATACCTTATAATATAACGTAATATGCAGTGTATCATTGAAAATAGCTTATAATATAACGTAATATCCAGTGTATCATTGAAAATACCTTATAATATATCATAATATGCAGTTTATCATTGAAAATACATTATAATATATGGTAATTTGTAGTGTATCAATGAAAATACCTTATAATATAACGTGATATGCAGTGTATCGTTGAAAATACCTTATAGTATAACGTAGTATGCAGTGTAACATTGAAAACACCTTATAATATCACGTAATATGCAGTGTATCATTGAAAATACCTTATAATATAACGTAATATGCAGTGTATCATTGAAAATACCTTGTAATATATAGTAGTTTACCATTGAAAATACCTTATAATATAACGTAATATGCAGTGTATCATTGAAAATACCTTATAATATAACGTAATATGCAGTGTATCATTGAAAACACCTTATAATATAACGTAATATGCAGTGTATCATTGAAAATACCTTATAATATATAGTAGTTTATCATTGAAAATATCTTATAATATAAAGTAATATGCAGTGTATCATTGAAAATACCTTATAATATATAGTAGTTTATCATTGAAAATACCTTATAATATAACGTAATATGCAGTGTATCATTGAAAATACCTTATAATATATCATAATATGCAGTTTATCATTGAAAATACATTATAATATATGGTAATTTGTAGTGTATCAATGAAAATACCTTATAATATAACGTGATATGCAGTGTATCGTTGAAAATACCTTATAATATAACGTAGTATGCATAGTAACATTGAAAACACCTTATAATATCACGTAATATGCAGTGTATCATTGAAAATACCTTATAATATAACGTAATATGCAGTGTATCATTGAAAATACCTTGTAATATATAGTAGTTTATCAATGAAAATACCTTATAATATAACGTAATATGCAGTGTATCATTGAAAATACCTTATAATATAACGTAATATGCAGTGTATCATTGAAAATACCTTATAATATATCATAATATGCAGTTTATCATTGAAAATACATTATAATATATGGTAATTTGTAGTGTATCAATGAAAATACCTTATAATATAACGTGATATGCAGTGTATCGTTGAAAATACCTTATAATATATAGTAGTTTATCAATGAAAATACCTTATAATATAACGTAATATGCAGTGTATCATTGAAAATAGCTTATAATATAACGTAATATCCAGTGTATCATTGAAAATACCTTATAATATATCATAATATGCAGTTTATCATTGAAAATACATTATAATATATGGTAATTTGTAGTGTATCAATGAAAATACCTTATAATATAACGTGATATGCAGTGTATCGTTGAAAATACCTTATAATATAACGTAATATGCAGTGTATTATTGAAAATACCTTATGATATAACGTATTATGCAGTGTATCATTGAAAATACCTTATAATATATGGTAATTTGTAGTGTATCAATGAAAATACCTTATAATATAACGTAATATGCAGTGTAACCTTGAAAATACCTTATAATATATAGTAGTTTATCATTGAAAATACCTTATAATATAACGTAATATGCAGTGTATCATTGAAAATACCTTATAATTGATGGTAATTTGTAGTGTATCAATGAAAATACCTTATAATATAACGTAATATGCAGTGTATCATTGAAAATACCTTATAATATATAGTAGTTTATCAATGAAAATACCTTATAATATAACGTAATATGCAGTGTATCATTGAAAATAGCTTATAATATAACGTAATATGCAGTGTGTCATCGAAAATACCTTATAATATATCATAATATGCAGTTTATCATTGAAAATACATTATAATATATGGTAATTTGTAGTGTATCAATGAAAATACCTTATAATATAACGTGATATGCAGTGTATCGTTGAAAATACCTTATAATATAACGTAGTATGCAGTGTAACATTGAAAACACCTTATAATATCACGTAATATGCAGTGTATCATTGAAAATACCTTATAATATAACGTAATATGCAGTGTATCATTGAAAATACCTTGTAATATATAGTAGTTTACCATTGAAAATACCTTATAATATAACGTAATATGCAGAGTATCATTGAAAATACCTTATGATATAACGTAATATGCAGTGTATCATTGAAAATACCTTATAATAGATGGTAATTTGTAGTGTATCAATGAAAATACCTTATAATATAACGTAATATGCAGTGTATCATTGAAAATACCTTATAATATATCATAATATGCAGTTTATCATTGAAAATACCATATAATATATCGTAATATGCAGTGTATCATTGAAAATACCTTATAATATAACGTAATATGCAGTGTGTCATTGAAAATACCTTATATATTAATATAACGTAATATGCAGTGTATCATTGAAAATACCTTATAATATACCATAATATGCAGTTTATCATTGAAAATACGTTATAATATAACGTAATATGCAGTGTATCATTGAAAATACCTTATAATATATAGTAGTTTATCAATGAAAATACCTTATAATATAACGTAATATGCAGTGTATCATTGAAAATAGCTTATAATATAACGTAATATGCAGTGTATCATTGAAAATACCTTATAATATATCATAATATGCAGTTTATCATTGAAAATACATTATAATATATGGTAATTTGTAGTGTATCAATGAAAATACCTTATAATATAACGTGATATGCAGTGTATCGTTGAAAATACCTTATAATATATAGTAGTTTATCAATGAAAATACCTTATAATATAACGTAATATGCAGTGTATCATTGAAAATAGCTTATAATATAACGTAATATCCAGTGTATCATTGAAAATACCTTATAATATATCATAATATGCAGTTTATCATTGAAAATACATTATAATATATGGTAATTTGTAGTGTATCAATGAAAATACCTTATAATATAACGTGATATGCAGTGTATCGTTGAAAATACCTTATAATATAACGTAGTATGCAGTGTAACATTGAAAACACCTTATAATATAACGTAATATGCAGTGTATCATTGAAAATACCTTATAATATAACGTAATATGCAGTGTATCATTGAAAATACCTTGTAATATATAGTAGTTTACCATTGAAAATACCTTATAATATAACGTAATATGCAGTGTATCATTGAAAATACCTTATAATATAACGTAATATGCAGTGTATCATTGAAAACACCTTATAATATAACGTAATATGCAGTGTATCATTGAAAATACCTTATAATATATAGTAGTTTATCATTGAAAATATCTTATAATATAAAGTAATATGCAGTGTATCATTGAAAATACCTTATAATATATAGTAGTTTATCATTGAAAATACCTTATAATATAACGTAATATGCAGTGTATCATTGAAAATACCTTATAATATATCATAATATGCAGTTTATCATTGAAAATACATTATAATATATGGTAATTTGTAGTGTATCAATGAAAATACCTTATAATATAACGTGATATGCAGTGTATCGTTGAAAATACCTTATAATATAACGTAGTATGCATAGTAACATTGAAAACACCTTATAATATCACGTAATATGCAGTGTATCATTGAAAATACCTTATAATATAACGTAATATGCAGTGTATCATTGAAAATACCTTGTAATATATAGTAGTTTATCAATGAAAATACCTTATAATATAACGTAATATGCAGTGTATCATTGAAAATACCTTATAATATAACGTAATATGCAGTGTATCATTGAAAATACCTTATAATATATCATAATATGCAGTTTATCATTGAAAATACATTATAATATATGGTAATTTGTAGTGTATCAATGAAAATACCTTATAATATAACGTGATATGCAGTGTATCGTTGAAAATACCTTATAATATATAGTAGTTTATCAATGAAAATACCTTATAATATAACGTAATATGCAGTGTATCATTGAAAATAGCTTATAATATAACGTAATATCCAGTGTATCATTGAAAATACCTTATAATATATCATAATATGCAGTTTATCATTGAAAATACATTATAATATATGGTAATTTGTAGTGTATCAATGAAAATACCTTATAATATAACGTGATATGCAGTGTATCGTTGAAAATACCTTATAATATAACGTAATATGCAGTGTATTATTGAAAATACCTTATGATATAACGTATTATGCAGTGTATCATTGAAAATACCATATAATATATGGTAATTTGTAGTGTATCAATGAAAATACCTTATAATATAACGTAATATGCAGTGTATCATTGAAAACACCTTATAATATAACGTAATATGCAGTGTATCATTGAAAATACCTTATGATATAACGTAATATGCAGTGTATCATTGAAAATACCTTATAATATATGGTAATTTGTAGTGTATCAATGAAAATACCTTATAATATAACGTAATATGCAGTGTTATCATTGAAAATACC
>CAKAJI010000140.1:112604-228518 GCA_916610255.1 Lasioglossum lativentre | reverse complement strand
GATAAACTACGTTATATTATAAGGTATTTTCAATGATACACTGCATATTAGGATATGTTATAAGGTATTTTCAATGATACACTGCATATTACGTTATATTATAAGGTATTTTCAATGATAAACTACGATATATTAGAAGGTATTTTCAATGATACACTGCATATTACGTTATATTATAAGGTATTTTCAATGATACACTGTATATTACGTTATATTATAAGGTATTTTCAATGATACACTGTATATTACGTTATATTACATGGTATTTTCTATGATACACTGCATATTACGTTATATTATAAGGTTATTTTCAATGATACACTGCATATTACGTTATATTATAAGGTATTTTCAATGATACACTGCATATTAGGATATGTTATAAGGTATTTTCAAAGATACACTACAAATTACGATATGTTATAAGGTTTTTTCAATGATACACTGCATATTACGTTATATTACATGGTATTTTCAATGATACACTGCATATTACGTTATATTACATGGTATTTTCAATGATACACTGCATATTTCGTTATATTATATGGTATTTTCAATGATACACTGTATATTACGTTATATTACATGGTATTTTCTATGATACACTGCATATTACGTTATATTATAAGGTATTTTCAATGATACACTGCATATTACGTTATATTATAAGGTATTTTCAATGATACACTGCATATTAGGATATGTTATATGGTATTTTCAAAGATACACTACAAATTACGATATGTTATAAGGTATTTTCAATGATACACTGCATATTACGTTATATTACATGGTATTTTCAATGATACACTGCATATTACGTTATATTATAAGGTATTTTCAATGATACACTGTATATTACGTTATATTACATGGTATTTTCTATGATACACTGCATATTACGTTATATTATAAGGTATTTTCAATGATACACTGCATATTACGTGATATTATAAGGTATTTTCTATGATATACTGCATATTAGGATATGTTATAAGGTATTTTCAATGATGCACTGCATATTACGTTATATTATAAGGTATTTTCAATGATACACTGTATATTACGTTATATTACATGGTATTTTCAATGATACACTACGATATATTAGAAGGTATTTTCAATGATACACTGCATATTACGTTATATTATAAGGTATTTTCAATGATACACTGTATATTACGTTATATTACATGGTATTTTCTATGATACACTGCATATTACGTTATATTATAAGGTATTTTCAATGATACACTGCATATTACGTGATATTATAAGGTATTTTCTATGATATACTGCATATTAGGATATGTTATAAGGTATTTTCAATGATGCACTGCATATTACGTTATATTATAAGGTATTTTCAATGATACACTGTATATTACGTTATATTACATGGTATTTTCAATGATACACTACGATATATTAGAAGGTATTTTCAATGATACACTGCATATTACGTTATATTATAAGGTATTTTCAATGATACACTGTATATTACGTTATATTACATGGTATTTTCTATGATACACTGCATATTACGTTATATTATAAGGTATTTTCAATGATACACTGCATATTACGTTATATTATAAGGTATTTTCAATGATACACTGCATATTACGTTATATTATAAGGTATTTTCAATGATGCACTGCATGTTACGTTATATTATAAGGTATTTTCAATGATGCACTGCATATTACGTTATATTATAAGGTATTTTCAATGATACACTGTATATTACGTTATATTACATGGTATTTTCAATGATACACTGCATATTACGTTATATTATAAGGTATTTTCAATGATACACTGCATATTACGTTATATTATAAGGTATTTTCAATGATACACTGCATATTACGTTTTATTATAAGGTATTTTCAATGATACAGTGCATATTTGGATATGTTATAAGGTATTTTCAATGATACACTGCATATTACGTTATATTATAAGGTATTTTCAATGATACACTGCATATTAGGATATGTTATAAGGTATTTTCAAAGATACACTACAAATTACGATATGTTATAAGGTATTTTCAATGATACACTGCATATTACGTTATATTACATGGTATTTTCAATGATACACTGCATATTACGTTATATTATAAGGTATTTTCAATGATACACTGTATATTACGTTATATTACATGGTATTTTCTATGATACACTGCATATTACGTTATATTATAAGGTATTTTCAATGATACACTGCATATTACGTTATATTATAAGGTATTTTCAATGATACACTGCATATTACGTTATATTATAAGGTATTTTCAATGATACACTGCATATTAGGATATGTTATAAGGTATTTTCAATGATACACTGCATATTACGTTATATTATAAGGAATTTTCAATGATAAACTACGTTATATTATAAGGTATTTTCAATGATACACTGCATATTAGGATATGTTATAAGGTATTTTCAATGATACACTGCATATTACGTTATATTATAAGGAATTTTCAATGATAAACTACGATATATTAGAAGGTATTTTCAATGATACACTGCATATTACGTTATATTATAAGGTATTTTCAATGATACACTGTATATTACGTTATATTATAAGGTATTTTCAATGATACACTGTATATTACGTTATATTACATGGTATTTTCTATGATACACTGCATATTACGTTATATTATAAGGTATTTTCAATGATACACTGCATATTACGTTATATTATAAGGTATTTTCAATGATACACTGCATATTAGGATATGTTATAAGGTATTTTCAAAGATACACTACAAATTACGATATGTTATAAAGTTTTTTCAATGATACACTGCATATTACGTTATATTACATGGTATTTTCAATGATACACTGCATATTACGTTATATTATAAGGTATTTTCAATGATACACTGTATATTACGTTATATTACATGGTATTTTCTATGATACACTGCATATTACGTTATATTATAAGGTATTTTCAATGATACACTGCATATTACGTTATTGTATAAGGTATTTTCAATGATACACTGCATATTACGTTATATTATAAGGTATTTTCAATGATACACTGCATATTAGGATATGTTATAAGGTATATTCAATGATACACTGCATATTACGTTATATTATAAGGTATTTTCAATAATAAACTACGATATATTAGAAGGTATTTTCAATGATACACTGCATATTACGTTATATTATAAGGTATTTTCAATGATACACTGCATATTACGTATTATTATAAGGTATTTTCAATGATACAGTGCATATTAGGATATGTTATAAGGTATTTTCAATGATACACTGCATATTACGTTATATTATAAGGTATTTTCAATGATACACTGCATATTACGTTATATTATAATGTATTTTCAATGATACACTGCATATTACGTTATATTATAAGGTATTTTCAATGATACACTGCATATTACGTTATATTATAATGTATTTTCAATGATACACTGCATATTACGTTATATTATAAGGTATTTTCAATGATACACTGCATATTACGTTATATTATAAGCTATTTTCAATGATACACTGCATATTACGTTATATTATAAGGTATTTTCAATGATACACTGCATATTACGTTATATTATAAGGTATTTTCAATGATACACTGCATATTAGGATATGTTATAAGGTATTTTCAAAGATACACTACAAATTACGATATGTTATACGGTATTTTCAATGATACACTGCATATTACGTTATATTACATGGTATTTTCAATGATACACTGCATATTACGTTATATTATAAGGTATTTTCAATGATACACTGTATATTACGTTATATTACATGGTATTTTCTATGATACACTGCATATTACGTTATATTATAAGGTATTTTCAATGATACACTGCATATTACGTTATTTTATAAGGTATTTTCAATGATACACTGCATATTACGTTATATTATAAGGTATTTTCAATGATACACTGCATATTAGGATATGTTATAAGGTATTTTCAATGATGCACTGCATATTACGTTATATTATAAGGTATTTTCAATGATACACTGTATATTACGTTATATTACATGGTATTTTCAATGATACACTACGATATATTAGAAGGTATTTTCAATGATACACTGCATATTACGTTATATTATAAGGTATTTTCAATGATACACTGTATATAACGTTATATTACATGGTATTTTCTATGATACACTGCATATTACGTTATATTATAAGGTATTTTCAATGATACACTGCATATTACGTTATATTATAAGGTATTTTCAATGATACACTGCATATTACGTTATATTATAAGGTATTTTCAATGATGCACTGCATGTTACGTTATATTATAAGGTATTTTCAATGATGCACTGCATATTACGTTATATTATAAGGTATTTTCAATGATACACTGTATATTACGTTATATTACATGGTATTTTCAATGATACACTGCATATTACGTTATATTATAAGGTATTTTCAATGATACACTGCATATTACGTTATATTATAAGGTATTTTCAATGATACACTGCATATTACGTTTTATTATAAGGTATTTTCAATGATACAGTGCATATTAGGATATGTTATAAGGTATTTTCAATGATACACTGCATATTACGTTATATTATAAGGTATTTTCAATGATACACTGCATATTAGGATATGTTATAAGGTATTTTCAAAGATACACTACAAATTACGATATGTTATAAGGTATTTTCAATGATACACTGCATATTACGTTATATTACATGGTATTTTCAATGATACACTGCATATTACGTTATATTATAAGGTATTTTCAATGATACACTGTATATTACGTTATATTACATGGTATTTTCTATGATACACTGCATATTACGTTATATTATAAGGTATTTTCAATGATACACTGCATATTACGTTATATTATAAGGTATTTTCAATGATACACTGCATATTACGTTATATTATAAGGTATTTTCAATGATACACTGCATATTAGGATATGTTATAAGGTATTTTCAATGATACACTGCATATTACGTTATATTATAAGGTATTTTCAATGATAAACTACGTTATATTATAAGGTATTTTCAATGATACACTGCATATTAGGATATGTTATAAGGTATTTTCAATGATACACTGCATATTACGTTATATTATAAGGAATTTTCAATGATAAACTACGATATATTAGAAGGTATTTTCAATGATACACTGCATATTACGTTATATTATAAGGTATTTTCAATGATACACTGTATATTACGTTATATTATAAGGTATTTTCAATGATACACTGTATATTACGTTATATTACATGGTATTTTCTATGATACACTGCATATTACGTTATATTATAAGGTATTTTCAATGATACACTGCATATTACGTTATATTATAAGGTATTTTCAATGATACACTGCATATTAGGATATGTTATAAGGTATTTTCAAAGATACACTACAAATTACGATATGTTATAAGGTTTTTTCAATGATACACTGCATATTACGTTATATTACATGGTATTTTCAATGATACACTGCATATTACGTTATATTATAAGGTATTTTCAATGATACACTGTATATTACGTTATATTACATGGTATTTTCTATGATACACTGCATATTACGTTATATTATAAGGTATTTTCAATGATACACTGCATATTACGTTATTGTATAAGGTATTTTCAATGATACACTGCATATTACGTTATATTATAAGGTATTTTCAATGATACACTGCATATTAGGATATGTTATAAGGTATATTCAATGATACACTGCATATTACGTTATATTATAAGGTATTTTCAATAATAAACTACGATATATTAGAAGGTATTTTCAATGATACACTGCATATTACGTTATATTATAAGGTATTTTCAATGATACACTGCATATTACGTTATATTATAAGGTATTTTCAATGATACACTGCATATTACGTATTATTATAAGGTATTTTCAATGATACAGTGCATATTAGGATATGTTATAAGGTATTTTCAATGATACACTGCATATTACGTTATATTATAAGGTATTTTCAATGATACACTGCATATTACGTTATATTATAATGTATTTTCAATGATACACTGCATATTACGTTATATTATAAGGTATTTTCAATGATACACTGCATATTACGTTATATTATAATGTATTTTCAATGATACACTGCATATTACGTTATATTATAAGGTATTTTCAATGATACACTGCATATTACGTTATATTATAAGCTATTTTCAATGATACACTGCATATTACGTTATATTATAAGGTATTTTCAATGATACACTGCATATTACGTTATATTATAAGGTATTTTCAATGATACACTGCATATTAGGATATGTTATAAGGTATTTTCAATGATACACTGTATATTACGTTATATTACATGGTATTTTCTATGATACACTGCATATTACGTTATATTATAAGGTATTTTCAATGATACACTGCATATTACGTTATTTTATAAGGTATTTTCAATGATACACTGCATATTACGTATTATTATAAGGTATTTTCAATGATACAGTGCATATTAGGATATGTTATAAGGTATTTTCAATGATACACTGCATATTACGTTATATTATAAGGTATTTTCAATGATACACTGCATATTACGTTATATTATAATGTATTTTCAATGATACACTGCATATTACGTTATATTATAAGGTATTTTCAATGATACACTGCATATTACGTTATATTATAATGTATTTTCAATGATACACTGCATATTACGTTATATTATAAGGTATTTTCAATGATACACTGCATATTACGTTATATTATAAGGTATTTTCAATGATACACTGTATATTACGTTATATTACATGGTATTTTCTATGATACACTGCATATTACGTTATATTATAAGGTATTTTCAATGATACACTGCATATTACGTTATATTATAAGGTATTTTCAATGATACACTGCATATTACGTTATATTATAAGGTATTTTCAATGATACACTGCATATTAGGATATGTTATAAGGTATTTTCAAAGATACACTACAAATTACGATATGTTATAAGGTATTTTCAATGATACACTGCATATTACGTTATATTACATGGTATTTTCAATGATACACTGCATATTACGTTATATTATAAGGTATTTTCAATGATACACTGTATATTACGTTATATTACATGGTATTTTCTATGATACACTGCATATTACGTTATATTATAAGGTATTTTCAATGATACACTGCATATTACGTTATATTATAAGGTATTTTCAATGATACACTGCATATTACGTTATATTATAAGGTATTTTCAATGATACACTGCATATTAGGATATGTTATAAGGTATTTTCAATGATACACTGCATATTACGTTATATTATAAGGAATTTTCAATGATAAACTACGTTATATTATAAGGTATTTTCAATGATACACTGCATATTAGGATACGTTATAAGGTATTTTCAATGATACACTGCATATTACGTTATATTATAAGGAATTTTCAATGATAAACTACGATATATTAGAAGGTATTATCAATGATACATTGCATGTTACGTTTTATTATAAGGTATTTTCAATGATACAGTGCATATTAGGATATGTTATAAGGTATTTTCAATGATACACTGCATATTACGTTATATTATAAGGTATTTTCAATGATACACTGCATATTACGTTATATTACATGGTATTTTCAATGATACACTGCATATTACGTTATATTATAAGGTATTTTCAATGATACACTGTATATTACGTTATATTACATGGTATTTTCTATGATACACTGCATATTACGTTATATTATAAGGTATTTTCAATGATACACTGCATATTACGTTATATTATAAGGTATTTTCAATGATACACTGCATATTACGTTATATTATAAGGTATTTTCAATGATACACTGCATATTAGGATATGTTATAAGGTATTTTCAATGATACACTGCATATTACGTTATATTATAAGGAATTTTCAATGATAAACTACGTTATATTATAAGGTATTTTCAATGATACACTGCATATTAGGATACGTTATAAGGTATTTTCAATGATACACTGCATATTACGTTATATTATAAGGAATTTTCAATGATAAACTACGATATATTAGAAGGTATTATCAATGATACATTGCATGTTACGTTTTATTATAAGGTATTTTCAATGATACAGTGCATATTAGGATATGTTATAAGGTATTTTCAATGATACACTGCATATTACGTTATATTATAAGGTATTTTCAATGATACACTGCATATTACGTTATATTATAAGGTATTTTCAATGATAAACTACGATATATTAGAAGGTATTTTCAATGACACACTGCATATTACGTTATATTATAAGGTATTTTCAATGATACACTGCATATTACGTTATATTATAAGGTATTTTCAATGATACACTGCATATTACGATATGATGTAAGGTATTTTCAATGACATACTACCATATTACGTTATATTATAAGGTATTTTCAATGATACACTGCATATTACGTTATATTATAAGGTATTTTCAATGATAAACTACGATATATTAGAAGGTATTTTCAATGATACACTGCATATTACGTTATATTATAAGGTATTTTCAATGATACACTGTATATTACGTTATATTACATGGTATTTTCTATGATACACTGCATATTACGTTATCTTATAAGGTATTTTCAATGATACACTGCATATTACGTTATATTATAAGGTATTTTCAATGATACACTGCATATTACGTTATATTATAAGGTATTTTCAATGATACACTGCATATTAGGATATGTTATAAGGTATTTTCAATGATACACTGCATATTACGTTATATTATAAGGAATTTTCAATGAAAAACTACGATATATTAGAAGGTATTTTCAATGATACACTGCATATTGCGTTATATTATAAGGTATTTTCAATGATACACTGTATATTACGTTATATTACATGGTATTTTCTATGATACACTGCATATTACGTTATATTATAAGGTATTTTCAATGATACACTGCATATTACGTTATATTATAAGGTATTTTCAATGATACACTGCATATTACGTTATATTATAAGGTATTTTCAATGATACACTGCATATTAGGATATGTTATAAGGTATTTTCAATGATACACTGCATATTACGTTATATTATAAGGAATTTTCAATGATAAACTACGATATATTAGAAGGTATTTTCAATGATACACTGCATATTACGTTATATTATAAGGTATTTTCAATGATACACTGTATATTACGTTATATTACATGGTATTTTCTATGATACACTGCATATTACGTTATATTATAAGGTATTTTCAATGATACACTGCATATTACGTTATATTATAAGGTATTTTCAATGATACACTGCATATTGCGTTATATTATAAGGTATTTTCAATGATACACTGCATATTACGCTATATTATAAGGTATTTTCAATGATACACTGCACATTACGTTATATTATAAGGTATTTTCAATGATACACTGCATGTTACTTTATAATATAAGGTATTTTCAATGATACACTGCATATTACGTTATATTATAAGGTATTTTCTATGATACACTGCATATTAGGATATGTTATAAGGTATTTTCAATGATGCACTGCATATTACGTTATATTATAAGGTATTTTCAATGATACACTGTATATTACGTTATATTACATGGTATTTTCAATGATACACTGCATATTACGTTATATTATAAGATATTTTCAATGATACACTGCATATTACGTTATATTATAAGGTATTCTCAATGATACACTGCATATTACGTTATATTATAAGGTATTTTCAATGATACAGTGCATATTAGGATATGTTATAAGGTATTTTCAATGATACACTGCATATTACGTTATATTATAAGGTATTTTCAATGATACAATGCATATTACGATATGATGTAAGGTATTTTCAATGACACACTGCATATTACGTTATATTATAAGGTATTTTCAATGATACACTGCATATTACGTTATTGTATAAGGTATTTTCAATGATACACTGCATATTAGGATATGTTATAAGGTATTTTCAAAGATACACTACAAATTACGATATGTTATAAGGTATTTTCAATGATACACTGCATATTACGTTATATTACATGGTATTTTCAATGATACACTGCATATTACGTTATATTATAAGGTATTTTCAATGATACACTGTATATTACGTTATATTACATGGTATTTTCTATGATACACTGCATATTACGTTATATTATAAGGTATTTTCAATGATACACTGCATATTACGTTATATTATAAGGTATTTTCAATGATACACTGCATATTACGTTATATTATAAGGTATTTTCAATGATACACTGCATATTAGGATATGTTATAAGGTATTTTCAATGATACACTGCATATTACGTTATATTATAAGGAATTTTCAATGATAAACTACGTTATATTATAAGGTATTTTCAATGATACACTGCATATTAGGATATGTTATAAGGTATTTTCAATGATACACTGCATATTACGTTATATTATAAGGAATTTTCAATGATAAACTACGATATATTAGAAGGTATTATCAATGATACATTGCATGTTACGTTTTATTATAAGGTATTTTCAATGATACAGTGCATATTAGGATATGTTATAAGGTATTTTCAATGATACACTGCATATTACGTTATATTATAAGGTATTTTCAATGATACACTGCATATTACGTTATATTATAAGGTATTTTCAATGATAAACTACGATATATTAGAAGGTATTTTCAATGACACACTGCATATTACGTTATATTATAAGGTATTTTCAATGATAAACTACGATATATTAGAAGGTATTTTCAATGATACACTGCATATTACGTTATATTATAAGGTATTTTCAATGATACACTGTATATTACGTTATATTACATGGTATTTTCTATGATACACTGCATATTACGTTATCTTATAAGGTATTTTCAATGATACACTGCATATTACGTTATATTATAAGGTATTTTCAATGATACACTGTATATTACGTTATATTATAAGGTATTTTCAATGATACACTGCATATTAGGATATGTTATAAGGTATTTTCAATGATACACTGCATATTACGTTATATTATAAGGAATTTTCAATGAAAAACTACGATATATTAGAAGGTATTTTCAATGATACACTGCATATTGCGTTATATTATAAGGTATTTTCAATGATACACTGTATATTACGTTATATTACATGGTATTTTCTATGATACACTGCATATTACGTTATATTATAAGGTATTTTCAATGATACACTGCATATTACGTTATATTATAAGGTATTTTCAATGATACACTGCATATTACGATATGATGTAAGGTATTTTCAATGACATACTACCATATTACGTTATATTATAAGGTATTTTCAATGATACACTGCATATTACGTTATATTATAAGGTATTTTCAATGATAAACTACGATATATTAGAAGGTATTTTCAATGATACACTGCATATTACGTTATATTATAAGGTATTTTCAATGATACACTGTATATTACGTTATATTACATGGTATTTTCTATGATACACTGCATATTACGTTATCTTATAAGGTATTTTCAATGATACACTGCATATTACGTTATATTATAAGGTATTTTCAATGATACACTGTATATTACGTTATATTATAAGGTATTTTCAATGATACACTGCATATTAGGATATGTTATAAGGTATTTTCAATGATACACTGCATATTACGTTATATTATAAGGAATTTTCAATGAAAAACTACGATATATTAGAAGGTATTTTCAATGATACACTGCATATTGCGTTATATTATAAGGTATTTTCAATGATACACTGTATATTACGTTATATTACATGGTATTTTCTATGATACACTGCATATTACGTTATATTATAAGGTATTTTCAATGATACACTGCATATTACGTTATATTATAATGTATTTTCAATGATACACTGCATATTACGTTATATTATAAGGTATTTTCAATGATACACTGCATATTACGTTATATTATAATGTATTTTCAATGATACACTGCATATTACGTTATATTATAAGGTATTTTCAATGATACACTGCATATTACGTTATATTATAAGGTATTTTCAATGATAAACTACGATATATTAGAAGGTATTTTCAATGATACACTGCATATTACGTTATATTATAAGGTATTTTCAATGATACACTGTATATTACGTTATATTACATGGTATTTTCTATGATACACTGCATATTACGTTATATTATAAGGTATTTTCAATGATAAACTACGATATATTAGAAGGTATTTTCAATGATACACTGCATATTACGTTATATTATAAGGTATTATCAATGATACACTGCATGTTACGTTATATTATAAGGTATTTTCAATGACACACTGCATATTACGTTATATTATATGGTATTATCGTTGATAGACTGCATATTACGATACAGTATTAGGTATTTTCAATAATAAACTACGATATATTATAAGGTATTTTCAATGATACACTGCATATTACGTTATATTATAAGGTATTTTCAATGATACACTGCATATTACGTTATATTATAAGGTATTTTCAATGATACACTGCATATTACGATATGATGTATGGTATTTTCAATGACACACTGCATATTACGTTATATTATAAGGTATTTTCAATGATACACTGCATATTACGTTATATTATAAGGTATTTTCAATGATAAACTACGATATATTAGAAGGTATTTTCAATGATACACTGCATATTACGTTATATTATAAGGTATTTTCAATGATAAACTACGATATATTAGAAGGTATTTTCAATGATACACTGTATATTACGTTATATTACATGGTATTTTCTATGATACACTGCATATTACGTTATATTATAAGGTATTTTCAATGATACACTGCATATTACGTTATATTATAAGGTATTTTCAATGATACACTGCATATTACGCTATATTATAAGGTATTTTCAATGATATACTGCATATTACGCTATATTATAAGGTATTTTCAATGATACACTGCATATTACGTTATATTATAAGGTATTATCAATGATACACTGCATGTTACGTTATATTATAAGGTATTTTCAATGATACACTGCATATTACGTTATATTATATGGTATTATCGTTGATAGACTGCATATTACGATACAGTATAAGGTATTTTCAATAATAAACTACGATATATTATAAGGTATTTTCAATGATACACTGCATATTACGTTATATTATAATGTATTTTCAATGATACACTGCATATTACGTTATATTATAAGGTATTTTCAATGATACACTGCATATTACGATATGATGTAAGGTATTTTCAATGACACACTGCATATTACGTTATATTATAAGGTATTTTCAATGATACACTGCATATTACGTTATATTATAAGGTATTTTCAATGATAAACTACGATATATTAGAAGGTATTTTCAATGATACACTGCATATTACGTTATATTATAAGGTATTTTCAATGATAAACTACGATATATTATAAGGTATTTTCAATGATACACTGCATATTACGTTATATTATAATGTATTTTCAATGATACACTGCATATTACGTTATATTATAAGGTATTTTCAATGATACACTGCATATTACGTTATATTATAAGGTATTTTCAATGATAAACTACGATATATTAGAAGGTATTTTCAATGATACACTGCATATTACGTTATATTATAAGGTATTTTCAATGATACATTGCATATTACGCTATATTATAAGGTATTTTCAATGATATACTGCATATTATGCTATATTATAAGGTATTTTCAATGATACACTGCATATTACGTTATATTATAAGGTATTATCAATGATACACTGCATGTTACGTTACATTGTAAGGTATTTTCAATGACACACTCCATATTACGTTATATTATATGGTATTTTCATTGATACACTGCATATTACGTTATATTGTATGGTATTAACGTTGATAGACTGCATATTACGCTATATTATAAGGTATTTTCAATGATACACTGCATATTACGTTATATTATAAGGTATTATCAATGATACACTGCATGTTACGTTATATTCTAAGGTATTTTCAATGACACACTGCATATTACGTTATATTATATGGTATTTTCATTGATACACTGCATATTACGTTATATTATATGGTATTATCGTTGATAGACTGCATATTACGATACAGTATAAGGTATTTTCAATAATAAACTACGATATATTATAAGGTATTTTCAATGATACACTGTATATTACGTTATATTATAAGGTATTTTCAATGATACACTGTATATTACGTTATATTATATGGTATTTTCATTGATACACTGCATATTACGTTATATTGTATGGTATTAACGTTGATAGACTGCATATTACGCTATATTATAAGGTATTTTCAATGATACACTGCATATTACGTTATATTATAAGGTATTATCAATGATACACTGCATATTACGCTATATTATAAGGTATTTTCAATGATACACTGCATATTACGTTATATTATAAGGTATTATCAATGATACACTGCATGTTACGTTATATTATAAGGTATTTTCAATGACACACTGCATATTACGTTATATTATATGGTATTATCGTTGATAGACTGCATATTACGATACAGTATTAGGTATTTTCAATAATAAACTACGATATATTATAAGGTATTTTCAATGATACACTGCATATTACGTTATATTATAATGTATTTTCAATGATACACTGCATATTACGTTATATTATAAGGTATTTTCAATGATACACTGCATATTACGATATGATGTATGGTATTTTCAATGACACACTGCATATTACGTTATATTATAAGGTATTTTCAATGATACACTGCATATTACGTTATATTATAAGGTATTTTCAATGATAAACTACGTTTTATTATAAGGTATTTTCAATGATACAGTGCATATTAGGATATGTTATAAGGTATTTTCAATGATACACTGCATATTACGTTATATTATAAGGTATTTTCAATGATACACTGCATATTACGTTATATTATAAGGTATTTTCAATGATAAACTACGATATATTAGAAGGTATTTTCAATGACACACTGCATATTACGTTATATTATAAGGTATTTTCAATGATACACTGCATATTACGTTATATTATAAGGTATTTTCAATGATACACTGCATATTACGATATGATGTAAGGTATTTTCAATGACATACTACCATATTACGTTATATTATAAGGTATTTTCAATGATACACTGCATATTACGTTATATTATAAGGTATTTTCAATGATAAACTACGATATATTAGAAGGTATTTTCAATGATACACTGCATATTACGTTATATTATAAGGTATTTTCAATGATACACTGTATATTACGTTATATTACATGGTATTTTCTATGATACACTGCATATTACGTTATCTTATAAGGTATTTTCAATGATACACTGCATATTACGTTATATTATAAGGTATTTTCAATGATACACTGCATATTACGTTATATTATAAGGTATTTTCAATGATACACTGCATATTAGGATATGTTATAAGGTATTTTCAATGATACACTGCATATTACGTTATATTATAAGGAATTTTCAATGAAAAACTACGATATATTAGAAGGTATTTTCAATGATACACTGCATATTGCGTTATATTATAAGGTATTTTCAATGATACACTGTATATTACGTTATATTACATGGTATTTTCTATGATACACTGCATATTACGTTATATTATAAGGTATTTTCAATGATACACTGCATATTACGTTATATTATAAGGTATTTTCAATGATACACTGCATATTACGTTATATTATAAGGTATTTTCAATGATACACTGCATATTAGGATATGTTATAAGGTATTTTCAATGATACACTGCATATTACGTTATATTATAAGGAATTTTCAATGATAAACTACGATATATTAGAAGGTATTTTCAATGATACACTGCATATTACGTTATATTATAAGGTATTTTCAATGATACACTGTATATTACGTTATATTACATGGTATTTTCTATGATACACTGCATATTACGTTATATTATAAGGTATTTTCAATGATACACTGCATATTACGTTATATTATAAGGTATTTTCAATGATACACTGCATATTGCGTTATATTATAAGGTATTTTCAATGATACACTGCATATTACGCTATATTATAAGGTATTTTCAATGATACACTGCACATTACGTTATATTATAAGGTATTTTCAATGATACACTGCATGTTACTTTATAATATAAGGTATTTTCAATGATACACTGCATATTACGTTATATTATAAGGTATTTTCTATGATACACTGCATATTAGGATATGTTATAAGGTATTTTCAATGATGCACTGCATATTACGTTATATTATAAGGTATTTTCAATGATACACTGTATATTACGTTATATTATAAGGTATTTTCAATGATACACTGCATATTACGTTATATTATAAGGTATTTTCAATGATACACTGCATATTACGTTATATTATAAGGTATTCTCAATGATACACTGCATATTACGTTATATTATAAGGTATTTTCAATGATACAGTGCATATTAGGATATGTTATAAGGTATTTTCAATGATACACTGCATATTACGTTATATTATAAGGTATTTTCAATGATACAATGCATATTACGATATGATGTAAGGTATTTTCAATGACACACTGCATATTACGTTATATTATAAGGTATTTTCAATGATTCACTGCATATTACGTTATATTATAAGGTATTTTCAATGATACACTGCATATTAGGATATGTTATAAGGTATTTTCAAAGATACACTACAAATTACGATATGTTATAAGGTATTTTCAATGATACACTGCATATTACGTTATATTACATGGTATTTTCAATGATACACTGCATATTACGTTATATTATAAGGTATTTTCAATGATACACTGTATATTACGTTATATTACATGGTATTTTCTATGATACACTGCATATTACGTTATATTATAAGGTATTTTCAATGATACACTGCATATTACGTTATATTATAAGGTATTTTCAATGATACACTGCATATTACGTTATATTATAAGGTATTTTCAATGATACACTGCATATTAGGATATGTTATAAGGTATTTTCAATGATACACTGCATATTACGTTATATTATAAGGAATTTTCAATGATAAACTACGTTATATTATAAGGTATTTTCAATGATACACTGCATATTAGGATATGTTATAAGGTATTTTCAATGATACACTGCATATTACGTTATATTATAAGGAATTTTCAATGATAAACTACGATATATTAGAAGGTATTATCAATGATACATTGCATGTTACGTTTTATTATAAGGTATTTTCAATGATACAGTGCATATTAGGATATGTTATAAGGTATTTTCAATGATACACTGCATATTACGTTATATTATAAGGTATTTTCAATGATACACTGCATATTACGTTATATTATAAGGTATTTTCAATGATACACTGCATATTACGTTATATTATAAGGTATTTTCAATGATAAACTACGATATATTAGAAGGTATTTTCAATGATACACTGCATATTACGTTATATTATAAGGTATTTTCAATGATACACTGTATATTACGTTATATTACATGGTATTTTCTATGATACACTGCATATTACGTTATATTATAAGGTATTTTCAATGATAAACTACGATATATTAGAAGGTATTTTCAATGATACACTGCATATTACGTTATATTATAAGGTATTATCAATGATACACTGCATGTTACGTTATATTATAAGGTATTTTCAATGACACACTGCATATTACGTTATATTATATGGTATTATCGTTGATAGACTGCATATTACGATACAGTATTAGGTATTTTCAATAATAAACTACGATATATTATAAGGTATTTTCAATGATACACTGCATATTACGTTATATTATAATGTATTTTCAATGATACACTGCATATTACGTTATATTATAAGGTATTTTCAATGATACACTGCATATTACGATATGATGTATGGTATTTTCAATGACACACTGCATATTACGTTATATTATAAGGTATTTTCAATGATACACTGCATATTACGTTATATTATAAGGTATTTTCAATGATAAACTACGATATATTAGAAGGTATTTTCAATGATACACTGCATATTACGTTATATTATAAGGTATTTTCAATGATAAACTACGATATATTAGAAGGTATTTTCAATGATACACTGTATATTACGTTATATTACATGGTATTTTCTATGATACACTGCATATTACGTTATATTATAAGGTATTTTCAATGATACACTGCATATTACGTTATATTATAAGGTATTTTCAATGATACACTGCATATTACGCTATATTATAAGGTATTTTCAATGATATACTGCATATTACGCTATATTATAAGGTATTTTCAATGATACACTGCATATTACGTTATATTATAAGGTATTATCAATGATACACTGCATGTTACGTTATATTATAAGGTATTTTCAATGACACACTGCATATTACGTTATATTATATGGTATTATCGTTGATAGACTGCATATTACGATACAGTATAAGGTATTTTCAATAATAAACTACGATATATTATAAGGTATTTTCAATGATACACTGCATATTACGTTATATTATAATGTATTTTCAATGATACACTGCATATTACGTTATATTATAAGGTATTTTCAATGATACACTGCATATTACGATATGATGTAAGGTATTTTCAATGACACACTGCATATTACGTTATATTATAAGGTATTTTCAATGATACACTGCATATTACGTTATATTATAAGGTATTTTCAATGATAAACTACGATATATTAGAAGGTATTTTCAATGATACACTGCATATTACGTTATATTATAAGGTATTTTCAATGATAAACTACGATATATTATAAGGTATTTTCAATGATACACTGCATATTACGTTATATTATAATGTATTTTCAATGATACACTGCATATTACGTTATATTATAAGGTATTTTCAATGATACACTGCATATTACGTTATATTATAAGGTATTTTCAATGATAAACTACGATATATTAGAAGGTATTTTCAATGATACACTGCATATTACGTTATATTATAAGGTATTTTCAATGATACACTGCATATTACGCTATATTATAAGGTATTTTCAATGATATACTGCATATTATGCTATATTATAAGGTATTTTCAATGATACACTGCATATTACGTTATATTATAAGGTATTATCAATGATACACTGCATGTTACGTTACATTGTAAGGTATTTTCAATGACACACTCCATATTACGTTATATTATATGGTATTTTCATTGATACACTGCATATTACGTTATATTGTATGGTATTAACGTTGATAGACTGCATATTACGCTATATTATAAGGTATTTTCAATGATACACTGCATATTACGTTATATTATAAGGTATTATCAATGATACACTGCATGTTACGTTATATTCTAAGGTATTTTCAATGACACACTGCATATTACGTTATATTATATGGTATTTTCATTGATACACTGCATATTACGTTATATTATATGGTATTATCGTTGATAGACTGCATATTACGATACAGTATAAGGTATTTTCAATAATAAACTACGATATATTATAAGGTATTTTCAATGATACACTGTATATTACGCTATATTATAAGGTATTTTCAATGATACACTGTATATTACGTTATATTATATGGTATTTTCATTGATACACTGCATATTACGTTATATTGTATGGTATTAACGTTGATAGACTGCATATTACGCTATATTATAAGGTATTTTCAATGATACACTGCATATTACGTTATATTATAAGGTATTATCAATGATACACTGCATATTACGCTATATTATAAGGTATTTTCAATGATACACTGCATATTACGTTATATTATAAGGTATTATCAATGATACACTGCATGTTACGTTATATTATAAGGTATTTTCAATGACACACTGCATATTACGTTATATTATATGGTATTATCGTTGATAGACTGCATATTACGATACAGTATTAGGTATTTTCAATAATAAACTACGATATATTATAAGGTATTTTCAATGATACACTGCATATTACGTTATATTATAATGTATTTTCAATGATACACTGCATATTACGTTATATTATAAGGTATTTTCAATGATACACTGCATATTACGATATGATGTATGGTATTTTCAATGACACACTGCATATTACGTTATATTATAAGGTATTTTCAATGATACACTGCATATTACGTTATATTATAAGGTATTTTCAATGATAAACTACGATATATTAGAAGGTATTTTCAATGATACACTGCATATTACGTTATATTATAAGGTATTTTCAATGATAAACTACGATATATTAGAAGGTATTTTCAATGATACACTGTATATTACGTTATATTACATGGTATTTTCTATGATACACTGCATATTACGTTATATTATAAGGTATTTTCAATGATACACTGCATATTACGTTATATTATAAGGTATTTTCAATGATACACTGCATATTACGCTATATTATAAGGTATTTTCAATGATATACTGCATATTACGCTATATTATAAGGTATTTTCAATGATACACTGCATATTACGTTATATTATAAGGTATTATCAATGATACACTGCATATTACGTTATATTATAAGGTATTTTCAATGATACACTGCATATTACGTTATATTATATGGTATTATCGTTGATAGACTGCATATTACGATACAGTATAAGGTATTTTCAATAATAAACTACGATATATTATAAGGTATTTTCAATGATACACTGCATATTACGTTATATTATAATGTATTTTCAATGATACACTGCATATTACGTTATATTATAAGGTATTTTCAATGATACACTGCATATTACGATATGATGTAAGGTATTTTCAATGACACACTGCATATTACGTTATATTATAAGGTATTTTCAATGATACACTGCATATTACGTTATATTATAAGGTATTTTCAATGATAAACTACGATATATTAGAAGGTATTTTCAATGATACACTGCATATTACGTTATATTATAAGGTATTTTCAATGATAAACTACGATATATTATAAGGTATTTTCAATGATACACTGCATATTACGTTATATTATAATGTATTTTCAATGATACACTGCATATTACGTTATATTATAAGGTATTTTCAATGATACACTGCATATTACGTTATATTATAAGGTATTTTCAATGATAAACTACGATATATTAGAAGGTATTTTCAATGATACACTGCATATTACGTTATATTATAAGGTATTTTCAATGATACACTGCATATTACGCTATATTATAAGGTATTTTCAATGATATACTGCATATTATGCTATATTATAAGGTATTTTCAATGATACACTGCATATTACGTTATATTATAAGGTATTATCAATGATACACTGCATGTTACGTTACATTATAAGGTATTTTCAATGACACACTCCATATTACGTTATATTATATGGTATTTTCATTGATACACTGCATATTACGTTATATTGTATGGTATTAACGTTGATAGACTGCATATTACGCTATATTATAAGGTATTTTCAATGATACACTGCATATTACGTTATATTATAAGGTATTATCAATGATACACTGCATGTTACGTTATATTCTAAGGTATTTTCAATGACACACTGCATATTACGTTATATTATATGGTATTTTCATTGATACACTGCATATTACGTTATATTATATGGTATTATCGTTGATAGACTGCATATTACGATACAGTATAAGGTATTTTCAATAATAAACTACGATATATTATAAGGTATTTTCAATGATACACTGTATATTACGTTATATTATAAGGTATTTTCAATGATACACTGTATATTACGTTATATTATAAGGTATTTTCAATGATACACTGCATATTACGTTATATTATAAGGTATTTTCAATGATACACTGCATATTACGTTATATTATAAGGTATTTTCAATGATACACTGCATATTACGCTATATTATAAGGTATTTTCAATGATATACTGCATATTACGCTATATTATAAGGTATTTTCAATGACACACTGCATATTACGTTATATTATAAGGTATTTTCAATGATACACTGCATATTACGTTATATTATAAGGTATTTTCAATGATAAACTACGGTATATTAGAAGGTATTTTCAATGATACACTGCATATTACGTTATATTATAAGGTATTTTCAATGATAAACTACGATATATTATAAGGTATTTTCAATGATACACTGCATATTACGTTATATTATAATGTATTTTCAATGATACACTGCATATTACGTTATATTATAAGGTATTTTCAATGATACACTGCATATTACGTTATATTATAAGGTATTTTCAATGATAAACTACGATATATTAGAAGGTATTTTCAATGATACACTGCATATTACGTTATATTATAAGGTATTTTCAATGATACATTGCATATTACGCTATATTATAAGGTATTTTCAATGATATACTGCATATTATGCTATATTATAAGGTATTTTCAATGATACACTGCATATTACGTTATATTATAAGGTATTATCAATGATACACTGCATGTTACGTTACATTATAAGGTATTTTCAATGACACACTCCATATTACGTTATATTATATGGTATTTTCATTGATACACTGCATATTACGTTATATTGTATGGTATTAACGTTGATAGACTGCATATTACGCTATATTATAAGGTATTTTCAATGATACACTGCATATTACGTTATATTATAAGGTATTATCAATGATACACTGCATGTTACGTTATATTCTAAGGTATTTTCATTGATACACTGCATATTACGTTATATTATATGGTATTTTCATTGATACACTGCATATTACGTTATATTATATGGTATTATAGTTGATAGACTGCATATTACGATACAGTATAAGGTATTTTCAATAATAAACTACGATATATTATAAGGTATTTTCAATGATACACTGTATATTACGTTATATTATAAGGTATTTTCAATGATACACTGTATATTACGTTATATTATAAGGTATTTTCAATGATACACTGCATATTACGTTATATTATAAGGTATTTTCAATGATACACTGCATATTACGTTATATTATAAGGTATTTTCAATGATACACTGCATATTACGCTATATTATAAGGTATTTTCAATGATATACTGCATATTACGCTATATTATAAGGTATTTTCAATGACACACTGCATATTACGTTATATTATAAGGTATTTTCAATGATACACTGCATATTACGTTATATTATAAGGTATTTTCAATGATAAACTACGGTATATTAGAAGGTATTTTCAATGATACACTGCATATTACGTTATATTATAAGGTATTTTCAATGATAAACTACGATATATTATAAGGTATTTTCAATGATACACTGCATATTACGTTATATTATAATGTATTTTCAATGATACACTGCATATTACGTTATATTATAAGGTATTTTCAATGATACACTGCATATTACGTTATATTATAAGGTATTTTCAATGATAAACTACGATATATTAGAAGGTATTTTCAATGATACACTGCATATTACGTTATATTATAAGGTATTTTCAATGATACATTGCATATTACGCTATATTATAAGGTATTTTCAATGATATACTGCATATTATGCTATATTATAAGGTATTTTCAATGATACACTGCATATTACGTTATATTGTATGGTATTAACGTTGATAGACTGCATATTACGCTATATTATAAGGTATTTTCAATGATACACTGCATATTACGTTATATTATAAGGTATTATCAATGATACACTGCATGTTACGCTATATTATAAGGTATTTTCAATGATACACTGCATATTACGTTATATTATAAGGTATTATCAATGATACACTGCATGTTACGTTACATTATAAGGTATTTTCAATGACACACTCCATATTACGTTATATTATATGGTATTTTCATTGATACACTGCATATTACGTTATATTGTATGGTATTAACGTTGATAGACTGCATATTACGCTATATTATAAGGTATTTTCAATGATACACTGCATATTACGTTATATTATAAGGTATTATCAATGATACACTGCATGTTACGTTATATTCTAAGGTATTTTCAATGACACACTGCATATTACGTTATATTATATGGTATTTTCATTGATACACTGCATATTACGTTATATTATATGGTATTATCGTTGATAGACTGCATATTACGATACAGTATAAGGTATTTTCAATAATAAACTACGATATATTATAAGGTATTTTCAATGATACACTGTATATTACGTTATATTATAAGGTATTTTCAATGATACACTGTATATTACGTTATATTATAAGGTATTTTCAATGATACACTGCATATTACGTTATATTATAAGGTATTTTCAATGATACACTGCATATTACGTTATATTATAAGGTATTTTCAATGATAAACTACGGTATATTAGAAGGTATTTTCAATGATACACTGCATATTACGTTATATTATAAGGTATTTTCAATGATAAACTACGATATATTAGAAGGTATTTTCAATGATACACTGCATATTACGTTATATTATAAGGTATTTTCAATGATACATTGCATATTACGCTATATTATAAGGTATTTTCAATGATATACTGCATATTATGCTATATTATAAGGTATTTTCAATGATACACTGCATATTACGTTATATTATAAGGTATTATCAATGATACACTGCATGTTACGTTACATTATAAGGTATTTTCAATGACACACTCCATATTACGTTATATTATATGGTATTTTCATTGATACACTGCATATTACGTTATATTGTATGGTATTAACGTTGATAGACTGCATATTACGCTATATTATAAGGTATTTTCAATGATACACTGCATATTACGTTATATTATAAGGTATTATCAATGATACACTGCATGTTACGTTATATTCTAAGGTATTTTCAATGACACACTGCATATTACGTTATATTATATGGTATTTTCATTGATACACTGCATATTACGTTATATTATATGGTATTATAGTTGATAGACTGCATATTACGATACAGTATAAGGTATTTTCAATAATAAACTACGATATATTATAAGGTATTTTCAATGATACACTGTATATTACGTTATATTATAAGGTATTTTCAATGATACACTGTATATTACGTTATATTATAAGGTATTTTCAATGATACACTGCATATTACGTTATATTATAAGGTATTTTCAATGATACACTGCATATTACGTTATATTATAAGGTATTTTCAATGATACACTGCATATTACGCTATATTATAAGGTATTTTCAATGATATACTGCATATTACGCTATATTATAAGGTATTTTCAATGACACACTGCATATTACGTTATATTATAAGGTATTTTCAATGATACACTGCATATTACGTTATATTATAAGGTATTTTCAATGATAAACTACGGTATATTAGAAGGTATTTTCAATGATACACTGCATATTACGTTATATTATAAGGTATTTTCAATGATAAACTACGATATATTATAAGGTATTTTCAATGATACACTGCATATTACGTTATATTATAATGTATTTTCAATGATACACTGCATATTACGTTATATTATAAGGTATTTTCAATGATACACTGCATATTACGTTATATTATAAGGTATTTTCAATGATAAACTACGATATATTAGAAGGTATTTTCAATGATACACTGCATATTACGTTATATTATAAGGTATTTTCAATGATACATTGCATATTACGCTATATTATAAGGTATTTTCAATGATATACTGCATATTATGCTATATTATAAGGTATTTTCAATGATACACTGCATATTACGTTATATTGTATGGTATTAACGTTGATAGACTGCATATTACGCTATATTATAAGGTATTTTCAATGATACACTGCATATTACGTTATATTATAAGGTATTATCAATGATACACTGCATGTTACGTTATATTCTAAGGTATTTTCAATGACACACTGCATATTACGTTATATTATATGGTATTTTCATTGATACACTGCATATTACGTTATATTATATGGTATTATCGTTGATAGACTGCATATTACGATACAGTATAAGGTATTTTCAATAATAAACTACGATATATTATAAGGTATTTTCAATGATACACTGTATATTACGTTATATTATAAGGTATTTTCAATGATACACTGTATATTACGTTATATTATAAGGTATTTTCAATGATACACTGCATATTACGTTATATTATAAGGTATTTTCAATGATACACTGCATATTACGTTATATTATAAGGTATTTTCAATGATAAACTACGATATATTAGAAGGTATTTTCAATGATACACTGCATATTACGTTATATTATAAGGTATTTTCAATGATACATTGCATATTACGCTATATTATAAGGTATTTTCAATGATATACTGCATATTATGCTATATTATAAGGTATTTTCAATGATACACTGCATATTACGTTATATTATAAGGTATTATCAATGATACACTGCATGTTACGTTACATTATAAGGTATTTTCAATGACACACTCCATATTACGTTATATTATATGGTATTTTCATTGATACACTGCATATTACGTTATATTGTATGGTATTAACGTTGATAGACTGCATATTACGCTATATTATAAGGTATTTTCAATGATACACTGCATATTACGTTATATTATAAGGTATTATCAATGATACACTGCATGTTACGTTATATTCTAAGGTATTTTCAATGACACACTGCATATTACGTTATATTATATGGTATTTTCATTGATACACTGCATATTACGTTATATTGTATGGTATTAACGTTGATAGACTGCATATTACGCTATATTATAAGGTATTTTCAATGATACACTGCATATTACGTTATATTATAAGGTATTATCAATGATACACTGCATGTTACGTTATATTCTAAGGTATTTTCAATGACACACTGCATATTACGTTATATTATATGGTATTTTCATTGATACACTGCATATTACGTTATATTATATGGTATTATCGTTGATAGACTGCATATTACGATACAGTATAAGGTATTTTCAATAATAAACTACGATATATTATAAGGTATTTTCAATGATACACTGTATATTACGTTATATTATAAGGTATTTTCAATGATACACTGTATATTACGTTATATTATAAGGTATTTTCAATGATACACTGCATATTACGTTATATTATAAGGTATTTTCAATGATACACTGCATATTACGTTATATTATAAGGTATTTTCAATGATACACTGCATATTACGCTATATTATAAGGTATTTTCAATGATATACTGCATATTACGCTATATTATAAGGTATTTTCAATGACACACTGCATATTACGTTATATTATAAGGTATTTTCAATGATACACTGCATGTTACGTTATATTATAAGGTATTCTCAATGATACACTGCATATTACGTTATATTATAAGGTATTTTCAATGATACACTGCATATTACGTTATATTATAAGGTATTTTCAATGATACACTGCATATTACGTTATATTATAAGGTATTTTCAATGATAAACTACGATATATTAGAAGGTATTTTCAATGATACACTGCATATTACGTTATATTATAAGGTATTTTCAATGATACACTGCATATTACGATATGATGTATGGTATTTTCAATGATACACTGCATATTACGTTATATTATAAGGTATTTTCAATGATACACTGCATATTACGTTATATTATAAGGTATTTTCAATGATAAACTACGGTATATTAGAAGGTATTTTCAATGATACACTGCATATTACGTTATATTATAAGGTATTTTCAATGATAAACTACGATATATTATAAGGTATTTTCAATGATACACTGCATATTACGTTATATTATAATGTATTTTCAATGATACACTGCATATTACGTTATATTATAAGGTATTTTCAATGATACACTGCATATTACGTTATATTATAAGGTATTTTCAATGATAAACTACGATATATTAGAAGGTATTTTCAATGATACACTGCATATTACGTTATATTATAAGGTATTTTCAATGATACATTGCATATTACGCTATATTATAAGGTATTTTCAATGATATACTGCATATTATGCTATATTATAAGGTATTTTCAATGATACACTGCATATTACGTTATATTATAAGGTATTATCAATGATACACTGCATGTTACGTTACATTATAAGGTATTTTCAATGACACACTCCATATTACGTTATATTATATGGTATTTTCATTGATACACTGCATATTACGTTATATTGTATGGTATTAACGTTGATAGACTGCATATTACGCTATATTATAAGGTATTTTCAATGATACACTGCATATTACGTTATATTATAAGGTATTTTCAATGATACACTGCATATTACGTTATATTCTAAGGTATTTTCAATGACACACTGCATATTACGTTATATTATATGGTATTTTCATTGATACACTGCATATTACGTTATATTATATGGTATTATAGTTGATAGACTGCATATTACGATACAGTATAAGGTATTTTCAATAATAAACTACGATATATTATAAGGTATTTTCAATGATACACTGTATATTACGTTATATTATAAGGTATTTTCAATGATACACTGTATATTACGTTATATTATAAGGTATTTTCAATGATACACTGCATATTACGTTATATTATAAGGTATTTTCAATGATACACTGCATATTACGTTATATTATAAGGTATTTTCAATGATAAACTACGATATATTAGAAGGTATTTTCAATGATACACTGCATATTACGTTATATTATAAGGTATTTTCAATGATACATTGCATATTACGCTATATTATAAGGTATTTTCAATGATATACTGCATATTATGCTATATTATAAGGTATTTTCAATGATACACTGCATATTACGTTATATTATAAGGTATTATCAATGATACACTGCATGTTACGTTACATTATAAGGTATTTTCAATGACACACTCCATATTACGTTATATTATATGGTATTTTCATTGATACACTGCATATTACGTTATATTGTATGGTATTAACGTTGATAGACTGCATATTACGCTATATTATAAGGTATTTTCAATGATACACTGCATATTACGTTATATTATAAGGTATTATCAATGATACACTGCATGTTACGTTATATTCTAAGGTATTTTCAATGACACACTGCATATTACGTTATATTATATGGTATTTTCATTGATACACTGCATATTACGTTATATTATATGGTATTATCGTTGATAGACTGCATATTACGATACAGTATAAGGTATTTTCAATAATAAACTACGATATATTATAAGGTATTTTCAATGATACACTGTATATTACGTTATATTATAAGGTATTTTCAATGATACACTGTATATTACGTTATATTATAAGGTATTTTCAATGATACACTGCATATTACGTTATATTATAAGGTATTTTCAATGATACACTGCATATTACGTTATATTATAAGGTATTTTCAATGATACACTGCATATTACGCTATATTATAAGGTATTTTCAATGATATACTGCATATTACGCTATATTATAAGGTATTTTCAATGACACACTGCATATTTCGTTATATTATAAGGTATTTTCAATGATACACTGCATGTTACGTTATATTATAAGGTATTCTCAATGATACACTGCATATTACGTTATATTATAAGGTATTTTCAATGACACACTCCATATTACGTTATATTATATGGTATTTTCATTGATACACTGCATATTACGTTATATTGTATGGTATTAACGTTGATAGACTGCATATTACGCTATATTATAAGGTATTTTCAATGATACACTGCATATTACGTTATATTATAAGGTATTATCAATGATACACTGCATGTTACGTTATATTCTAAGGTATTTTCAATGACACACTGCATATTACGTTATATTATATGGTATTTTCATTGATACACTGCATATTACGTTATATTATATGGTATTATCGTTGATAGACTGCATATTACGATACAGTATAAGGTATTTTCAATAATAAACTACGATATATTATAAGGTATTTTCAATTATACACTGTATATTACGTTATATTATAAGGTATTTTCAATGATACACTGTATATTACGTTATATTATAAGGTATTTTCAATGATACACTGCATATTACGTTATATTATAAGGTATTTTCAATGATACACTGCATATTACGTTATATTATAAGGTATTTTCAATGATACACTGCATATTACGCTATATTATAAGGTATTTTCAATGATATACTGCATATTACGCTATATTATAAGGTATTTTCAATGACACACTGCATATTACGTTATATTATAAGGTATTTTCAATGATACACTGCATGTTACGTTATATTATAAGGTATTCTCAATGATACACTGCATATTACGTTATATTATAAGGTATTTTCAATGATACACTGCATATTACGTTATATTATAAGGTATTTTCAATGATACACTGCATATTACGTTATATTATAAGGTATTTTCAATGATAAACTACGATATATTAGAAGGTATTTTCAATGATACACTGCATATTACGTTATATTATAAGGTATTTTCAATGATACACTGCATATTACGATATGATGTATGGTATTTTCAATGATACACTGCATATTACGTTATATTATAACGTATTTTCAATGATACACTGCATATTACGTTATATTATAAGGTATTTTCAATGATAAACTACGGTATATTAGAAGGTATTTTCAATGATACACTGCATATTACGTTATATTATAAGGTATTTTCAATGATAAACTACGATATATTAGAAGGTATTTTCAATGATACACTGTATATTACGTTATATTACATGGTTTTTTCTATGATACACTGCATATTACGTTATATTATAAGGTATTTTCAATGATACACTGCATATTACGTTATATTATAAGGTATTTTCAATGATACACTGCATATTACGCTATATTATAAGGTATTTTCAATGATATACTGCATATTACGCTATATTATAAGGTATTTTCAATGATACACTGCATATTACGTTATAGTATAAGGTATTATCAATGATACACTGCATGTTACGTTATATTATAAGGTATTTTCAATGACACACTGCATATTACGTTATATTATATGGTATTATCGTTGATAGACTGCATATTACGATACAGTATAAGGTATTTTCAATAATAAACTACGATATATTATAAGGTATTTTCAATGATACACTGCATATTACGTTATATTATAATGTATTTTCAATGATACACTGCATATTACGTTATATTATAAGGTATTTTCAATGATACACTGCATATTACGTTATATTATAAGGTATTTTCAATGATAAACTACGATATATTAGAAGGTATTTTCAATGATACACTGCATATTACGTTATATTATAAGGTATTTTCAATGATAAACTACGATATATTAGAAGGTATTTTCAATGATACACTGCATATTACGTTATATTATAAGGTATTTTCAATGATAAACTACGATATATTAGAAGGTATTTTCAATGATACACTGCATATTACGTTATATTATAAGGTATTTTCAATGATACATTGCATATTACGCTATATTATAAGGTATTTTCAATGATATACTGCATATTATGCTATATTATAAGGTATTTTCAATGATACACTGCATATTACGTTATATTATAAGGTATTATCAATGATACACTGTATGTTACGTTACATTATAAGGTATTTTCAATGACACACTCCATATTACGTTATATTATATGGTATTTTCATTGATACACTGCATATTACGTTATATTGTATGGTATTAACGTTGATAGACTGCATATTACGCTATATTATAAGGTATTTTCAATGATACACTGCATATTACGTTATATTATAAGGTATTATCAATGATACACTGCATGTTACGTTATATTATAAGGTATTTTCAATGACACACTGCATATTACGTTATATTATATGGTATTTTCATTGATACACTGCATATTACGTTATATTATATGGTATTATCGTTGATAGACTGCATATTACGATACAGTATAAGGTATTTTCAATAATAAACTACGATATATTATAAGGTATTTTCAATGATACACTGTATATTACGTTATATTATAAGGTATTTTCAATGATACACTGCATATTACGTTATATTATAAGGTATTTTCAATGATACACTGCATATTACGTTATATTATAAGGTATTTTCAATGAAACACTGCATATTGCGTTATATTATAAGGTATGTTCAATGACACACTGCATATTACATTATATTATAAGGTATTTTCAATGATACACTGCTTATTACGTTATATTATAAGGTATTTTCAATGATAAACTACGATATATTAGAAGGTATTTTCAATGATACACTGCATATTACGTTATATTATAAGGTATTTTCAATGATACACTGTATATTACGTTATATTACATGGTATTTTCTATGATACACTGCATATTACGTTATATTATAAGGTATTTTCAATGATACACTGCATATTACGTTATATTATAAGGTATTTTCAATGAAACACTGCATATTGCGTTATATTATAAGGTATGTTCAATGACACACTGCATATTACATTATATTATAAGGTATTTTCAATGATACACTGCATATTACGTTATATTATAAGGTATTTTCAATGATAAACTACGATATATTAGAAGGTATTTTCAATGATACACTGTATATTACGTTATATTACATGGTATTTTCATTGATACACTGCATATTACGTTATATTATATGGTATTATCGTTGATAGACTGCATATTACGATACAGTATAAGGTATTTTCAATAATAAACTACGATATATTATAAGGTATTTTCAATGATACACTGTATATTACGTTATATTATAAGGTATTTTCAATGATACACTGCATATTACGTTATATTATAAGGTATTTTCAATGATACACTGCATATTACGTTATATTATAAGGTATTTTCAATGAAACACTGCATATTGCGTTATATTATAAGGTATGTTCAATGACACACTGCATATTACATTATATTATAAGGTATTTTCAATGATACACTGCTTATTACGTTATATTATAAGGTATTTTCAATGATAAACTACGATATATTAGAAGGTATTTTCAATGATACACTGCATATTACGTTATATTATAAGGTATTTTCAATGATACACTGTATATTACGTTATATTACATGGTATTTTCTATGATACACTGCATATTACGTTATATTATAAGGTATTTTCAATGATACACTGCATATTACGTTATATTATAAGGTATTTTCCATGATACACTGCATATTACGCTATATTATAAGGTATTTTCAATGATATACTGCATATTACGCTATATTATAAGGTATTTTCAATGATACACTGCATATTACGTTATATTATAAGGTATTATCAATGATACACTGCATGTTACGTTATATTATAAGGTATTTTCAATGACACACTGCATATTACGTTATATTATATGGTATTATCGTTGATAGACTGCATATTACGATACAGTATAAGGTATTTTCAATAATAAACTACGATATATTATAAGGTATTTTCAATGATACACTGCATATTACGTTATATTATAATGTATTTTCAATGATACACTGCATATTACGTTATATTATAAGGTATTTTCAATGATACACTGCATATTACGATATGATGTAAGGTATTTTCAATGACACACTGCATATTACGTTATATTATAAGGTATTTTCAATGATACACTGCATATTACGTTATATTATAAGGTATTTTCAATGAAACACTGCATATTGCGTTATATTATAAGGTATGTTCAATGACACACTGCATATTACATTATATTATAAGGTATTTTCAATGATACTGCTTATTACGTTATATTATAAGGTATTTTCAATGATAGACTGCATATCACGTTATATTATACGGTATTTTCAATGATACACTACATATTACATTATATTATTAGGTATTTTCAATGAAACACTGCATATTACGTTATATTATAAGGTATGTTCAATGACACACTGCATATTACATTATTTTATTAGGTATTTTCAATGATACTCTGTATATTACGTTATATTATATGGTATTTTCAATGATTCACTGCATATTACATTATATTATAAGGTATTTTCAATGATACACTGCATATTACATTATATTATAAGGTATTTTCAATGAAACACTGCATATTGCGTTATATTATAAGGTATTTTCAATGACACACTGCATATTACATTATATTATAAGGTATTTTCAATGATACACTGCATATTGCGTTATATTATAAGGTATTTTCAATGACACACTGCATATTACATTATATTATAAGGTATTTTCAATGATACACTGCAAATATTACGTTATATTATAAGGTATTTTCAATGATAGACTGCAAATATTATGTTATATTATAAGGTATTCTCAATGGTACACTGCATATTACATTATTTTATAAGGTATTTTCAATGATACTCTGTATATTACGTTATATTATATGGTATTTTCAATGATTCACTGCATATTACATTATATTATAAGGTATTTTCAATGATACACTGCATATTACGATATATTAGAAGGTATTTTCAATGATACACTGTATATTACGATATGATGTATGGTATTTTCAATGACACACTGCATATTACGTTATATTATAAGGTATTTTCAATGATAGACTGCATATCACGTTATATTATACGGTATTTTCAATGATACACTACATATTACATTATATTATAAGGAATTTTCAATGAAACACTGCATATTACGTTATATTATAAGGTATGTTCAATGAAACACTGCATATTACATTATTTTATAAGGTATTTTCAATGATACTCTGTATATTACGTTATATTATATGGTATTTTCAATGATTCACTGCATATTACATTATATTATAAGGTATTTTCAATGATACACTGCATATTACATTATATTATATGGTATTATCGTTGATAGACTGCATATTACGATACAGTATAAGGTATTTTCAATAATAAACTACGATATATTAGAAGGTATTTTCAATGATACACTGCATATTACGATATGTTATAAGGTATTTTCAATGATACACTGTATATTACGTTATATTATAAGGTATTTTCAATGATACACTGTATATTACGATATGATATAAGGTATTTTCAATGACACACTGCATATTACGTTGTATTATAAGGTATTTTCAATGATACACTGCATATTACGTTATATTATAAGGTATTTTCAACGATGCACTGCATATTACGTTATATTATAAGGTATTTTCAATGATACACTGCATATTACGCTATATTATAACGTATTTTCAATGACACACTGCATATTACATTATTTTATTAGGTATTTTCAATGATACTCTGTATATTACGTTATATTATATGGTATTTTCAATGATTCACTGCATATTACATTATATTATAAGGTATTTTCAATGATACACTGCATATTACATTATATTATAAGGTATTTTCAATGAAACACTGCATATTGCGTTATATTATAAGGTATGTTCAATGACACACTGCATATTACATTATATTATAAGGTATTTTCAATGATACTGCTTATTACGTTATATTATAAGGTATTTTCAATGATAGACTGCATATCACGTTATATTATACGGTATTTTCAATGATACACTACATATTACATTATATTATTAGGTATTTTCAATGAAACACTGCATATTACGTTATATTATAAGGTATTTTCAATGATAGACTGCAAATATTACGTTATATTATAAGGTATTTTCAATGATACACTGCATATTACGTTATATTATAAGGGATTTTCAATGATACACTGCATATTACGTTATATTATAAGGTATTTTCAATGATACAGTGCATATTAGGATATGTTATAAGGTATTTTCAATGATACACTGCATATTACGTTATATTATAAGGTATTTTCAATGATACACTGCATATTACGTTATATTATAAGGTATTTTCAATGATACACTGCATATTACGTTGTATTATAAGGTATTTTCAATGATACACTGCATATTACGTTATATTATAAGGTATTTTCAACGATGCACTGCATATTACGTTATATTATAAGGTATTTTCAATGATACACTGCATATTACGCTATATTATAACGTATTTTCAATGACACACTGCATATTACATTATTTTATTAGGTATTTTCAATGATACTCTGTATATTACGTTATATTATATGGTATTTTCAATGATTCACTGCATATTACATTATATTATAAGGTATTTTCAATGATACACTGCATATTACATTATATTATAAGGTATTTTCAATGAAACACTGCATATTGCGTTATATTATAAGGTATGTTCAATGACACACTGCATATTACATTATATTATAAGGTATTTTCAATGATACTGCTTATTACGTTATATTATAAGGTATTTTCAATGATAGACTGCATATCACGTTATATTATACGGTATTTTCAATGATACACTACATATTACATTATATTATTAGGTATTTTCAATGAAACACTGCATATTACGTTATATTATAAGGTATGTTCAATGACACACTGCATATTACATTATTTTATTAGGTATTTTCAATGATACTCTGTATATTACGTTATATTATATGGTATTTTCAATGATTCACTGCATATTACATTATATTATAAGGTATTTTCAATGATACACTGCATATTACATTATATTATAAGGTATTTTCAATGAAACACTGCATATTGCGTTATATTATAAGGTATGTTCAATGACACACTGCATATTACATTATATTATAAGGTATTTTCAATGATACACTGCTTATTACGTTATATTATAAGGTATTTTCAATGATAGACTGCAAATATTTCGTTATATTATAAGGTATTCTCAATGATACACTGCATATTGCATTATATTATAAGGTATTTTCAATGATACACTGCATACTACGTTATATTATAAGGTATTTTCAATGATAGACTGCAAATATTACGTTATATTATAAGGTATTTTCAATGATACACTGCATATTACGTTATATTATAAGGTATTCTCAATGATACACTGCATATTACGTTATATTATAAGGTATTTTCAATGATACAGTGCATATTAGGATATGTTATAAGGTATTTTCAATGATACACTGCATATTACGTTATATTATAAGGTATTTTCAATGATACACTGCATATTACGTTATATTATAAGGTATTTTCAATGATACACTGCATATTACGTTAAATTATAAGGTATTTTCAATGATACACTGCATGTTACGTTATATTATAAGGTATTTTCAATGATACACTGCATATTACGTTATATTATAAGGTATTTTCTATGATAAACTGCATATTAGGATATGTTATAAGGTATTTTCAATGATGCACTGCATATTACGTTATATTTTAAGGTAATTTCAATGATACACTGTATATTACGTTATATTACATGGTATTTTCAATGATACACTGCATATTACGTTATATTATAAGGTATTATCAATGATACACTGCATATTACGTTATATTATAAGGTATTTTCAATGATACACTGCATATTACGTTATATTATAAGGTATTTTCAATGATACACTGCATATTACGTTATATTATAAGGTATTTTCAGTGATACACTGCATATTACGTTATATTATAAGGTATTTTCAATGATACACTGCATATTACGCTATATTATAAGGTATTTTCAATGATATACTGCATATTACGCTATATTATAAGGTATTTTCAATGATACACTGCATATTACGTTATATTATAAGGTATTATCAATGATACACTGCATGTTACGTTATATTATAAGGTATTTTCAATGTCACACTGCATATTACGTTATATTATATGGTATTATCGTTGATAGACTGCATATTACGATTCAGTATAAGGTATTTTCAATAATAAACTACGATATATTATAAGGTATTTTCAATGATACACTGCATATTACGTTATATTATAATGTATTTTCAATGATACACTGCATATTACGTTATATTATAAGGTATTTTCAATGATACACTGTATATTACGTTATATTACATGGTATTTTCTATGATACACTGCATATTACGCTATATTATAAGGTATTTTCAATGATACACTGCATATTACGTTATATTATAAGGTATTTTCAATGATAAACTACGATATATTAGAAGGTATTTTCATTGATACACTGCATATTACGTTATATTATAAGGTATTTTCAATGATACACTGCATATTACGATATGATGTAAGGTATTTTCAATGACACACTGCATATTACGTTATATTATAAGGTATTTTCAATGATACACTGCATATTACGTTATATTATAAGGTATTTTCAATGATAAACTACGATATATTAGAAGGTATTTTCAATGATACACTGCATATTACGTTATATTATAAGGTATTTTCAATGATACACTGTATATTACGTTATATTACATGGTATTTTCTATGATACACTGCATATTACGTTATATTATAAGGTATTTTCAATGATACACTGCATATTACGTTATATTATAAGGTATTTTCAATGATACACTGCATATTACGTTATATTATAAGGTATTATCAATGATACACTGCATGTTACGTTATATTATAAGGTATTTTCAATGATACACTGCATATTAGGATATGTTATAAGGTATTTTCAATGATACACTGCAAATTACGTTATATTATAAGGTATTTTCAATGATAAACTACGATATATTAGAAGGTATTTTCAATGATACACTGCATATTACGTTATATTATAAGGTATTTTCAATGATACACTGCATATTACGTTAAATTATAAGGTATTTTCAATGATACACTGCATGTTACGTTATATTATAAGGTATTTTCAATGATACACTGCATATTACGTTATATTATAAGGTATTTTCTATGATAAACTGCATATTAGGATATGTTATAAGGTATTTTCAATGATGCACTGCATATTACGTTATATTTTAAGGTAATTTCAATGATACACTGTATATTACGTTATATTACATGGTATTTTCAATGATAAACTACGATATATTAGAAGGTATTTTCAATGATACACTGCATATTACGTTATATTATAAGGTATTTTCAATGATACACTGTATATTACGTTATATTATAAGGTATTTTCAATGATACAATGCATATTACGATATGATGTAAGGTATTTTCAATGACACACTGCATATTACGTTATATTATAAGGTATTTTCAATGATACACTGCATATTACGTTATATTATAAGGTATTTTCAATGATACACTGCATATTACGTTATATTATAAGGTATTTTCAATGATACACTGCATATTACGTTATATTATAAGGTATTATCAATGATACACTGCATATTACGTTATATTATAAGGTATTTTCAATGATACACTGCATATTACGTTTTATTATAAGGTATTTTCAATGATACACTGCATATTAGGATATGTTATAAGGTATTTTCAATGATACACTGCAAATTACGTTATATTATAAGGTATTTTCAATGATAAACTACGATATATTAGAAGGTATTTTCAATGATACACTGCATATTACGTTATATTATAAGGTATTTTCAATGATACACTGCATATTACGTTATATTATAAGGTATTTTCAATGATACACTGCATATTACGTTATATTATAAGGTATTTTCAATGATACACTGCATATTACGCTATATTATAAGGTATTTTCAATGATATACTGCATATTACGCTATATTATAAGGTATTTTCAATGATACACTGCATATTACGTTATATTATAAGGTATTATCAATGATACACTGCATGTTACGTTATATTATAAGGTATTTTCAATGACACACTGCATATTACGTTATATTATATGGTATTATCGTTGATAGACTGCATATTACGATTCAGTATAAGGTATTTTCAATAATAAACTACGATATATTATAAGGTATTTTCAATGATAGACTGCAAATATTTCGTTATATTATAAGGTATTCTCAATGATACACTGCATATTACATTATATTATAAGGTATTTTCAATGATACACTGGATATTACGATATATTAGAAGGTATTTTCAATAATACGCTGCATATTACGTTATATTATGAGGTATTTTCAATGATACACTGCATTTTACGTTATATTACAAGGAATTTTCAATGATAGACTGCAAATATTACGTTATTTTATAAGGTATTTTCAATGATACACTGCATATTACGTTATATTATAAAGTAATTTCTATGATACACTGCATATTACGTTATTTTGTAAGGTATTTTCAATGATACACTGCAAATATTACGTTATATTATAAGGTATTTTCAATGATAGACTGCAAATATTACGTTATATTATAAGGTATTCTCAATGGTACACTGCATATTACATTATTTTATAAGGTATTTTCAATGAAACACTGTATATTACGTTATATTATATGGTATTTTCAATGATACACTGCATATTACATTGTATTATTTGGTATTTTCAATGATACACTGCATATTACGTTATATTATAAGGTATTTTCAATGATAGACTGCATATCACGTTATATTATACGGTATTTTCAATGATAGACTGCAAATATTACATTATATTATAAGGTATACTCAATGATACACTGCATGTTACACTATTTTGTAAGGTATTTTCAATTATACACTGCATATTACGTTATGTTATAAGGTATTTTCAATGATAGACTGCAAATATTACGTTATATTACAAGGTATACTCAATGATACACAGCACATTACATTATATTATAAGGTATTTTCAATGATACACTGCATCTTACGTTATTTTATAAGGTATTTTCAATGATACACTGCATATTACGTTATATTATAAGGTATTTTCAATGATAGACTGCAAATATTACGTTATATTATAAGGTATACTCAATGATACACTGCATATTACATTATTTTATAAGGTATTTTCAATGATACACTGCATATTACGTTATATTATAAGGTATTTTCAATGATACACTGCATATTACGTTATATTATAAGGTATTTTCAATGATACACTGCATATTACGTTATATTAGAAGGTATTTTCAATGATACACTGCATATTACGATATGTTATAAGGTATTTACAATGATACACTGTATATTACGTTATATTATAAGGTATTTTCAATGATACACTGCATATTACGTTATATTATAAGGTATTTTCAATGATAAACTACGATATATTAGAAGGTATTTTCAATGATACACTGTATATTACATTATATTATAAGGTATTTTCAATGATACACTGCATATTACGTTATATTATAAGGTATTTTCAATGAAACACTGCATATTGCGTTATATTATAAGGTATGTTCAATGATACACTGCATATTACGTTATATTATAAGGTATTTTCAATGATAGACTGCAAATATTTCGTTATATTATAAGGTATTCTCAATGATACACTGCATATTACATTATATTATAAGGTATTTTCAATGATACACTGCATATTACGATATATTAGAAGGTATTTTCAATAATACGCTGCATATTACGTTATATTACGAGGTATTTTCAATGATACACTGCATTTTACGTTATATTATAAGGAATTTTCAATGATAGACTGCAAATATTACGTTATTTTATAAGGTATTTTCAATGATACACTGCATATTACGTTATATTATAAAGTAATTTCTATGATACACTGCATATTACATTATTTTATAAGGTATTTTCAATGATACACTGCATATTACGTTATATTATTAAGTAATTTCTATGATACACTGCATATTACATTATTTTATAAGGTATTTTCAATGATACACTGCATATTACGTTATATTATAAGGTATTTTCAATGATAGACTGCAAATATTACGTTATATTATAAGGTATTTTCAATGATACAATGCATATTACGATATATTAGAAGGTATTTTCAATAATACGCTGCATATTACGTTATATTATGAGGTATTTTCAATGATACACTGCATTTTACGTTATATTATAAGGTATACTCAATGATACACTGCATATTACATTATTTTATAAGGTATTTTCAATGATACACTGCATATTACATTATTTTATAAGGTATTTTCAATGATACACTGCAAATATTACGTTATATTATAAGGTATTTTCAATGATAGACTGCAAATATTACGTTATATTATAAGGTATTCTCAATGGTACACTGCATATTACATTATTTTATAAGGTATTTTCAATGATACTCTGTATATTACGTTATATTATATGGTATTTTCAATGATTCACTGCATATTACATTATATTATAAGGTATTTTCAATGATACACTGCATATTACATTATATTATAAGGTATTTTCAATGAAACACTGCAAATATTTCGTTATATTATAAGGTATTCTCAATGATACACTGCATATTACATTATATTATAAGGTATTTTCAATGATACACTGCATATTACGATATATTAGAAGGTATTTTCAATAATACGCTGCATATTACGTTATATTATGAGGTATTTTCAATGATACACTGCATTTTACGTTATATTATAAGGAATTTTCAATGATAGACTGCAAATATTACGTTATTTTATAAGGTATTTTCAATGATACACTGCATATTACGTTATATTATAAAGTAATTTCTATGATACACTGCATATTACGTTATATTATAAGGTATTTTCAATGATAGACTGCAAATATTACGTTATATTGTAAGGTATTTTCAATGATACACTGTATATTACGTTATATTATATGGTATTTTCAATGATACACTGCATATTACGTTATATTGTGATGTATTTTGAATGATACACTGCATGTTACATTATATTATAAGGTATTTTCAATGATACACTGCATATTACGTTATATTATATGGTATTTTCAATGATTCACTGCATATTACATTATATTATAAGGTATTTTCAATGATACACTGCATATTACATTATATTATAAAGTAATTTCTATGATACACTGCATATTACATTATTTTGTAAGGTATTTTCAATGATACACTGCAAATATTACGTTATATTATAAGGTATTTTCAATGATAGACTGCAAATATTACGTTATATTATAAGGTATTCTCAATGGTACACTGCATATTACATTATTTTATAAGGTATTTTCAATGAAACACTGTATATTACGTTATATTATATGGTATTTTCAATGATACACTGCATATTACATTGTATTATTTGGTATTTTCAATGATACACTGCATATTACGTTATATTATAAGGTATTTTCAATGATAGACTGCATATCACGTTATATTATACGGTATTTTCAATGATAGACTGCAAATATTACATTATATTATAAGGTATACTCAATGATACACTGCATGTTACATTATTTTATAAGGTATTTTCAATTATACACTGCATATTACGTTATATTATAAGGTATTTTCAATGATAGACTGCAAATATTACGTTATATTATAAGGTTTACTCAATGATACACTGCACATTACATTATATTATAAGGTATTTTCAATGATACACTGCATCTTACGTTATATTATAAGGTGTTTTCAATGATACACTGCATATTACGTTGTGTTATAAGGTATTTTCAATGATACACTGCATATTACGTTATATTATAAGGTATTTTCAATGATAGACTGCAAATATTACGTTATTTTATAAGGTATTTTCAATGATACACTGCATATTACGTTATATTATAAGGTATTTTCAATGATAGACTGCAAATATTACGTTATATTATAAGGTATTTTCAATGATAGACTGCAAATATTACGTTATATTATAAGGTATTCTCAATGGTACACTGCATATTACATTATATTATAAGGTATTTTCAATGATACTCTGTATATTACGTTATATTATATGGTATTTTCAATGATTCACTGCATATTACATTATATTATAAGGTATTTTCAATGATACACTGCATATTACGTTATATTATAAGGTATTTTCAATGATAGACTGCATATCACGTTATATTATACGGTATTTTCAATGATACACTACATATTACATTATATTATAAGGTATTTTCAATGAAACACTGCATATTACGTTATATTATAAGGTATGTTCAATGACACACTGCATATTACATTATTTTATAAGGTATTTTCAATGATACTCTGTATATTACGTTATATTATATGGTATTTTCAATGATTCACTGCATATTACATTATATTATAAGGTATTTTCAATGATACACTGCATATTACATTATATTATAAAGTAATTTCTATGATACACTGCATATTACATTATTTTGTAAGGTATTTTCAATGATACACTGCAAATATTACGTTATATTATAAGGTATTTTCAATGATAGACTGCAAATATTACGTTATATTATAAGGTATTCTCAATGGTACACTGCATATTACATTATTTTATAAGGTATTTTCAATGAAACACTGCATATTACGTTATATTATATGGTATTTTCAATGATACACTGCATATTACATTGTATTATTTGGTATTTTCAATGATACACTGCATATTACGTTATATTATAAGGTATTTTCAATGATAGACTGCATATCACGTTATATTATACGGTATTTTCAATGATAGACTGCAAATATTACATTATATTATAAGGTATACTCAATGATACACTGCATGTTACATTATTTTATAAGGTATTTTCAATTATACACTGCATATTACGTTATATTATAAGGTATTTTCAATGATAGACTGCAAATATTACGTTATATTATAAGGTTTACTCAATGATACACTGCACATTACATTATATTATAAGGTATTTTCAATGATACACTGCATCTTACGTTATATTATAAGGTGTTTTCAATGATACACTGCATATTACGTTGTGTTATAAGGTATTTTCAATGATACACTGCATATTACATTATATTATAAGGTATTTTCAATGATAGACTGCAAATATTACGTTATTTTATAAGGTATTTTCAATGATACACTGCATATTACGTTATATTATAAGGTATTTTCAATGATAGACTGCAAATATTACGTTATATTATAAGGTATTTTCAATGATAGACTGCAAATATTACGTTATATTATAAGGTATTCTCAATGATACACTGCATATTACATTATTTTATAAGGTATTTTCAATGATACTCTGTATATTACGTTATATTATATGGTATTTTCAATGATTCACTGCATATTACATTATATTATAAGGTATTTTCAATGATACACTGCATATTACGTTATATTATAAGGTATTTTCAATGATAGACTGCATATCACGTTATATTATACGGTATTTTCAATGATACACTACATATTACATTATATTATAAGGTATATTCAATGAAACACTGCATATTACGTTATATTATAAGGTATGTTCAATGACACACTGATTATTACATTATTTTATAAGGTATTTTCAATGATACTCTGTATATTACGTTATATTATATGGTATTTTCAATGATTCACTGCATATTACATTATATTATAAGGTATTTTCAATGATACACTGCATATTACATTATATTATAAGGTATTTTCAATGAAACACTGCATATTGCGTTATATTATAAGGTATGTTCAATGATACACTGCATATTACGTTATATTATAAGGTATTTTCAATGATAGACTGCAAATATTTCGTTATATTATAAGGTATTCTCAATGATATACTGCATATTACATTATATTATAAGGTATTTTCAATGATACACTCTATATTACGTTATATTATATGGTATTTTCAATGATACACTGAATATTACGTTATATTATGAGGTATTTTGAATGATACACTGGATGTTACATTATATTATATGGTATTTTCAATGATACACTGCATATTACGTTATATTATATGGTATTTTCAATGATTCACTGCATATTACATTATATTATAAGGTATTTTCAATGATACACTGCATATTACGTTATATTACAAAGTAATTTCTATGATACACTGCATATTACATTATTTTGTACGGTATTTTCAATGATACACTGCAAATATTACGTTATATTATAAGGTATTTTCAATGATAGACTGCAAATATTACGTTATATTATAAGGTATTCTCAATGGTACACTGCATATTACATTATTTTATAAGGTATTTTCAATGAAACACTGTATATTACGTTATATTATATGGTATTTTCAATGATACACTGCATCTTACATTGTATTATTTGGTATTTTCAATGATACACTGCATATTACGTTATATGATAAGGTATTTTCAATGATACACTGCATATTACATTATATTATAAGGTATTTTCAATGATACACTGCATATTACATTATATTATAAAGTAATTTCTATGATACACTGCATATTACATTATTTTGTAAGGTATTTTCAATGATACACTGCAAATATTACGTTATATTATAAGGTATTTTCAATGATAGACTGCAAATATTACGTTATATTATAAGGTATTCTCAATGGTACACTGCATATTACATTATTTTATAAGGTATTTTCAATGAAACACTGTATATTACGTTATATTATATGGTATTTTCAATGATACACTGCATATTACATTGTATTATTTGGTATTTTCAATGATACACTGCATATTACGTTATATTATAAGGTATTTTCAATGATAGACTGCATATCACGTTATATTATACGGTATTTTCAATGATAGACTGCAAATATTACGTTATATTATAAGGTATATTCAATGATACACTGCATGTTACATTATTTTATAAGGTATTTTCAATTATACACTGCATATTACGTTATATTATAAGGTATTTTCAATGATAGACTGCAAATATTACGTTATATTATAAGGTTTACTCAATGATACACTGCACATTACATTATATTATAAGGTATTTTCAATGATACACTGCATCTTACGTTATATTATAAGGTGTTTTCAATGATACACTGCATATTACGTTGTGTTATAAGGTATTTTCAATGATACACTGCATATTACGTTATATTATAAGGTATTTTCAATGATAGACTGCAAATATTACGTTATTTTATAAGGTATTTTCAATGATACACTGCATATTACGTTATATTATAAGGTATTTTCAATGATAGACTGCAAATATTACGTTATATTATAAGGTATTTTCAATGATAGACTGCAAATATTACGTTATATTATAAGGTATTCTCAATGGTACACTGCATATTACATTATATTATAAGGTATTTTCAATGATACTCTGTATATTACGTTATATTATATGGTATTTTCAATGATTCACTGCATATTACATTATATTATAAGGTATTTTCAATGATACACTGCATATTACGTTATATTATAAGGTATTTTCAATGATAGACTGCATATCACGTTATATTATACGGTATTTTCAATGATACACTACATATTACATTATATTATAAGGTATTTTCAATGAAACACTGCATATTACGTTATATTATAAGGTATGTTCAATGACACACTGCATATTACATTATTTTATAAGGTATTTTCAATGATACTCTGTATATTACGTTATATTATATGGTATTTTCAATGATTCACTGCATATTACATTATATTATAAGGTATTTTCAATGATACACTGCATATTACATTATATTATAAGGTATTTTCAATGAAACACTGCATATTGCGTTATATTATAAGGTATGTTCAATGATACACTGCATATTACGTTATATTATAAGGTATTTTCAATGATAGACTGCAAATATTTCGTTATATTATAAGGTATTCTCAATGATATACTGCATATTACATTATATTATAAGGTATTTTCAATGATACACTCTATATTACGTTATATTATATGGTATTTTCAATGATACACTGAATATTACGTTATATTATGAGGTATTTTGAATGATACACTGGATGTTACATTATATTATATGGTATTTTCAATGATACACTGCATATTACGTTATATTATATGGTATTTTCAATGATTCACTGCATATTACATTATATTATAAGGTATTTTCAATGATACACTGCATATTACGTTATATTACAAAGTAATTTCTATGATACACTGCATATTACATTATTTTGTACGGTATTTTCAATGATACACTGCAAATATTACGTTATATTATAAGGTATTTTCAATGATAGACTGCAAATATTACGTTATATTATAAGGTATTCTCAATGGTACACTGCATATTACATTATTTTATAAGGTATTTTCAATGAAACACTGTATATTACGTTATATTATATGGTATTTTCAATGATACACTGCATCTTACATTGTATTATTTGGTATTTTCAATGATACACTGCATATTACGTTATATGATAAGGTATTTTCAATGATACACTGCATATTACATTATATTATAAGGTATTTTCAATGATACACTGTATATTACGTTATATTATATGGTATTTTCAATGATACACTGCACATTACATTATATTATAATGTATTTTCAATGATAGACTGCAAATATTACGTTATTTTATAAGGTATTTTCAATGATACACTGCATATTACGTTATATTATAAAGTAATTTCTATGATACACTGCATACTACATTATTTTATAAGGTATTTTCAATGATACACTGCATATTACGTTATATTATAAGGTGTTTTCAATGATACACTGCATATTACGTTGTGTTATAAGGTATTTTCAATGATACACTGCATATTACGTTATATTACAAGGTATTTTCAATGATAGACTGCAAATATTACGTTATTTTATAAGGTATTTTCAATGATACACTGCATATTACGTTATATTATAAGGTATTTTCAATGATAGACTGCAAATATTACGTTATATTATAAGGTTTACTCAATGATACACTGCACATTACATTATATTATAAGGTATTTTCAATGATACACTGCATCTTACGTTATATTATAAGGTGTTTTCAATGATACACTGCATATTACGTTGTGTTATAAGGTATTTTCAATGATACACTGCATATTACGTTATATTACAAGGTATTTTCAATGATAGACTGCAAATATTACGTTATTTTATAAGGTATTTTCAATGATACACTGCATATTACGTTATATTATAAGGTATTTTCAATGATAGACTGCAAATATTACGTTATATTATAAGGTATTTTCAATGATAGACTGCAAATATTACGTTATATTATAAGGTATTCTCAATGGTACACTGCATATTACATTATTTTATAAGGTATTTTCAATGATACTCTGTATATTACGTTATATTATATGGTATTTTCAATGATTCACTGCATATTACATTATATTATAAGGTATTTTCAATGATACACTGCATATTACGTTATATTATAAGGTATTTTCATTGATAGACTGCATATCACGTTATATTATACGGTATTTTCAATGATACACTACATATTACATTATATTATAAGGTATTTTCAATGAAACACTGCATATTACGTTATATTATAAGGTATGTTCAATGACACACTGCATATTACATTATTTTATAAGGTATTTTCAATGATACTCTGTATATTACGTTATATTATATGGTATTTTCAATGATTCACTGCATATTACATTATATTATAAGGTATTTTCAATGATACACTGCATATTACATTATATTATAAGGTATTTTCAATGAAACACTGCATATTGCGTTATATTATAAGGTATGTTCAATGATACACTGCATATTACGTTATATTATAAGGTATTTTCAATGATAGACTGCAAATATTTCGTTATATTATAAGGTATTCTCAATGATATACTGCATATTACATTATATTATAAGGTATTTTCAATGATACACTCTATATTACGTTATATTATATGGTATTTTCAATGATACACTGAATATTACGTTATATTATGAGGTATTTTGAATGATACACTGGATGTTACATTATATTATATGGTATTTTCAATGATACACTGCATATTACGTTATATTATATGGTATTTTCAATGATTCACTGCATATTACATTATATTATAAGGTATTTTCAATGATACACTGCATATTACGTTATATTACAAAGTAATTTCTATGATACACTGCATATTACATTATTTTGTACGGTATTTTCAATGATACACTGCAAATATTACGTTATATTATAAGGTATTTTCAATGATAGACTGCAAATATTACGTTATATTATAAGGTATTCTCAATGGTACACTGCATATTACATTATTTTATAAGGTATTTTCAATGAAACACTGTATATTACGTTATATTATATGGTATTTTCAATGATACACTGCATCTTACATTGTATTATTTGGTATTTTCAATGATACACTGCATATTACGTTATATGATAAGGTATTTTCAATGATACACTGCATATTACGTTATATTATAAAGTAATTTCTATGATACACTGCATACTACATTATTTTATATGGTATTTTCAATGATACACTGCATATTACGTTATATTATAAGGTATTTTCAATGATAGACTGCAAATATTACGTTATATTATAAGGTATTCTCAATGGTACACTGCATATTACATTATTTTATAAGGTATTTTCAATGATACTCTGTATATTACGTTATATTATATGGTATTTTCAATGATTCACTGCATATTACATTATATTATAAGGTATTTTCAATGATACACTGCATATTACGTTATATTATAAGGTATTTTCAATGATAGACTGCATATCACGTTATATTATACGGTATTTTCAATGATACACTACATATTACATTATATTATAAGGTATTTTCAATGAAACACTGCATATTACGTTATATTATAAGGTATGTTCAATGACACACTGCATATTACATTATTTTATAAGGTATTTTCAATGATACTCTGTATATTACGTTATATTATATGGTATTTTCAATGATTCACTGCATATTACATTATATTATAAGGTATTTTCAATGATACACTGCATATTACATTATATTATAAGGTATTTTCAATGAAACACTGCATATTGCGTTATATTATAAGGTATGTTCAATGATACACTGCATATTACATTATATTATAAGGTATTTTCAATGATAGACTGCAAATATTACGTTATATTATAAGGTATTCTCAATGATATACTGCATATTACATTATATTATAAGGTATTTTCAATGATACACTCTATATTACGTTATATTATATGGTATTTTCAATGATACACTGAATATTACGTTATATTATGAGGTATTTTGAATGATACACTGGATGTTACATTATATTATATGGTATTTTCAATGATACACTGCATATTACGTTATATTATATGGTATTTTCAATGATTCACTGCATATTACATTATATTATAAGGTATTTTCAATGATACACTGCATATTACGTTATATTACAAAGTAATTTCTATGATACACTGCATATTACATTATTTTGTACGGTATTTTCAATGATACACTGCAAATATTACGTTATATTATAAGGTATTTTCAATGATAGACTGCAAATATTACGTTATATTATAAGGTATTCTCAATGGTACACTGCATATTACATTATTTTATAAGGTATTTTCAATGAAACACTGTATATTACGTTATATTATATGGTATTTTCAATGATACACTGCATCTTACATTGTATTATTTGGTATTTTCAATGATACACTGCATATTACGTTATATGATAAGGTATTTTCAATGATACACTGCACATTACATTATATTATAATGTATTTTCAATGATAGACTGCAAATATTACGTTATTTTATAAGGTATTTTCAATGATACACTGCATATTACGTTATATTATAAAGTAATTTCTATGATACACTGCATACTACATTATTTTATAAGGTATTTTCAATGATACACTGCATATTACGTTATATTATAAGGTATTTTCAATGATAGACTGCAAATATTACGTTATATTATAAGGTATTTTCAATGATAGACTGCAAATATTACGTTATATATTAAGGTATTCTCAATGATACACTGCATATTACATTATTTTATAAGGTATTCTCAATGATACACTGCATATTACATTATATTATAAGGTATTTTCAATGATACACTGTATATTACGTTATATTATATGGTATTTTCAATGATACAATGCACATTACATTATATTATAAGGTATTTTCAATGATACACTGCATCTTACGTTATATTATAAGGTATTTTCAATGATAGACTGCAAATATTACGTTATTTTATAAGGTATTTTCAATGATACACTGCATACTACGTTATATTATAAAGTAATTTCTATGATACACTGCATATTACATTATTTTATAAGGTATTTTCAATGATACACTGCATATTACGTTATATTATAAGGTATTTTCAATGATAGACTGCAAATATTTCGTTATATTATAAGGTATTTTCAATGATAGACTGCAAATATTTCGTTATATTATAAGGTATTTTCAATGATACACTACATATTACATTATATTATAAGGTATTTTCAATGATACACTGCATATTACGATATATTAGAAGGTAATTTCAATAATACGCTGCATATTACGTTATATTATGAGGTATTTTCAATGATACACTGCATTTTACGTTATATTATAAGGAATTTTCAATGATAGACTGCAAATATTACGTTATTTTATAAGGTATTTTCAATGATACACTGCATATTACGTTATATTATAAAGTAATTTCTATGATACACTGCATATTACGTTATATTATAAGGTATTTTCAATGATAGACTGCAAATATTACGTTATATTGTAAGGTATTTTCAATGATACACTGTATATTACGTTATATTATATGGTATTTTCAATGATACACTGCATATTACGTTATATTGTGATGTATTTTGAATGATACACTGCATGTTACATTATATTATAAGGTATTTTCAATGATACACTGCATATTACGTTATATTATATGGTATTTTCAATGATTTACTGCATATTACATTATATTATAAGGTATTTTCAATGATACACTGCATATTACGTTATATTATAAAGTAATTTCTATGATACACTGCATATTACATTATTTTGTAAGGTATTTTCAATGATACACTGCAAATATTACGTTATATTATAAGGTATTTTCAATGATAGACTGCAAATATTACATTATATTATAAGGTATACTCAATGATACACTGCATGTTACATTATTTTATAAGGTATTTTCAATTATACACTGCATATTACGTTATATTACAAGGTATTTTCAATGATAGACTGCAAATATTACGTTATATTATAAGGTATACTCAATGATACACTGCACATTACATTATATTATAAGGTATTTTCAATGATACACTGCATCTTACGTTATATTATAAGGTGTTTTCAATGATACACTGCATATTACGTTGTGTTATAAGTTATTTTCAATGATACACTGCATATTACGTTATATTACAAGGTATTTTCAATGATAGACTGCAAATATTACGTTATTTTATAAGGTATTTTCAATGATACACTGCATATTACGTTATATTATAAGGTATTTTCAATGATAGACTGCAAATATTACGTTATATTATAAGGTATTTTCAATGATAGACTGCAAATATTACGTTATATTATAAGGTATTCTCAATGGTACACTGCATATTACATTATTTTATAAGGTATTTTCAATGATACTCTGTATATTACGTTATATTATATGGTATTTTCAATGATTCACTGCATATTACATTATATTATAAGGTATTTTCAATGATACACTGCATATTACGTTATATTATAAGGTATTTTCAATGATAGACTGCATATCACGTTATATTATACGGTATTTTCAATGATACACTACATATTACATTATATTATAAGGTATTTTCAATGAAACACTGCATATTACGTTATATTATAAGGTATGTTCAATGACACACTGCATATTACATTATTTTATAAGGTATTTTCAATGATACTCTGTATATTACGTTATATTATATGGTATTTTCAATGATACACTCTATATTACGTTATATTATATGGTATTTTCAATGATACACTGCATATTACGTTATATTATGAGGTATTTTGAATGATACACTGCATGTTACATTATATTATATGGTGTTTTCAATGATACACTGCATATTACGTTATATTATATGGTATTTTCAATGATTCACTGCATATTACATTATATTATAAGGTATTTTCAATGATACACTGCATATTACGTTATATTATAAAGTAATTTCTATGATACACTGCATATTACATTATTTTGTACGGTATTTTCAATGATACACTGCAAATATTACGTTATATTATAAGGTATTTTCAATGATAGACTGCAAATATTACGTTATATTATAAGGTATTCTCAATGGTACACTGCATATTACATTATTTTATAAGGTATTTTCAATGAAACACTGTATATTACGTTATATTATATGGTATTTTCAATGATACACTGCATCTTACATTGTATTATTTGGTATTTTCAATGATACACTGCATATTACGTTATATGATAAGGTATTTTCAATGATAGACTGCAAATATTACGTTATTTTATAAGGTATTTTCAATGATACACTGCATATTACGTTATATTATAAAGTAATTTCTATGATACACTGCATATTACATTGTTTTATAAGGTATTTTCAATGATACACTGCATATTACGTTATATTATAAGGTATTTTCAATGATAGAGTGCAAATATTACGTTATATTATAAGGTATTTTCAATGATAGACTGCAAATATTACGTTATATTTTAAGGTATTCTCAATGATACACTGCATATTACATTATTTTATAAGGTATTCTCAATGATACACTGCATATTACATTATATTATAAGGTATTTTCAATGATACACTGTATATTACGTTATATTATATGGTATTTTCAATGATACACTGCACATTACATTATATTATAAGGTATTTTCAATGATACACTGCATCTTACGTTATATTATAAGGTATTTTCAATGATAGACTGCAAATATTACGTTATTTTATAAGGTATTCTCAATGGTACACTGCATATTACATTATTTTATAAGGTATTTTCAATGAAACACTGTATATTACGTTATATTATATGGTATTTTCAATGATACACTGCATATTACATTGTATTATTTGGTATTTTCAATGATACACTGCATATTACGTTATATTATAAGGTATTTTCAATGATAGACTGCATATCACGTTATATTATGCGGTATTTTCAATGCTAGACTGCAAATATTACATTATATTATAAGGTATACTCAATGATACACTGCATGTTACATTATTTTATAAGGTATTTTCAATTATACACTGCATATTACGTTATATTACAAGGTGTTTTCAATGATACACTGCATATTACGTTGTGTTATAAGGAATTTTCAATGATACACTGCATATTACGTTATATTACAAGGTATTTTCAATGATAGACTGCAAATATTACGTTATTTTATAAGGTATTTTCAATGATACACTACATATTACGTTATATTATAAGGTATTTTCAATGATAGACTGCAAATATTACGTTATATTATAAGGTATTCTCAATGGTACACTGCATATTGCATTATTTTATAAGGTATTTTCAATGATACTCTGTATATTACGTTATATTATATGGTATTTTCAATGATTCACTGCATATTACATTATATTATAAGGTATTTTCAATGATACACTGCATATTACGTTATATTATAAGGTATTTTCAATGATAGACTGCATATCACGTTATATTATACGGTATTTTCAATGATACACTACATATTACATTATATTATAAGGTATTTTCAATGAAACACTGCATATTACGTTATATTATAAGGTATGTTCAATGACACACTGCATATTACATTATTTTATAAGGTATTTTCAATGATACTCTGTATATTACGTTATATTATATGGTATTTTCAATGATTCACTGCATATTACGTTATATTATAAGGTATTTTCAATGATACACTGCATATTACATTATATTATAAGGTATTTTCAATGAAACACTGCATATTGCGTTATATTATAAGGTATGTTCAATGATACACTGCATATTACGTTATATTATAAGGTATTTTCAATGATAGACTGCAAATATTTCGTTATATTATAAGGTATTCTCAATGATATACTGCATATTACATTATATTATAAGGTATTTTCAATGATACACTCTATATTACGTTATATTATATGGTATTTTCAATGATACACTGCATATTACGTTATATTATGAGGTATTTTGAATGATACAGTGCATGTTACATTATATTATATGGTATTTTCAATGATACACTGCATATTACGTTATATTATATGGTATTTTCAATGATACACTGCATTTTACGTTATATTATAAGGAATTTTCAATGATACACTGCATATTACGTTATATTATATGGTATTTTCAATGATACACTGCATCTTACATTGTATTATTTGGTATTTTCAATGATACACTGCATATTACGTTATATGATAAGGTATTTTCAATGATACACTGCATATTACATTATATTATAAGGTATTTTCAATGATACACTGTATATTACGTTATATTATATGGTATTTTCAATGATACACTGCACATTACATTATATTATAAGGTATTTTCAATGATAGACTGCAAATATTACGTTATATTATAAGGTATTTTCAATGATACACTGCATATTACGTTATATTATAAAGTAATTTCTATGATACACTGCATATTACATTTTTTTATAAGGTATTTTCAATGATACACTGCATATTACGTTATATTATAAGGTATTTTCAATGATAGACTGCAAATATTACGTTATATTATAAGGTATTTTCAATGATAGACTGCAAATATTACGTTATATTTTAAGGTATTCTCAATGACACACTGCATATTACATTATTTTATAAGGTATTCTCAATGATACACTGCATATTACATTATATTATAAGGTATTTTCAATGATACACTGTATATTACGTTATATTATATGGTATTTTCAATGATACAATGCACATTACATTATATTATAAGGTATTTTCAATGATACACTGCATCTTACGTTATATTATAAGGTATTTTCAATGATAGACTGCAAATATTACGTTATTTTATAAGGTATTTTCAATGATACACTGCATATTACGTTATATTATAAAGTAATTTCTATGATACACTGAATATTACATTATTTTATAAGGTATTTTCAATGATACACTGCATATTACGTTATATTATAAGGTATTTTCAATGATAGACTGCAAATATTTCGTTATATTATAAGGTATTTTCAATGATAGACTGCAAATATTTCGTTATATTATAAGGTATTTTCAATGATACACTGCATATTACATTATATTATAAGGTATTTTCAATGAAACACTGCATATTACGTTATATTATAAGGTATGTTCAATGACACACTGCATATTACATTATTTTATAAGGTATTTTCAATGATACTCTGTATATTACGTTATATTATATGGTATTTTCAATGATACACTGCATTTTACGTTATATTATAAGGAATTTTCAATGATAGACTGCAAATATTACGTTATTTTATAAGGTATTTTCAATGATACACTGTATATTACGTTATATTATAAAGTAATTTCAATGATACACTGCATATTACATTATTTTATAAGGTATTTTCAATGATACACTGCATATTACGTTATATAATAAGGTATTTTCAATGATACACTACATATTACATTATTTTATAAGGTATTTTCAATGATACACTGCATATTACGTTATATTATAAGGTATGTTCAATGACACACTGCATATTACATTATTTTATAAGGTATTTTCAATGATACTCTGTATATTACGTTATATTATATGGCATTTTCAATGATACACTGCATATTACGTTATATTATAAGGTATTTTCAATGATAGACTGCAAATATTACGTTATATTATAAGGTATTTTCAATGATAGACTGCAAATATTACGTTATTTTATAAGGTATTTTCAATGATACACTGCATATTACGTTATATTATAAGGTATTTTCAATGATACACTGCATATTACGTTATATTATAAGGTATTTTCAATGATAGACTGCAAATATTTCGTTATATTATAAGGTATTTTCAATGATAGACTGCAAATATTTCGTTATATTATAAGGAATTTTCAATGATACACTACATATTACATTATATTATAAGGTATTTTCAATGAAACACTGCATATTACGTTATATTATAAGGTATGTTCAATGACACACTGCATATTACATTATTTTATAAGGTATTTTCAATGATACTCTGTATATTACGTTATATTATATGGCATTTTCAATGATACACTGCATTTTACGTTATATTATAAGGTATTTTCAATGATACACTGCATATTACGTTATATTATAAGGTATTTTCAATGATAGACTGCAAATATTTCGTTATATTATAAGGTATTTTCAATGATAGACTGCAAATATTTCGTTATATTATAAGGAATTTTCAATGATACACTACATATTACATTATATTATAAGGTATTTTCAATGAAACACTGCATATTACGTTATATTATAAGGTATGTTCAATGACACACTGCATATTACATTATTTTATAAGGTATTTTCAATGATACTCTGTATATTACGTTATATTATATGGCATTTTCAATGATACACTGCATTTTACGTTATATTATAAGGAATTTTCAATGATAGACTGCAAATATTACGTTATTTTATAAGGTATTTTCAATGATACACTGCATATTACGTTATATTATAAGGTATTTTCAATGATACACTGCATATTACGTTATATTATAAGGTATTTTCAATGATAGACTGCAAATATTTCGTTATATTATAAGGTATTTTCAATGATAGACTGCAAATATTTCGTTATATTATAAGGAATTTTCAATGATACACTACATATTACATTATATTATAAGGTATTTTCAATGAAACACTGCATATTACGTTATATTATAAGGTATGTTCAATGACACACTGCATATTACATTATTTTATAAGGTATTTTCAATGATACTCTGTATATTACGTTATATTATATGGTATTTTCAATGATTCACTGCATATTACATTATATTATAAGGTATTTTCAATGATACACTGCATATTACATTATATTATAAGGTATTTTCAATGAAACACTGCATATTACGTTATATTATAAGGTATGTTCAATGATACACTGCATTTTACGTTATATTATAAGGAATTTTCAATGATAGACTGCAAATATTTCGTTATATTATAAGGTATTCTCAATGATATACTGCATATTACATTATATTATAAGGTATTTTCAATGATACACTCTATATTACGTTATATTATATGGTATTTTCAATGATACACTGCATATTACGTTATATTATGAGGTATTTTGAATGATACACTGCATGTTACATTATATTATATGGTATTTTCAATGATACACTGCATATTACGTTATATTATATGGTATTTTCAATGATACACTGCATTTTACGTTATATTATAAGGAATTTTCAATGATACACTGCATATTACGTTATATTATATGGTATTTTCAATGATACACTGCATCTTACATTGTATTATTTGGTATTTTCAATGATACACTGCATATTACGTTATATGATAAGGTATTTTCAATGATACACTGCATATTACATTATATTATAAGGTATTTTCAATGATACACTGTATATTACGTTATATTATATGGTATTTTCAATGATACACTGCACATTACATTATATTATAATGTATTTTCAATGATAGACTGCAAATATTACGTTATTTTATAAGGTATTTTCAATGATACACTGCATATTACGTTATATTATAAAGTAATTTCTATGATACACTGCATATTGCGTTATATTATAAGGTATGTTCAATGATACACTGCATATTACGTTATATTATAAGGTATTTTCAATGATAGACTGCAAATATTACGTTATATTATAAGGTATTTTCAATGATAGACTGCAAATATTACGTTATATTTTAAGGTATTCTCAATGACACACTGCATATTACATTATTTTATAAGGTATTCTCAATGATACACTGCATATTACATTATATTATAAGGTATTTTCAATGATACACTGTATATTACGTTATATTATATGGTATTTTCAATGATACAATGCACATTACATTATATTATAAGGTATTTTCAATGATACACTGCATCTTACGTTATATTATAAGGTATTTTCAATGATAGACTGCAAATATTACGTTATTTTATAAGGTATTTTCAATGATACACTGCATATTACGTTATATTATAAAGTAATTTCTATGATACACTGAATATTACATTATTTTATAAGGTATTTTCAATGATACACTGCATATTACGTTATATTATAAGGTATTTTCAATGATAGACTGCAAATATTTCGTTATATTATAAGGTATTTTCAATGATAGACTGCAAATATTTCGTTATATTATAAGGTATTTTCAATGATACACTGCATATTACATTATATTATAAGGTATTTTCAATGAAACACTGCATATTACGTTATATTATAAGGTATGTTCAATGACACACTGCATATTACATTATTTTATAAGGTATTTTCAATGATACTCTGTATATTACGTTATATTATATGGTATTTTCAATGATACACTGCATTTTACGTTATATTATAAGGAATTTTCAATGATAGACTGCAAATATTACGTTATATTATAAGGTATTTTCAATGATACACTGTATATTACGTTATATTATAAAGTAATTTCTATGATACACTGCATATTACATTATTTTATAAGGTATTTTCAATGATACACTGCATATTACGTTATATAATAAGGTATTTTCAATGATACACTACATATTACATTATATTATAAGGTATTTTCAATGAAACACTGCATATTACGTTATATTATAAGGTATGTTCAATGACACACTGCATATTACATTATTTTATAAGGTATTTTCAATGATACTCTGTATATTACGTTATATTATATGGTATTTTCAATGATACACTGCATATTACGTTATATTATAAGGTATTTTCAATGATAGACTGCAAATATTACGTTATATTATAAGGTATTTTCAATGATAGACTGCAAATATTACGTTATTTTATAAGGTATTTTCAATGATACACTGCATATTACGTTATATTATAAGGTATTTTCAATGATACACTGCATATTACGTTATATTATAAGGTATTTTCAATGATAGACTGCAAATATTTCGTTATATTATAAGGTATTTTCAATGATAGACTGCAAATATTTCGTTATATTATAAGGAATTTTCAATGATACACTACATATTACATTATATTATAAGGTATTTTCAATGAAACACTGCATATTACGTTATATTATAAGGTATGTTCAATGACACACTGCATATTACATTATTTTATAAGGTATTTTCAATGATACTCTGTATATTACGTTATATTATATGGCATTTTCAATGATACACTGCATTTTACGTTATATTATAAGGAATTTTCAATGATAGACTGCAAATATTACGTTATTTTATAAGGTATTTTCAATGATACACTGCATATTACGTTATATTATAAAGTAATTTCTATGATACACTGCATATTACATTATTTTATAAGGTATTTTCAATGATACACTGCATATTACGTTATATTATAAGGTATTTTCAATGATAGACTGCAAATATTACGTTATATTATAAGGTATTTTCAATGATAGACTGCAAATATTACGTTATATTTTAAGGTATTCTCAATGATACACTGCATATTACATTATTTTATAAGGTATTCTCAATGATACACTGCATATTACATTATATTATAAGGTATTTTCAATGATACACTGTATATTACGTTATATTATATGGTATTTTCAATGATACACTGCACATTACATTATATTATAAGGTATTTTCAATGATACACTGCATCTTACGTTATATTATAAGGTATTTTCAATGATAGACTGCAAATATTACGTTATTTTATAAGGTATTCTCAATGGTACACTGCATATTACATTATTTTATAAGGTATTTTCAATGAAACACTGTATATTACGTTATATTATATGGTATTTTCAATGATACACTGCATATTACATTGTATTATTTGGTATTTTCAATGATACACTGCATATTACGTTATATTATAAGGTATTTTCAATGATAGACTGCATATCACGTTATATTATGCGGTATTTTCAATGCTAGACTGCAAATATTACATTATATTATAAGGTATACTCAATGATACACTGCATGTTACATTATTTTATAAGGTATTTTCAATTATACACTGCATATTACGTTATATTATAAGGTATTTTCAATGATAGACTGCAAATATTACGTTATATTATAAGGTATACTCAATGATACACTGCACATTACATTATATTATAAGGTATTTTCAATGATACACTGCATCTTACGTTATATTACAAGGTGTTTTCAATGATACACTGCATATTACGTTGTGTTATAAGGTATTTTCAATGATACACTGCATATTACGTTATATTACAAGGTATTTTCAATGATACACTACATATTACGTTATATTATAAGGTATTTTCAATGATAGACTGCAAATATTACGTTATATTATAAGGTATTTTCAATGATAGACTGCAAATATTACGTTATATTATAAGGTATTCTCAATGGTACACTGCATATTGCATTATTTTATAAGGTATTTTCAATGATACTCTGTATATTACGTTATATTATATGGTATTTTCAATGATTCACTGCATATTACATTATATTATAAGGTATTTTCAATGATACACTGCATATTACGTTATATTATAAGGTATTTTCAATGATAGACTGCATATCACGTTATATTATACGGTATTTTCAATGATACACTACATATTACATTATATTATAAGGTATTTTCAATGAAACACTGCATATTACGTTATATTATAAGGTATGTTCAATGACACACTGCATATTACATTATTTTATAAGGTATTTTCAATGATACTCTGTATATTACGTTATATTATATGGTATTTTCAATGATTCACTGCATATTACATTATTTTATAAGGTATTTTCAATGATACTCTGTATATTACGTTATATTATATGGTATTTTCAATGATTCACTGCATATTAAATTATATTATAAGGTATTTTCAATGATACACTGCATATTACATTATATTATAAGGTATTTTCAATGAAACACTGCATATTGCGTTATATTATAAGGAATTTTCAATGATACACTGCATATTACGTTATATTATATGGTATTTTCAATGATACACTGCATCTTACATTGTATTATTTGGTATTTTCAATGATACACTGCATATTACGTTATATGATAAGGTATTTTCAATGATACACTGCATATTACATTATATTATAAGGTATTTTCAATGATACACTGTATATTACGTTATATTATATGGTATTTTCAATGACACACTGCATATTACATTATATTATAATGTATTTTCAATGATAGACTGCAAATATTACGTTATTTTATAAGGTATTTTCAATGATACACTGCATATTACGTTATATTATAAAGTAATTTCTATGATACACTGCATATTACATTATTTTATAAGGTATTTTCAATGATACACTGCATATTACGTTATATTATAAGGTATTTTCAATGATAGACTGCAAATATTACGTTATATTATAAGGTATTTTCAATGATAGACTGCAAATATTACGTTATATTTTAAGGTATTCTCAATGACACACTGCATATTACATTATTTTATAAGGTATTCTCAATGATACACTGCATATTACATTATATTATAAGGTATTTTCAATGATACACTGTATATTACGTTATATTATATGGTATTTTCAATGATACACTGCATCTTACGTTATATTACAAGGTGTTTTCAATGATACACTGCATATTACGTTGTGTTATAAGGTATTTTCAATGATACACTGCATATTACGTTATATTACAAGGTATTTTCAATGATAGACTGCAAATATTACGTTATTTTATAAGGAATTTTCAATGATACACTACATATTACGTTATATTATAAGGTATTTTCAATGATAGACTGCAAATATTACATTATATTATAAGGTATTTTCAATGATAGACTGCAAATATTACGTTATATTATAAGGTATTCTCAATGGTACACTGCATATTGCATTATTTTATAAGGTATTTTCAATGATACTCTGTATATTACGTTATATTATATGGTATTTTCAATGATTCACTGCATATTACATTATATTATAAGGTATTTTCAATGATACACTGCATATTACGTTATATTATAAGGTATTTTCAATGATAGACTGCATATCACGTTATATTATACGGTATTTTCAATGATACACTACATATTACATTATATTATAAGGTATTTTCAATGAAACACTGCATATTACGTTATATTATAAGGTATGTTCAATGACACACTGCATATTACATTATTTTATAAGGTATTTTCAATGATACTCTGTATATTACGTTATATTATATGGTATTTTCAATGATACACTGCATATTACGTTATATTATAAGGTATTTTCAATGATAGACTGCAAATATTACGTTATATTATAAGGTATTTTCAATGATAGACTGCAAATATTACGTTATATTTTAAGGTATTCTCAATGATACACTGCATATTACATTATTTTATAAGGTATTCTCAATGATACACTGCATATTACATTATATTATAAGGTATTTTCAATGATACACTGTATATTACGTTATATTATATGGTATTTTCAATGATACAATGCACATTACATTATATTATAAGGTATTTTCAATGATACACTGCATCTTACGTTATATTATAAGGTATTTTCAATGATACACTGCATATTACGATATGATATAAGGTATTTTCAATGATACACTGTATATTACGTTATATTACATGGTATTTTCAATGATACACTGCATATTACGTTATATTATAAGGTATTTTCAATGATACAGTGCATATTAGGATATGTTATAAGGTATTTTCAATGATACACTGCATATTACGTTATATTATAAGGTATTTTCAATGATACACTGCATATTACGATATGATATAAGGTATTTTCAATGATACACTGTATATTACGTTATATTACATGGTATTTTCAATGATACACTGCATATTACGTTATATTATAAGGTATTTTCAATGACACACTGCATATTACGATATGATATAAGGTATTTTCAATGATACACTGTATGTTACGTTATATTACATGGTATTTTCAATGATACACTGCATATTACGTTATATTATAAGGTATTTTCAATGATACACTGTATATTACGTTATATTACATGGTATTTTCTATGATACACTGCATATTACGATATGATATAAGGTATTTTCAATGATACACTGTATATTACGTTATATTACATGGTATTTTCAATGATACACTGCATATTACGTTATATTATAAGGTATTTTCAATGATACAGTGCATATTAGGATATGTTATAAGGTATTTTCAATGATACACTGCATATTACGTTATATTATAAGGTATTTTCAATGAAACACTGTATATTACGTTATATTACATGGTATTTTCTATGATACACTGCATATTACGTTATATTACATGGTATTTTCAATGATACACTGCATGTTACGTTATATTATAAGGTATTTTCAATGATACACTGCATATTACGTTATATTACATGGTATTTTCTATGATGCAGTGCATATTAGGATATGTTATAAGGTATTTTCAATGATACACTGTATGTTACGTTATATTACATGGTATTTTCAATGATACACTGCATATTACGTTATATTATAAGGTATTTTCAATGATACACTGCATATTACATTATATTATAAGGTATTTTCAATGATACTCTGTATATTACGTTATATTATATGGTATTTTCAATGATTCACTGCATATTACATTATATTATAAGGTATTTTCAATGATACACTGCATATTACGTTATATTATAAGGTATTTTCAATGATAGACTGCATATCACGTTATATTATACGGTATTTTCAATGATACACTACATATTACATTATATTATAAGGTATTTTCAATGAAACACTGCATATTACGTTATATTATAAGGTATGTTCAATGACACACTGCATATTACATTATTTTATAAGGTATTTTCAATGATACTCTGTATATTACGTTATATTATATGGTATTTTCAATGATTCACTGCATATTACATTATTTTATAAGGTATTTTCAATGATACTCTGTATATTACGTTATATTATATGGTATTTTCAATGATTCACTGCATATTACATTATATTATAAGGTATTTTCAATGATACACTGCATATTACATTATATTATAAGGTATTTTCAATGAAACACTGCATATTGCGTTATATTATAAGGAATTTTCAATGATACACTGCATATTACGTTATATTATATGGTATTTTCAATGATACACTGCATCTTACATTGTATTATTTGGTATTTTCAATGATACACTGCATATTACGTTATATGATAAGGTATTTTCAATGATACACTGCATATTACATTATATTATAAGGTATTTTCAATGATACACTGTATATTACGTTATATTATATGGTATTTTCAATGATACACTGCACATTACATTATATTATAATGTATTTTCAATGATAGACTGCAAATATTACGTTATTTTATAAGGTATTTTCAATGATACACTGCATATTACGTTATATTATAAAGTAATTTCTATGATACACTGCATATTACATTATTTTATAAGGTATTTTCAATGATACACTGCATATTACGTTATATTATAAGGTATTTTCAATGATAGACTGCAAATATTACGTTATATTATAAGGTATTTTCAATGATAGACTGCAAATATTACGTTATATTTTAAGGTATTCTCAATGACACACTGCATATTACATTATTTTATAAGGTATTCTCAATGATACACTGCATATTACATTATATTATAAGGTATTTTCAATGATACACTGTATATTACGTTATATTATATGGTATTTTCAATGATACACTGCATCTTACGTTATATTACAAGGTGTTTTCAATGATACACTGCATATTACGTTGTGTTATAAGGTATTTTCAATGATACACTGCATATTACGTTATATTACAAGGTATTTTCAATGATAGACTGCAAATATTACGTTATTTTATAAGGAATTTTCAATGATACACTACATATTACGTTATATTATAAGGTATTTTCAATGATAGACTGCAAATATTACATTATATTATAAGGTATTTTCAATGATAGACTGCAAATATTACGTTATATTATAAGGTATTCTCAATGGTACACTGCATATTGCATTATATTATAAGGTATTTTCAATGATACTCTGTATATTACGTTATATTATATGGTATTTTCAATGATTCACTGCATATTACATTATATTATAAGGTATTTTCAATGATACACTGCATATTACGTTATATTATAAGGTATTTTCAATGATAGACTGCATATCACGTTATATTATACGGTATTTTCAATGATACACTACATATTACATTATATTATAAGGTATTTTCAATGAAACACTGCATATTACGTTATATTATAAGGTATGTTCAATGACACACTGCATATTACATTATTTTATAAGGTATTTTCAATGATACTCTGTATATTACGTTATATTATATGGTATTTTCAATGATACACTGCATATTACGTTATATTATAAGGTATTTTCAATGATAGACTGCAAATATTACGTTATATTATAAGGTATTTTCAATGATAGACTGCAAATATTACGTTATATTTTAAGGTATTCTCAATGATACACTGCATATTACATTATTTTATAAGGTATTCTCAATGATACACTGCATATTACATTATATTAGAAGGTATTTTCAATGATACACTGTATATTACGTTATATTATATGGTATTTTCAATGATACAATGCACATTACATTATATTATAAGGTATTTTCAATGATACACTGCATCTTACGTTATATTATAAGGTATTTTCAATGATAGACTGCAAATATTACGTTATTTTATAAGGTATTCTCAATGGTACACTGCATATTACATTATTTTATAAGGTATTTTCAATGAAACACTGTATATTACGTTATATTATATGGTATTTTCAATGATACACTGCATATTACATTGTATTATTTGGTATTTTCAATGATACACTGCATATTACGTTATATTATAAGGTATTTTCAATGATAGACTGCATATCACGTTACATTATGCGGTATTTTCAATGATAGACTGCAAATATTACATTATATTATAAGGTATACTCAATGATACACTGCATGTTACATTATTTTATAAGGTATTTTCAATTATACACTGCATATTACGTTATATTACAAGGTGTTTTCAATGATACACTGCATATTACGTTGTGTTATAAGGTATTTTCAATGATACACTGCATATTACGTTATATTACAAGGTATTTTCAATGATAGACTGCAAATATTACGTTATTTTATAAGGTATTTTCAATGATACACTGCATATTACGTTATATTATAAGGTATTTTCAATGATAGACTGCAAATATTACGTTATATTATAAGGTATTTTCAATGATAGTCTGCAAATATTACGTTATATTTTAAGGTATTCTCAATGACACACTGCATATTACATTATTTTATAAGGTATTCTCAATGATACACTGCATATTACATTATATTATAAGGTATTTTCAATGATACACTGTATATTACGTTATATTATATGGTATTTTCAATGATACACTGCATCTTACGTTATATTACAAGGTGTTTTCAATGATACACTGCATATTACGTTGTGTTATAAGGTATTTTCAATGATACACTGCATATTACGTTATATTACAAGGTATTTTCAATGATAGACTGCAAATATTACGTTATTTTATAAGGTATTTTCAATGATACACTACATATTACGTTATATTATAAGGTATTCTCAATGGTACACTGCATATTGCATTATTTTATAAGGTATTTTCAATGATACTCTGTATATTACGTTATATTATATGGTATTTTCAATGATTCACTGCATATTACATTATATTATAAGGTATTTTCAATGATACACTGCATATTACGTTGTGTTATAAGGTATTTTCAATGATACACTGCATATTACGTTATATTACAAGGTATTTTCAATGATAGACTGCAAATATTACGTTATTTTATAAGGTATTTTCAATGATAGACTGCAAATATTACATTATATTATAAGGTATTTTCAATGATAGACTGCAAATATTACGTTATATTATAAGGTATTCTCAATGGTACACTGCATATTGCATTATTTTATAAGGTATTTTCAATGATAGACTGCAAATATTACGTTATATTATAAGGTATTTTCAATGATAGACTGCAAATATTACGTTATATTTTAAGGTATTCTCAATGACACACTGCATATTACATTATTTTATAAGGTATTCTCAATGATACACTGCATATTACATTATATTATAAGGTATTTTCAATGATACACTGTATATTACGTTATATTATATGGTATTTTCAATGATACACTGCATCTTACGTTATATTACAAGGTGTTTTCAATGATACACTGCATATTACGTTGTGTTATAAGGTATTTTCAATGATACACTGCATATTACGTTATATTACAAGGTATTTTCAATGATAGACTGCAAATATTACGTTATTTTATAAGGAATTTTCAATGATACACTACATATTACGTTATATTATAAGGTATTTTCAATGATAGACTGCAAATATTACATTATATTATAAGGTATTTTCAATGATAGACTGCAAATATTACGTTATATTATAAGGTATTCTCAATGGTACACTGCATATTGCATTATTTTATAAGGTATTTTCAATGATACTCTGTATATTACGTTATATTATATGGTATTTTCAATGATTCACTGCATATTACATTATATTATAAGGTATTTTCAATGATACACTGCATATTACGTTATATTGTAAGGTATTTTCAATGATAGACTGCATATCACGTTATATTATACGGTATTTTCAATGATACACTACATATTACATTATATTATAAGGTATTTTCAATGAAACACTGCATATTACGTTATATTATAAGGTATGTTCAATGACACACTGCATATTACATTATTTTATAAGGTATTTTCAATGATACTCTGTATATTACGTTATATTATATGGTATTTTCAATGATACACTGCATATTACGTTATATTATAAGGTATTTTCAATGATAGACTGCAAATATTACGTTATATTATAAGGTATTTTCAATGATAGACTGCAAATATTACGTTATATTTTAAGGTATTCTCAATGATACACTGCATATTACATTATTTTATAAGGTATTCTCAATGATACACTGCATATTACATTATATTATAAGGTATTTTCAATGATACACTGTATATTACGTTATATTATATGGTATTTTCAATGATACAATGCACATTACATTATATTATAAGGTATTTTCAATGATACACTGCATCTTACGTTATATTATAAGGTATTTTCAATGATAGACTGCAAATATTACGTTATTTTATAAGGTATTCTCAATGGTACACTGCATATTACATTATTTTATAAGGTATTTTCAATGAAACACTGTATATTACGTTATATTATATGGTATTTTCAATGATACACTGCATATTACATTGTATTATTTGGTATTTTCAATGATACACTGCATATTACGTTATATTATAAGGTATTTTCAATGATAGACTGCATATCACGTTACATTATGCGGTATTTTCAATGATAGACTGCAAATATTACATTATATTATAAGGTATACTCAATGATACACTGCATGTTACATTATTTTATAAGGTATTTTCAATTATACACTGCATATTACGTTATATTACAAGGTGTTTTCAATGATACACTGCATATTACGTTGTGTTATAAGGTATTTTCAATGATACACTGCATATTACGTTATATTACAAGGTATTTTCAATGATAGACTGCAAATATTACGTTATTTTATAAGGTATTTTCAATGATACACTGCATATTACGTTATATTATAAGGTATTTTCAATGATAGACTGCAAATATTACGTTATATTATAAGGTATTTTCAATGATAGACTGCAAATATTACGTTATATTTTAAGGTATTCTCAATGACACACTGCATATTACATTATTTTATAAGGTATTCTCAATGATACACTGCATATTACATTATATTATAAGGTATTTTCAATGATACACTGTATATTACGTTATATTATATGGTATTTTCAATGATACACTGCATCTTACGTTATATTACAAGGTGTTTTCAATGATACACTGCATATTACGTTGTGTTATAAGGTATTTTCAATGATACACTGCATATTACGTTATATTACAAGGTATTTTCAATGATAGACTGCAAATATTACGTTATTTTATAAGGTATTTTCAATGATACACTACATATTACGTTATATTATAAGGTATTTTCAATGATAGACTGCAAATATTACATTATATTATAAGGTATTTTCAATGATAGACTGCAAATATTACGTTATATTATAAGGTATTCTCAATGGTACACTGCATATTGCATTATTTTATAAGGTATTTTCAATGATACTCTGTATATTACGTTATATTATATGGTATTTTCAATGATTCACTGCATATTACATTATATTATAAGGTATTTTCAATGATACACTGCATATTACGTTATATTATAAGGTATTTTCAATGATAGACTGCATATCACGTTATATTATACGGTATTTTCAATGATACACTACATATTACATTATATTATAAGGTATTTTCAATGAAACACTGCATATTACGTTATATTATAAGGTATGTTCAATGACACACTGCATATTACATTATTTTATAAGGTATTTTCAATGATACTCTGTATATTACGTTATATTATATGGTATTTTCAATGATACACTGCATATTACGTTATATTATAAGGTATTTTCAATGATAGACTGCAAATATTACGTTATTTTATAAGGTATTTTCAATGATACACTGCATATTACGTTATATTATAAAGTAATTTCTATGATACACTGCATATTACATTATTTTATAAGGTATTTTCAATGATACACTGCATATTACGTTATATTATAAGGTATTTTCAATGATAGACTGCAAATATTACGTTATATTTTAAGGTATTCTCAATGACACACTGCATATTACATTATTTTATAAGGTATTCTCAATGATACACTGCATATTACATTATATTATAAGGTATTTTCAATGATACACTGTATATTACGTTATATTATATGGTATTTTCAATGATACACTGCATCTTACGTTATATTACAAGGTGTTTTCAATGATACACTGCATATTACGTTGTGTTATAAGGTATTTTCAATGATACACTGCATATTACGTTATATTACAAGGTATTTTCAATGATAGACTGCAAATATTACGTTATTTTATAAGGTATTTTCAATGATACTCTACATATTACGTTATATTATAAGGTATTTTCAATGATAGACTGCAAATATTACATTATATTATAAGGTATTTTCAATGATAGACTGCAAATATTACGTTATATTATAAGGTATTCTCAATGGTAGACTGCAAATATTACGTTATATTATAAGGTATTCTCAATGGTACACTGCATATTGCATTATTTTATAAGGTATTTTCAATGATACTCTGTATATTACGTTATATTATATGGTATTTTCAATGATTCACTGCATATTACATTATATTATAAGGTATTTTCAATGATACACGGCATATTACGTTATATTATAAGGTATTTTCAATGATAGACTGCATATCACGTTATATTATACGGTATTTTCAATGATACACTGCATCTTACATTGTATTATTTGGTATTTTCAATGATACACTGCATATTACGTTATATGATAAGGTATTTTCAATGATACACTGCATATTACATTATATTATAAGGTATTTTCAATGATACACTGTATATTACGTTATATTATATGGTATTTTCAATGATACACTGCACATTACAGTATATTATAATGTATTTTCAATGATAGACTGCAAATATTACGTTATTTTATAAGGTATTTTCAATGATACACTGCATATTGCGTTATATTATAAAGTAATTTCTATGATACACTGCATATTACATTATTTTATAAGGTATTTTCAATGATACACTGCATATTACGTTATATTATAAGGTATTTTCAATGATAGACTGCAAATATTACGTTATATTATAAGGTATTTTCAATGATAGACTGCAAATATTACGTTATATTTTAAGGTATTCTCAATGACACACTGCATATTACATTATTTTATAAGGTATTCTCAATGATACACTGCATATTACATTATATTATAAGGTATTTTCAATGATACACTGTATATTACGTTATATTATATGGTATTTTCAATGATACACTGCATCTTACGTTATATTACAAGGTGTTTTCAATGATACACTGCATATTACGTTGTGTTATAAGGTATTTTCAATGATACACTGCATATTACGTTATATTACAAGGTATTTTCAATGATAGACTGCAAATATTACGTTATTTTATAAGGTATTTTCAATGATACACTACATATTACGTTATATTATAAGGTATTTTCAATGATAGACTGCAAATATTACATTATATTATAAGGTATTTTCAATGATAGACTGCAAATATTACGTTATATTATAAGGTATTCTCAATGGTACACTGCATTTTACATTATTTTATAAGGTATTTTCAATGATAGACTGCAAATATTACGTTATATTGTAAGGTATTTTCAATGATAGACTGCAAATATTACGTTATATTTTAAGGTATTCTCAATGACACACTGCATATTACATTATTTTATAAGGTATTCTCAATGATACACTGCATATTACATTATATTATAAGGTATTTTCAATGATACACTGTATATTACGTTATATTATATGGTATTTTCAATGATACACTGCATCTTACGTTATATTACAAGGTGTTTTCAATGATACACTGCATATTACGTTGTGTTATAAGGTATTTTCAATGATACACTGCATATTACGTTATATTACAAGGTATTTTCGATGATAGACTGCAAATATTACGTTATTTTATAAGGTATTTTCAATGATACACTACATATTACGTTATATTATAAGGTATTTTCAATGATAGACTGCAAATATTACATTATATTATAAGGTATTTTCAATGATAGACTGCAAATATTACGTTATATTATAAGGTATTCTCAATGGTACACTGCATTTTACATTATTTTATAAGGTATTTTCAATGATAGACTGCAAATATTACGTTATATTATAAGGTATTTTCAATGATAGACTGCAAATATTACGTTATATTTTAAGGTATTCTCAATGACACACTGCATATTACATTATTTTATAAGGTATTCTCAATGATACACTGCATATTACATTATATTATAAGGTATTTTCAATGATACACTGTATATTACGTTATATTATATGGTATTTTCAATGATACACTGCATCTTACGTTATATTACAAGGTGTTTTCAATGATACACTGCATATTACGTTGTGTTATAAGGTATTTTCAATGATACACTGCATATTACGTTATATTACAAGGTATTTTCAATGATAGACTGCAAATATTACGTTATTTTATAAGGTATTTTCAATGATACACTACATATTACGTTATATTATAAGGTATTTTCAATGATAGACTGCAAATATTACATTATATTATAAGGTATTTTCAATGATAGACTGCAAATATTTCGTTATATTATAAGGTATTCTCATTGGTTCACTGCATATTGCATTATTTTATAAGGTATTTTCAATGATACTCTGTATATTACGTTATATTATATGGTATTTTCAATGATTCACTGCATATTACATTATATTATAAGGTATTTTCAATGATACACTGCATATTACGTTATATTATAAGGTATTTTCAATGATAGACTGCATATCACGTTATATTATACGGTATTTTCAATGATACACTACATATTACATTATATTATAAGGTATTTTCAATGAAACACTGCATATTACGTTATATTATAAGGTATGTTCAATGACACACTGCATATTACATTATTTTATAAGGTATTTTCAATGATACTCTGTATATTACGTTATATTATATGGTATTTTCAATGATACACTGCATATTACGTTATATTATAAGGTATTTTCAATGATAGACTGCAAATATTACGTTATATTATAAGGTATTCTCAATGGTACACTGCATATTGCATTATTTTATAAGGTATTTTCAATGATAGACTGCAAATATTACGTTATATTATAAGGTATTTTCAATGATAGACTGCAAATATTACGTTATATTATAAGGTATTCTCAATGATACACTGCATATTACATTATTTTATAAGGTATTCTCAATGATACACTGCATATTACATTATATTATAAGGTATTTTCAATGATACACTGTATATTACGTTATATTATATGGTATTTTCAATGATACACTGCATCTTACGTTATATTACAAGGTGTTTTCAATGATACACTGCATATTACGTTGTGTTATAAGGTATTTTCAATGATACACTGCATATTACGTTATATTACAAGGTATTTTCGATGATAGACTGCAAATATTACGTTATTTTATAAGGTATTTTCAATGATACACTACATATTACGTTATATTATAAGGTATTTTCAATGATAGACTGCAAATATTACATTATATTATAAGGTATTTTCAATGATAGACTGCAAATATTACGTTATATTATAAGGTATTCTCAATGGTACACTGCATATTGCATTATTTTATAAGGTATTTTCAATGATAGACTGCAAATATTACGTTATATTATAAGGTATTTTCAATGATAGACTGCAAATATTACGTTATATTTTAAGGTATTCTCAATGACACACTGCATATTACATTATTTTATAAGGTATTCTCAATGATACACTGCATATTACATTATATTATAAGGTATTTTCAATGATACACTGTATATTACGTTATATTATATGGTATTTTCAATGATACACTGCATCTTACGTTATATTACAAGGTGTTTTCAATGATACACTGCATATTACGTTGTGTTATAAGGTATTTTCAATGATACACTGCATATTACGTTATATTACAAGGTATTTTCAATGATAGACTGCAAATATTACGTTATTTTATAAGGTATTTTCAATGATACACTACATATTACGTTATATTATAAGGTATTTTCAATGATAGACTGCAAATATTACATTATATTATAAGGTATTTTCAATGATAGACTGCAAATATTACGTTATATTATAAGGTATTCTCAATGGTACACTGCATATTGCATTATTTTATAAGGTATTTTCAATGATACTCTGTATATTACGTTATATTATATGGTATTTTCAATGATTCACTGCATATTACATTATATTATAAGGTATTTTCAATGATACACTGCATATTACGTTATATTATAAGGTATTTTCAATGATAGACTGCATATCACGTTATATTATACGGTATTTTCAATGATACACTACATATTACATTATATTATAAGGTATTTTCAATGAAACACTGCATATTACGTTATATTATAAGGTATGTTCAATGACACACTGCATATCACGTTATTTTATAAGGTATTTTCAATGATACTCTGTATATTACGTTATATTATATGGTATTTTCAATGATACACTGCATATTACGTTATATTATAAGGTATTTTCAATGATAGACTGCAAATATTACGTTATATTATAAGGTATTTTCAATGATAGACTGCAAATATTACGTTATATTGTAAGGTATTTTCAATGATACACTGCATGTTACATTATTTTATAAGGTATTCTCAATGATACACTGCATATTACATTATATTATAAGGTATTTTCAATGATACACTGTATATTACGTTATATTATATGGTATTTTCAATGATACAATGCACATTACATTATATTATAAGGTATTTTCAATGATACACTGCATCTTACGTTATATTATAAGGTATTTTCAATGATAGACTGCAAATATTACGTTATTTTATAAGGTATTCTCAATGGTACACTGCATATTACATTATTTTATAAGGTATTTTCAATGAAACACTGTATATTACGTTATATTATATGGTATTTTCAATGATACACTGCATATTACATTGTATTATTTGGTATTTTCAATGATACACTGCATATTACGTTATATTATAAGGTATTTTCAATGATAGACTGCATATCACGTTACATTATGCGGTATTTTCAATGATAGACTGCAAATATTACATTATATTATAAGGTATACTCAATGATACACTGCATGTTACATTATTTTATAAGGTATTTTCAATTATACACTGCATATTACGTTATATTACAAGGTGTTTTCAATGATACACTGCATATTACGTTGTGTTATAAGGTATTTTCAATGATACACTGCATATTACGTTATATTATAAGGTATTTTCAATGACAGACTGCAAATATTACGTTATTTTATAAGGTATTTTCAATGATACACTGCATATTACGTTATATTATAAGGTATTTTCAATGATAGACTGCAAATATTACGTTATATTATAAGGTATTTTCAATGATAGACTGCAAATATTACGTTATATTTTAAGGTATTCTCAATGACACACTGCATATTACATTATTTTATAAGGTATTCTCAATGATACACTGCATATTACATTATATTATAAGGTATTTTCAATGATACACTGTATATTACGTTATATTATATGGTATTTTCAATGATACACTGCATCTTACGTTATATTACAAGGTGTTTTCAATGATACACTGCATATTACGTTGTGTTATAAGGTATTTTCAATGATACACTGCATATTACGTTATATTACAAGGTATTTTCAATGATAGACTGCAAATATTACGTTATTTTATAAGGTATTTTCAATGATACACTACATATTACGTTATATTATAAGGTATTTTCAATGATAGACTGCAAATATTACATTATATTATAAGGTATTTTCAATGATAGACTGCAAATATTACGTTATATTATAAGGTATTCTCAATGGTACACTGCATATTGCATTATTTTATAAGGTATTTTCAATGATACTCTGTATATTACGTTATATTATATGGTATTTTCAATGATTCACTGCATATTACATTATATTATAAGGTATTTTCAATGATACACTGCATATTACGTTATATTATAAGGTATTTTCAATGATAGACTGCATATCACGTTATATTATACGGTATTTTCAATGATACACTACATATTACATTATATTATAAGGTATTTTCAATGAAACACTGCATATTACGTTATATTATAAGGTATGTTCAATGACACACTGCATATTACATTATTTTATAAGGTATTTTCAATGATACTCTGTATATTACGTTATATTATATGGTATTTTCAATGATACACTGCATATTACGTTATATTATAAGGTATTTTCAATGATAGACTGCAAATATTACGTTATATTATAAGGTATTTTCAATGATAGACTGCAAATATTACGTTATATTTTAAGGTATTCTCAATGATACACTGCATATTACATTATTTTATAAGGTATTCTCAATGATACACTGCATATTACATTATTTTATAAGGTATTCTCAATGATACACTGCATATTACGTTATATTATAAGGTATTTTCAATGATACTCTGTATATTACGTTATATTATATGGTATTTTCAATGATAGACTGCATATCACGTTACATTATGCGGTATTTTCAATGATACACTGCATATTACGTTATATTATAAGGTATTTTCAATGATAGACTGCAAATATTACGTTATATTATAAGGTATTTTCAATGATACACTGCATATTACATTGTATTATTTGGTATTTTCAATGATACACTGCATATTACGTTATATTATAAGTTATTTTCAATGATAGACTGCATATCACGTTACATTATGCGGTATTTTCAATGATACACTGCATATTACGTTATATTATAAGGTATTTTCAATGATAGACTGCAAATATTACGTTATATTATAAGGTATTTTCAATGATAGACTGCAAATATTACGTTATATTATAAGGTATTCTCAATGGTACACTGCATATTGCATTATTTTATAAGGTATTTTCAATGATACTCTGTATATTACGTTATATTATATGGTATTTTCAATGATTCACTGCATATTACATTATATTATAAGGTATTTTCAATGATACACTGCATATTACATTATATTATAAGGTATTTTCAATGAAACACTGCATATTGCGTTATATTATAAGGTATGTTCAATGATACACTGCATATTACGTTATATTATAAGGTATTTTCAATGATAGACTGCAAATATTTCGTTATATTATAAGGTATTCTCAATGATATACTGCATATTACATTATATTATAAGGTATTTTCAATGATGCACTCTATATTACGTTATATTATATGGTATTTTCAATGATACACTGAATATTACGTTATATTATGAGGTATTTTGAATGATACACTGGATGTTACATTATATTATATGGTATTTTCAATGATACACTGCATATTACGTTATATTATATGGTATTTTCAATGATTCACTGCATATTACATTATATTATAAGGTATTTTCAATGATACACTGCATATTACGTTATATTACAAAGTAATTTCTATGATACACTGCATATTACATTATTTTGTACGGTATTTTCAATGATACACTGCAAATATTACGTTATATTATAAGGTATTTTCAATGATAGACTGCAAATATTACGTTATATTATAAGGTATTCTCAATGGTACACTGCATATTACATTATTTTATAAGGTATTTTCAATGAAACACTGTATATTACGTTATATTATATGGTATTTTCAATGATACACTGCATCTTACATTGTATTATTTGGTATTTTCAATGATACACTGCATATTACGTTATATGATAAGGTATTTTCAATGATACACTGCACATTACATTATATTATAATGTATTTTCAATGATAGACTGCAAATATTACGTTATTTTATAAGGTATTTTCAATGATACACTGCATATTACGTTATATTATAAAGTAATTTCTATGATACACTGCATACTACATTATTTTATAAGGTATTTTCAATGATACACTGCATATTACGTTATATTATAAGGTATTTTCAATGATAGACTGCAAATATTACGTTATATTATAAGGTATTTTCAATGATACACTGCATATTACGTTATATTATAAAGTAATTTCTATGATACACTGCATATTACATTATTTTATAAGGTATTTTCAATGATACACTGCATATTACGTTATATTATAAGGTATTTTCAATGATAGACTGCAAATATTTCGTTATATTATAAGGTATTTTCAATGATAGACTGCAAATATTTCGTTATATTATAAGGTATTTTCAATGATACACTACATATTACATTATATTATAAGGTATTTTCAATGATACACTGCATATTACGATATATTAGAAGGTATTTTCAATGATAGACTGCAAATATTACGTTATATTATAAGGTATTCTCAATGGTACACTGCATATTACATTAGAAGGCATATTACGTTATATTATGAGGTATTTTGAATGATACACTGCATGTTACATTATATTATATGGTATTTTCAATGATACACTGCATATTACGTTATATTATATGGTATTTTCAATGATTCACTGCATATTACATTATATTATAAGGTATTTTCAATGATACACTGCATATTACGTTATATTATAAAGTAATTTCTATGATACACTGCATATTACATTATTTTGTACGGTATTTTCAATGATACACTGCAAATATTACGTTATATTATAAGGTATTTTCAATGATAGACTGCAAATATTACGTTATATTATAAGGTATTCTCAATGGTACACTGCATATTACATTATTTTATAAGGTATTTTCAATGAAACACTGTATATTACGTTATATTATATGGTATTTTCAATGATACACTGCATCTTACATTGTATTATTTGGTATTTTCAATGATACACTGCATATTACGTTATATGATAAGGTATTTTCAATGATAGACTGCAAATATTACGTTATTTTATAAGGTATTTTCAATGATACACTGCATATTACGTTATATTATAAAGTAATTTCTATGATACACTGCATATTACATTGTTTTATAAGGTATTTTCAATGATACACTGCATATTACGTTATATTATAAGGTATTTTCAATGATAGACTGCAAATATTACGTTATATTATAAGGTATTTTCAATGATAGACTGCAAATATTACGTTATATTTTAAGGTATTCTCAATGATACACTGCATATTACATTATTTTATAAGGTATTCTCAATGATACACTGCATATTACATTATATTATAAGGTATTTTCAATGATACACTGTATATTACGTTATATTATATGGTATTTTCAATGATACACTGCACATTACATTATATTATAAGGTATTTTCAATGATACACTGCATCTTACGTTATATTATAAGGTATTCTCAATGATACACTGCATATTACATTATATTATAAGGTATTTTCAATGAAACACTGTATATTACGTTATATTATATGGTATTTTCAATGATACACTGCATATTACATTGTATTATTTGGTATTTTCAATGATACACTGCATATTACGTTATATTATAAGGTATTTTCAATGATAGACTGCATATCACGTTATATTATGCGGTATTTTCAATGCTAGACTGCAAATATTACATTATATTATAAGGTATACTCAATGATACACTGCATGTTACATTATTTTATAAGGTATTTTCAATTATACACTGCATATTACGTTATATTATAAGGTATTTTCAATGATAGACTGCAAATATTACGTTATATTATAAGGTATTCTCAATGGTACACTGCATATTGCATTATTTTATAAGGTATTTTCAATGATACTCTGTATATTACGTTATATTATATGGTATTTTCAATGATTCACTGCATATTACATTATATTATAAGGTATTTTCAATGATACACTGCATATTACGTTATATTATAAGGTATTTTCAATGATAGACTGCATATCACGTTATATTATACGGTATTTTCAATGATACACTACATATTACATTATATTATAAGGTATTTTCAATGAAACACTGCATATTACGTTATATTATAAGGTATGTTCAATGACACACTGCATATTACATTATTTTATAAGGTATTTTCAATGATAGACTGCAAATATTACGTTATATTATAAGGTATTTTCAATGATAGACTGCAAATATTACGTTATATTATAAGGTATTCTCAATGGTACACTGCATATTGCATTATTTTATAAGGTATTTTCAATGATACTCTGTATATTACGTTATATTATATGGTATTTTCAATGATTCTCTGCATATTACATTATATTATAAGGTATTTTCAATGATACACTGCATATTACGTTATATTATAAGGTATTTTCAATGATAGACTGCATATCACGTTATATTATACGGTATTTTCAATGATACACTACATATTACATTATATTATAAGGTATTTTCAATGAAACACTGCATATTACGTTATATTATAAGGTATGTTCAATGACACACTGCATATTACATTATTTTATAAGGTATTTTCAATGAAACACTGTATATTACGTTATATTATATGGTATTTTCAATGATACACTGCATCTTACATTGTATTATTTGGTATTTTCAATGATACACTGCATATTACGTTATATGATAAGGTATTTTCAATGATAGACTGCAAATATTACGTTATTTTATAAGGTATTTTCAATGATACACTGCATATTACGTTATATTATAAAGTAATTTCTATGATACACTGCATATTACATTGTTTTATAAGGTATTTTCAATGATACACTGCATATTACGTTATATTATAAGGTATTTTCAATGATAGACTGCAAATATTACGTTATATTATAAGGTATTTTCAATGATAGACTGCAAATATTACGTTATATTTTAAGGTATTCTCAATGATACACTGCATATTACGTTATATTATAAAGTAATTTCTATGATACACTGCATATTACATTATTTTGTACGGTATTTTCAATGATACACTGCAAATATTACGTTATATTATAAGGTATTTTCAATGATAGACTGCAAATATTACGTTATATTATAAGGTATTCTCAATGGTACACTGCATATTACATTATTTTATAAGGTATTTTCAATGAAACACTGTATATTACGTTATATTATATGGTATTTTCAATGATACACTGCATCTTACATTGTATTATTTGGTATTTTCAATGATACACTGCATATTACGTTATATTATAAGGTATTTTCAATGATAGACTGCAAATATTACGTTATTTTATAAGGTATTTTCAATGATACACTGCATATTACGTTATATTATAAAGTAATTTCTATGATACACTGCATATTACATTGTTTTATAAGGTATTTTCAATGATACACTGCATATTACGTTATATTATAAGGTATTTTCAATGATAGACTGCAAATATTACGTTATATTATAAGGTATTTTCAATGATAGACTGCAAATATTACGTTATATTTTAAGGTATTCTCAATGATACACTGCATATTACATTATTTTATAAGGTATTCTCAATGATACACTGCATATTACATTATATTATAAGGTATTTTCAATGATACACTGTATATTACGTTATATTATATGGTATTTTCAATGATACACTGCACATTACATTATATTATAAGGTATTTTCAATGATACACTGCATCTTACGTTATATTATAAGGTATTTTCAATGATAGACTGCAAATATTACGTTATTTTATAAGGTATTCTCAATGGTACACTGCATATTACATTATTTTATAAGGTATTTTCAATGATACACTGCATCTTACGTTATATTACAAGGTGTTTTCAATGATACACTGCATATTACGTTGTGTTATAAGGTATTTTCAATGATACACTGCATATTACGTTATATTACAAGGTATTTTCAATGATAGACTGCAAATATTACGTTATTTTATAAGGTATTTTCAATGATACACTACATATTACGTTATATTATAAGGTATTTTCAATGATAGACTGCAAATATTACGATATATTATAAGGTATTTTCAATGATAGACTGCAAATATTACGTTATATTATAAGGTATTCTCAATGGTACACTGCATATTGCATTATTTTATAAGGTATTTTCAATGATACTCTGTATATTACGTTATATTATATGGTACTTTCAATGATTCACTGCATATTACATTATATTATAAGGTATTTTCAATGATACACTGCATATTACGTTATATTATAAGGTATTTTCAATGATAGACTGCATATCACGTTATATTATACGGTATTTTCAATGATACACTACATATTACATTATATTATAAGGTATTTTCAATGATACACTGCATATTACGTTATATTATAAGGTATTTTCAATGACACACTGCATATTACATTATTTTATAAGGTATTTTCAATGATAGACTGCAAATATTACGTTATATTATAAGGTATTTTCAATGATAGACTGCAAATATTACGTTATATTATAAGGTATTCTCAATGGTACACTGCATATTGCATTATTTTATAAGGTATTTTCAATGATACACTGCATATTACATTATATTATAAGGTATTTTCAATGAAACACTGCATATTGCGTTATATTATAAGGTATGTTCAATGATACACTGCATATTACGTTATATAATAAGGTATTTTCAATGATAGACTGCAAATATTTCGTTATATTATAAGGTATTCTCAATGATATACTGCATATTACATTATATTATAAGGTATTTTCAATGATACACTCTATATTACGTTATATTATATGGTATTTTCAATGATACACTGCATATTACGTTATATTATGAGGTATTTTGAATGATACACTGCATGTTACATTATATTATATGGTATTTTCAATGATACACTGCATATTACGTTATATTATATGGTATTTTCAATGATACACTGCATATTACGTTATATTATAAGGAATTTTCAATGATACACTGCATATTACGTTATATTATATGGTATTTTCAATGATACACTGCATCTTACATTGTATTATTTGGTATTTTCAATGATACACTGCATATTACGTTATATGATAAGGTATTTTCAATGATACACTGCATATTACATTATATTATAAGGTATTTTCAATGATACACTGTATATTACGTTATATTATATGGTATTTTCAATGATACACTGCACATTACATTATATTATAATGTATTTTCAATGATAGACTGCAAATATTACGTTATTTTATAAGGTATTTTCAATGATACACTGCATATTACGTTATATTATAAAGTAATTTCTATGATACACTGCATATTACATTATTTTATAAGGTATTTTCAATGATACACTGCATATTACGTTATATTATAAGGTATTTTCAATGATAGACTGCAAATATTACGTTATATTATAAGGTATTTTCAATGATAGACTGCAAATATTACGTTATATTATAAGGTATTCTCAATGACACACTGCATATTACATTATTTTATAAGGTATTCTCAATGATACACTGCATATTACATTATATTATAAGGTATTTTCAATGATACACTGTATATTACGTTATATTATATGGTATTTTCAATGATACAATGCACATTACATTATATTATAAGGTATTTTCAATGATACACTGCATCTTACGTTATATTATAAGGTATTTTCAATGATAGACTGCAAATATTACGTTATTTTATAAGGTATTTTCAATGATACACTGCATATTACGTTATATTATAAAGTAATTTCTATGATACACTGAATATTACATTATTTTATAAGGTATTTTCAATGATACACTGCATATTACGTTATATTATAAGGTATTTTCAATGATAGACTGCAAATATTTCGTTATATTATAAGGTATGTTCAATGACACACTGCATATTACATTATTTTATAAGGTATTTTCAATGATACTCTGTATATTACGTTATATTATATGGTATTTTCAATGATACACTGCATTTTACGTTATATTATAAGGAATTTTCAATGATAGACTGCAAATATTACGTTATTTTATAAGGTATTTTCAATGATACACTGCATATTACGTTATATTATAAAGTAATTTCTATGATACACTGCATATTACATTATTTTATAAGGTATTTTCAATGATACACTGCATATTACGTTATATAATAAGGTATTTTCAATGATACACTACATATTACATTATATTATAAGGTATTTTCAATGAAACACTGCATATTACGTTATATTATAAGGTATGTTCAATGACACACTGCATATAACATTATTTTATAATGTATTTTCAATGATACTCTGTATATTACGTTATATTATATGGCATTTTCAATGATACACTGCATATTACGTTATATTATAAGGTATTTTCAATGATAGACTGCAAATATTACGTTATATTATAAGGTATTTTCAATGATAGACTGCAAATATTACGTTATTTTATAAGGTATTTTCAATGATACACTGCATATTACGTTATATTATAAGGTATTCTCAATGATACACTGCATATTACATTATATTATAAGGTATTTTCAATGATACACTGTATATTACGTTATATTATATGGTATTTTCAATGATACACTGCACATTACATTATATTATAAGGTATTTTCAATGATACACTGCATCTTACGTTATATTATAAGGTATTTTCAATGATAGACTGCAAATATTACGTTATTTTATAAGGTATTCTCAATGGTACACTGCATATTACATTATTTTATAAGGTATTTTCAATGAAACACTGTATATTACGTTATATTATATGGTATTTTCAATGATACACTGCATATTACATTGTATTATTTGGTATTTTCAATGATACACTGCATATTACGTTATATTATAAGGTATTTTCAATGATACACTGCATATTACGTTATATTATGAGGTATTTTCAATGCTAGACTGCAAATATTACATTATATTATAAGGTATACTCAATGATACACTGCATGTTACATTATTTTATAAGGTATTTTCAATTATACACTGCATATTACGTTATATTATAAGGTATTTTCAATGATAGACTGCAAATATTACGTTATATTATAAGGTATACTCAATGATACACTGCACATTACATTATATTATAAGGTATTTTCAATGATACACTGCATCTTACGTTATATTACAAGGTGTTTTCAATGATACACTGCATATTACGTTGTGTTATAAGGTATTTTCAATGATACACTGCATATTACGTTATATTACAAGGTATTTTCAATGATAGACTGCAAATATTACGTTATTTTATAAGGTATTTTCAATGATACACTACATATTACGTTATATTATAAGGTATTTTCAATGATAGACTGCAAATATTACGTTATATTATAAGGTATTTTCAATGATAGACTGCAAATATTACGTTATATTATAAGGTATTCTCAATGATACACTGCATATTGCATTATTTTATAAGGTATTTTCAATGATACTCTGTATATTACGTTATATTATATGGTATTTTCAATGATTCACTGCATATTACATTATATTATAAGGTATTTTCAATGATACACTGCATATTACGTTATATTATAAGGTATTTTCAATGATAGACTGCATATCACGTTATATTATACGGTATTTTCAATGATACACTGCATATTACATTATATTATAAGGTATTTTCAATGAAACACTGCATATTACGTTATATTATAAGGTATGTTCAATGACACACTGCATATAACATTATTTTATAAGGTATTTTCAATGATACTCTGTATATTACGTTATATTATATGGTATTTTCAATGATTCACTGCATATTACATTATATTATAAGGTATTTTCAATGATACACTGCATATTACATTATATTATAAGGTATTTTCAATGAAACACTGCATATTGCGTTATATTATAAGGTATGTTCAATGATACACTGCATATTACGTTATATTATAAGGTATTTTCAATGATAGACTGCAAATATTTCGTTATATTATAAGGTATTCTCAATGATATACTGCATATTACATTATATTATAAGGTATTTTCAATGATACACTCTATATTACGTTATATTATATGGTATTTTCAATGATACACTGCATATTACGTTATATTATGAGGTATTTTGAATGATACACTGCATATTACATTATATTATATGGTATTTTCAATGATACACTGCATATTACGTTATATTATATGGTATTTTCAATGATACACTGCATTTTACGTTATATTATAAGGAATTTTCAATGATACACTGCATATTACGTTATATTATATGGTATTTTCAATGATAGACTGCATCTTACATTGTATTATTTGGTATTTTCAATGATACACTGCATATTACGTTATATTATAAGGTATTTTCAATGATACACTGCATATTACATTATATTATAAGGTATTTTCAATGATACACTGTATATTACGTTATATTATATGGTATTTTCAATGATACACTGCACATTACATTATATTATAAGGTATTTTCAATGATACACTGCATATCACGTTATATTATACGGTATTTTCAATGATACACTACATATTACATTATATTATAAGGTATTTTCAATGAAACACTGCATATTACGTTATATTATAAGGTATGTTCAATGACACACTGCATATTACATTATTTTATAAGGTATTTTCAATGATACTCTGTATATTACGTTATATTATATGGTATTTTCAATGATTCACTGCATATTACATTATATTATAAGGTATTTTCAATGATACACTGCATATTACATTATATTATAAGGTATTTTCAATGAAACACTGCATATTGCGTTATATTATAAGGTATGTTCAATGATACACTGCATATTACGTTATATTATAAGGTATTTTCAATGATAGACTGCAAATATTTCGTTATATTATAAGGTATTCTCAATGATATACTGCATATTACATTATATTATAAGGTATTTTCAATGATACACTCTATATTACGTTATATTATATGGTATTTTCAATGATACACTGCATATTACGTTACATTATGAGGTATTTTGAATGATACACTGCATGTTACATTATATTATATGGTATTTTCAATGATACACTGCATATTACGTTATATTATATGGTATTTTCAATGATACACTGCATTTTACGTTATATTATAAGGAATTTTCAATGATACACTGCATATTACGTTATATTATATGGTATTTTCAATGATACACTGCATCTTACATTGTATTATTTGGTATTTTCAATGATACACTGCATATTACGTTATATGATAAGGTATTTTCAATGATACACTGCATATTACATTATATTATAAGGTATTTTCAATGATACACTGTATATTACGTTATATTATATGGTATTTTCAATGATACACTGCACATTACATTATATTATAATGTATTTTCAATGATAGACTGCAAATATTACGTTATTTTATAAGGTATTTTCAATGAAACACTGCATATTACGTTATATTATAAGGTATGTTCAATGACACACTGCATATTACATTATTTTATAAGGTATTTTCAATGATACTCTGTATATTACGTTATATTATATGGCATTTTCAATGATACACTGCATATTACGTTATATTATAAGGTATTTTCAATGATAGACTGCAAATATTACGTTATATTATAAGGTATTTTCAATGATAGACTGCAAATATTACGTTATTTTATAAGGTATTTTCAATGATACACTGCATATTACGTTATATTATAAGGTATTTTCAATGATACACTGCATATTACGTTATATTATAAGGTATTTTCAATGATAGACTGCAAATATTTCGTTATATTATAAGGTATTTTCAATGATAGACTGCAAATATTTCGTTATATTATAAGGAATTTTCAATGATAGACTGCAAATATTTCGTTATATTATAAGGTATTCTCAATGATATACTGCATATTACATTATATTATAAGGTATTTTCAATGATACACTCTATATTACGTTATATTATATGGTATTTTCAATGATACACTGCATATTACGTTATATTATGAGGTATTTTGAATGATACACTGCATGTTACATTATATTATATGGTATTTTCAATGATACACTGCATATTACGTTATATTATATGGTATTTTCAATGATACACTGCATTTTACGTTATATTATAAGGAATTTTCAATGATACACTGCATATTACGTTATATTATATGGTATTTTCAATGATACACTGCATCTTACATTGTATTATTTGGTATTTTCAATGATACACTGCATATTACGTTATATGATAAGGTATTTTCAATGATACACTGCATATTACATTATATTATAAGGTATTTTCAATGATACACTGTATATTACGTTATATTATATGGTATTTTCAATGATTCACTGCATATTACATTATATTATAATGTATTTTCAATGATACACTGCATATCACGTTATATTATACGGTATTTTCAATGATACACTACATATTACATTATATTATAAGGTATTTTCAATGAAACACTGCATATTACGTTATATTATAAGGTATGTTCAATGACACACTGCATATTACATTATTTTATAAGGTATTTTCAATGATACTCTGTATATTACGTTATATTATATGGTATTTTCAATGATTCACTGCATATTACATTATATTATAAGGTATTTTCAATGATACACTGCATATTACATTATATTATAAGGTATGTTCAATGAAACACTGCATATTGCGTTATATTATAAGGTATGTTCAATGATACACTGCATATTACGTTATATTATAAGGTATTTTCAATGATAGACTGCAAATATTTCGTTATATTATAAGGTATTCTCAATGATATACTGCATATTACATTATATTATAAGGTATTTTCAATGATACACTCTATATTACGTTATATTATATGGTATTTTCAATGATACACTGCATATTACGTTATATTATGAGGTATTTTGAATGATACACTGCATGTTACATTATATTATATGGTATTTTCAATGATACACTGCATATTACGTTATATTATATGGTATTTTCAATGATACACTGCATTTTACGTTATATTATAAGGAATTTTCAATGATACACTGCATATTACGTTATATTATATGGTATTTTCAATGATACACTGCATCTTACATTGTATTAATTGGTATTTTCAATGATACACTGCATATTACGTTATATGATAAGGTATTTTCAATGATACACTGCATATTACATTATATTATAAGGTATTTTCAATGATACACTGTATATTACGTTATATTATATGGTATTTTCAATGATACACTGCACATTACATTATATTATAATGTATTTTCAATGATAGACTGCAAATATTACGTTATTTTATAAGGTATTTTCAATGATACACTGCATATTACGTTATATTATAAAGTAATTTCTATGATACACTGTATATTACGTTATATTATATGGTATTTTCAATGATACACTGCACATTACATTATATTATAATGTATTTTCAATGATAGACTGCAAATATTACGTTATTTTATAAGGTATTTTCAATGATACACTGCATATTACGTTATATTATAAAGTAATTTCTATGATACACTGCATATTACATTATTTTATAAGGTATTTTCAATGATACACTGCATATTACGTTATATTATAAGGTATTTTCAATGATAGACTGCAAATATTACGTTATATTATAAGGTATTTTCAATGATAGACTGCAAATATTACGTTATATTTTAAGGTATTCTCAATGACACACTGCATATTACATTATTTTATAAGGTATTCTCAATGATACACTGCATATTACATTATATTATAAGGTATTTTCAATGATACACTGTATATTACGTTATATTATATGGTATTTTCAATGATACACTGCATCTTACGTTATATTACAAGGTGTTTTCAATGATACACTGCATATTACGTTGTGTTATAAGGTATTTTCAATGATACACTGCATATTACGTTATATTACAAGGTATTTTCAATGATAGACTGCAAATATTACGTTGTATTATAAGGTATTTTCAATGATACACTACATATTACGTTATATTATAAGGTATTTTCAATGATAGACTGCAAATATTACGTTATATTATAAGGTATTTTCAATGATAGACTGCAAATATTACGTTATATTATAAGGTATTCTCAATGGTACACTGCATATTGCATTATTTTATAAGGTATTTTCAATGATACTCTGTATATTACGTTATATTATATGGTATTTTCAATGATTCACTGCATATTACATTATATTATAAGGTATTTTCAATGATACACGGCATATTACGTTATATTATAAGGTATTTTCAATGATAGACTGCATATCACGTTATATTATACGGTATTTTCAATGATACACTGCATCTTACATTGTATTATTTGGTATTTTCAATGATACACTGCATATTACGTTATATGATAAGGTATTTTCAATGATACACTGCATATTACATTATATTATAAGGTATTTTCAATGATACACTGTATATTACGTTATATTATATGGTATTTTCAATGATACACTGCACATTACAGTATATTATAATGTATTTTCAATGATAGACTGCAAATATTACGTTATTTTATAAGGTATTTTCAATGATACACTGCATATTACGTTATATTATAAAGTAATTTCTATGATACACTGCATATTACATTATTTTATAAGGTATTTTCAATGATACACTGCATATTACGTTATATTATAAGGTATTTTCAATGATAGACTGCAAATATTACGTTATATTATAAGGTATTTTCAATGATAGACTGCAAATATTACGTTATATTTTAAGGTATTCTCAATGACACACTGCATATTACATTATTTTATAAGGTATTCTCAATGATACACTGCATATTACATTATATTATAAGGTATTTTCAATGATACACTGTATATTACGTTATATTATATGGTATTTTCAATGATACACTGCATCTTACGTTATATTACAAGGTGTTTTCAATGATACACTGCATATTACGTTGTGTTATAAGGTATTTTCAATGATACACTGCATATTACGTTATATTACAAGGTATTTTCAATGATACACTACATATTACGTTATATTATAAGGTATTTTCAATGATAGACTGCAAATATTACATTATATTATAAGGTATTTTCAATGATAGACTGCAAATATTACGTTATATTATAAGGTATTCTCAATGGTACACTGCATATTGCATTATTTTATAAGGTATTTTCAATGATACTCTGTATATTACGTTATATTATATGGTATTTTCAATGATTCACTGCATATTACATTATATTATAAGGTATTTTCAATGATACACTGCATATTACGTTATATTATAAGGTATTTTCAATGATAGACTGCATATCACGTTATATTATACGGTATTTTCAATGATACACTACATATTACATTATATTATAAGGTATTTTCAATGATACACTGCATATTACGTTATATTATAAAGTAATTTCTATGATACACTGCATATTACATTATTTTATAAGGTATTTTCAATGATACACTGCATATTACGTTATATTATAAGGTATTTTCAATGATAGACTGCAAATATTACGTTATATTATAAGGTATTTTCAATGATAGACTGCAAATATTACGTTATATTTTAAGGTATTCTCAATGACACACTGCATATTACATTATTTTATAAGGTATTCTCAATGATACACTGCATATTACATTATATTATAAGGTATTTTCAATGATACACTGTATATTACGTTATATTATATGGTATTTTCAATGATACACTGCATCTTACGTTATATTACAAGGTGTTTTCAATGATACACTGCATATTACGTTGTGTTATAAGGTATTTTCAATGATACACTGCATATTACGTTATATTACAAGGTATTTTCAATGATAGACTGCAAATATTACGTTATTTTATAAGGTATTTTCAATGATACACTACATATTACGTTATATTATAAGGTATTTTCAATGATAGACTGCAAATATTACATTATATTATAAGGTATTTTCAATGATAGACTGCAAATATTACGTTATATTATAAGGTATTCTCAATGGTACACTGCATATTGCATTATTTTATAAGGTATTTTCAATGATACTCTGTATATTACGTAATATTATATGGTATTTTCAATGATTCACTGCATATTACATTATATTATAAGGTATTTTCAATGATACACTGCATATTACGTTATATTATAAGGTATTTTCAATGATACACTGCATATCACGTTATATTATACGGTATTTTCAATGATACACTACATATTACATTATATTATAAGGTATTTTCAATGAAACACTGCATATTACGTTATATTATAAGGTATGTTCAATGACACACTGCATATTACATTATTTTATAAGGTATTTTCAATGATACTCTGTATATTACGTTATATTATATGGTATTTTCAATGATACACTGCATATTACGTTATATTATAAGGTATTTTCAATGATAGACTGCAAATATTACGTTATATTATAAGGTATTTTCAATGATAGACTGCAAATATTACGTTATATTTTAAGGTATTCTCAATGATACACTGCATATTACATTATATTATAAGGTATTCTCAATGATACACTGCATATTACATTATATTATAAGGTATTTTCAATGATACACTGTATATTACGTTATATTATATGGTATTTTCAATGATACAATGCACATTACATTATATTATAAGGTATTTTCAATGATACACTGCATCTTACGTTATATTATAAGGTATTTTCAATGATAGACTGCAAATATTACGTTATTTTATAAGGTATTCTCAATGGTACACTGCATATTACATTATTTTATAAGGTATTTTCAATGAAACACTGTATATTACGTTATATTATATGGTATTTTCAATGATACACTGCATATTACATTGTATTATTTGGTATTTTCAATGATACACTGCATATTACGTTATATTATAAGGTATTTTCAATGATAGACTGCATATCACGTTACATTATGCGGTATTTTCAATGATAGACTGCAAATATTACATTATATTATAAGGTATACTCAATGATACACTGCATGTTACATTATTTTATAAGGTATTTTCAATTATACACTGCATATTACGTTATATTACAAGGTGTTTTCAATGATACACTGCATATTACGTTGTGTTATAAGGTATTTTCAATGATACACTGCATATTACGTTATATTACAAGGTATTTTCAATGATAGACTGCAAATATTACGTTATTTTATAAGGTATTTTCAATGATACACTGCATATTACGTTATATTATAAGGTATTTTCAATGATAGACTGCAAATATTACGTTATATTATAAGGTATTTTCAATGATAGACTGCAAATATTACGTTATATTTTAAGGTATTCTCAATGACACACTGCATATTACATTATTTTATAAGGTATTCTCAATGATACACTGCATATTACATTATATTATAAGGTATTTTCAATGATACACTGTATATTACGTTATATTATATGGTATTTTCAATGATACACTGCATCTTACGTTATATTACAAGGTGTTTTCAATGATACACTGCATATTACGTTGTGTTATAAGGTATTTTCAATGATACACTGCATATTACGTTATATTACAAGGTATTTTCAATGATAGACTGCAAATATTACGTTATTTTATAAGGTATTTTCAATGATACACTACATATTACGTTATATTATAAGGTATTTTCAATGATAGACTGCAAATATTACATTATATTATAAGGTATTTTCAATGATAGACTGCAAATATTACGTTATATTATAAGGTATTCTCAATGGTACACTGCATATTGCATTATTTTATAAGGTATTTTCAATGATACTCTGTATATTACGTTATATTATATGGTATTTTCAATGATTCACTGCATATTACATTATATTATAAGGTATTTTCAATGATACACTGCATATTACGTTATATTATAAGGTATTTTCAATGATACACTGCATATCACGTTATATTATACGGTATTTTCAATGATACACTACATATTACATTATATTATAAGGTATTTTCAATGAAACACTGCATATTACGTTATATTATAAGGTATGTTCAATGACACACTGCATATTACATTATTTTATAAGGTATTTTCAATGATACTCTGTATATTACGTTATATTATATGGTATTTTCAATGATACACTGCATATTACGTTATATTATAAGGTATTTTCAATGATAGACTGCAAATATTACGTTATATTATAAGGTATTTTCAATGATAGACTGCAAATATTACGTTATATTTTAAGGTATTCTCAATGATACACTGCATATTACATTATTTTATAAGGTATTCTCAATGATACACTGCATATTACATTATTTTATAAGGTATTCTCAATGATACACTGCATATTACATTATATTATAAGGTATTTTCAATGATACACTGTATATTACGTTATTTTATAAGGTATTCTCAATGGTACACTGCATATTGCATTATTTTATAAGGTATTTTCAATGATACTCTGTATATTACGTTATATTATATGGTATTTTCAATGATAGACTGCATATCACGTTACATTATGCGGTATTTTCAATGATACACTGCATATTACGTTATATTATAAGGTATTTTCAATGATAGACTGCAAATATTACGTTATATTATAACGTATTCTCAATGATACACTGCATATTACATTGTATTATTTGGTATTTTCAATGATACACTGCATATTACGTTATATTATAAGGTATTTTCAATGATAGACTGCATATCAAGTTATATTATACGGTATTTTCAATGATACACTGCATATTACGTTATATTATAAGGTATTTTCAATGATAGACTGCAAATATTACGTTATATTATAAGGTATTTTCAATGATAGACTGCAAATATTACGTTATATTATAAGGTATTCTCAATGGTACACTGCATATTGCATTATTTTATAAGGTATTTTCAATGATACTCTGTATATTACGTTATATTATATGGTATTTTCAATGATTCACTGCATATTACATTATATTATAAGGTATTTTCAATGATACACTGCATATTACGTTATATTATAAGGTATTTTCAATGATAGACTGCATATCACGTTATATTATACGGTATTTTCAATGATACACTACATATTACATTATATTATAAGGTATTTTCAATGAAACACTGCATATTACGTTATATTATAAGGTATGTTCAATGACACACTGCATATTACATTATTTTATAAGGTATTTTCAATGATACTCTGTATATTACGTTATATTATATGGTATTTTCAATGATTCACTGCATATTACATTATATTATAAGGTATTTTCAATGATACACTGCATATTACGTTATATTATAAGGTATTTTCAATGATAGACTGCAAATATTACGTTATATTTTAAGGTATTCTCAATGATAGACTGCAAATATTTCGTTATATTATAAGGTATTCTCAATGATACACTGCATATTACATTATATTATAAGGTATTTTCAATGATACACTGCATATTACGTTATATTATAAGGTATTTTCAATGATAGACTGCAAATATTACGTTATATTATAAGGTATTTTCAATGATAGACTGCAAATATTACGTTATATTTTAAGGTATTCTCAATGATAGACTGCAAATATTTCGTTATATTATAAGGTATTCTCAATGATACACTGCATATTACATTATATTATAAGGTATTTTCAATGATACACTGCATATTACGATATATTAGAAGGTATTTTCAATAATACGCTGCATATTACGTTATATTATGAGGTATTTTCAATGATACACTGCATTTTACGTTATATTATAAGGAATTTTCAATGATAGACTGCAAATATTACGTTATTTTATAAGGTATTTTCAATGATACACTGCATATTACATTATTTTATAAGGTATTTTCAATTATACACTGCATATTACGTTATATTACAAGGTGTTTTCAATGATACACTGCATATTACGTTGTGTTATAAGGTATTTTCAATGATACACTGCATATTACGTTATATTACAAGGTATTTTCAATGATAGACTGCAAATATTACGTTATTTTATAAGGTATTTTCAATGATACACTGCATATTACGTTATATTATAAGGTATTTTCAATGATAGACTGCAAATATTACGTTATATTATAAGGTATTTTCAATGATAGACTGCAAATATTACGTTATATTTTAAGGTATTCTCAATGACACACTGCATATTACATTATTTTATAAGGTATTCTCAATGATACACTGCATATTACATTATATTATAAGGTATTTTCAATGATACACTGTATATTACGTTATATTATATGGTATTTTCAATGATACACTGCATCTTACGTTATATTACAAGGTGTTTTCAATGATACACTGCATATTACGTTGTGTTATAAGGTGTTTTCAATGATACACTGCATATTACGTTGTGTTATAAGGTATTTTCAATGATAGACTGCAAATATTACGTTATTTTATAAGGTATTTTCAATGATACACTACATATTACGTTATATTATAAGGTATTTTCAATGATAGACTGCAAATATTACATTATATTATAAGGTATTTTCAATGATAGACTGCAAATATTACGTTATATTATAAGGTATTCTCAATGGTACACTGCATATTGCATTATTTTATAAGGTATTTTCAATGATACTCTGTATATTACGTAATATTATATGGTATTTTCAATGATTCACTGCATATTACATTATATTATAAGGTATTTTCAATGATACACTGCATATTACGTTATATTATAAGGTATTTTCAATGATAGACTGCATATCACGTTATATTATACGGTATTTTCAATGATACACTACATATTACATTATATTATAAGGTATTTTCAATGAAACACTGCATATTACGTTATATTATAAGGTATGTTCAATGACACACTGCATATTACATTATTTTATAAGGTATTTTCAATGACACTCTGTATATTACGTTATATTATATGGTATTTTCAATGATACACTGCATATTACGTTATATTATAAGGTATTTTCAATGATAGACTGCAAATATTACGTTATATTATAAGGTATTTTCAATGATAGACTGCAAATATTACGTTATATTATAAGGTATTCTCAATGATACACTGCATATTACATTATTTTATAAGGTATTCTCAATGATACACTGCATATTACATTATATTATAAGGTATTTTCAATGATACACTGTATATTACGTTATATTATATGGTATTTTCAATGATACAATGCACATTACATTATATTATAAGGTATTTTCAATGATACACTGCATATTACGTTATATTATAAGGTATTTTCAATGATAGACTGCAAATATTACGTTATTTTATAAGGTATTCTCAATGGTACACTGCATATTACATTATTTTATAAGGTATTTTCAATGAAACACTGTATATTACGTTATATTATATGGTATTTTCAATGATACACTGCATATTACATTGTATTATTTGGTATTTTCAATGATACACTGCATATTACGTTATATTATAAGGTATTTTCAATGATAGACTGCATATCACGTTACATTATGCGGTATTTTCAATGATAGACTGCAAATATTACATTATATTATAAGGTATACTCAATGATACACTGCATGTTACATTATTTTATAAGGTATTTTCAATTATACACTGCATATTACGTTATATTACAAGGTGTTTTCAATGATACACTGCATATTACGTTGTGTTATAAGGTATTTTCAATGATACACTGCATATTACGTTATATTACAAGGTATTTTCAATGATAGACTGCAAATATTACGTTATTTTATAAGGTATTTTCAATGATACACTGCATATTACGTTATATTATAAGGTATTTTTAATGATAGACTGCAAATATTACGTTATATTATAAGGTATTTTCAATGATAGACTGCAAATATTACGTTATATTTTAAGGTATTCTCAATGACACACTGCATATTACATTATTTTATAAGGTATTCTCAATGATACACTGCATATTACATTATATTATAAGGTATTTTCAATGATACACTGTATATTACGTTATATTATATGGTATTTTCAATGATACACTGCATCTTACGTTATATTACAAGGTGTTTTCAATGATACACTGCATATTACGTTGTGTTATAAGGTATTTTCAATGATACACTGCATATTACGTTATATTACAAGGTATTTTCAATGATAGACTGCAAATATTACGTTATTTTATAAGGTATTTTCAATGATACACTACATATTACGTTATATTATAAGGTATTTTCAATGATAGACTGCAAATATTACATTATATTATAAGGTATTTTCAATGATAGACTGCAAATATTACGTTATATTATAAGGTATTCTCAATGGTACACTGCATATTGCATTATTTTATAAGGTATTTTCAATGATACTCTGTATATTACGTTATATTATATGGTATTTTCAATGATTCACTGCATATTACATTATATTATAAGGTATTTTCAATGATACACTGCATATTACGTTATATTATAAGGTATTTTCAATGATAGACTGCATATCACGTTATATTATACGGTATTTTCAATGATACACTACATATTACATTATATTATAAGGTATTTTCAATGAAACACTGCATATTACGTTATATTATAAGGTATGTTCAATGACACACTGCATATTACATTATTTTATAAGGTATTTTCAATGATACTCTGTATATTACGTTATATTATATGGTATTTTCAATGATACACTGCATATTACGTTATATTATAAGGTATTTTCAATGATAGACTGCAAATATTACGTTATATTATAAGGTATTTTCAATGATAGACTGCAAATATTACGTTATATTATAAGGTATTCTCAATGATACACTGCATATTACATTATTTTATAAGGTATTCTCAATGATACACTGCATATTACATTATTTTATAAGGTATTCTCAATGATACACTGCATATTACATTATATTATAAGGTATTTTCAATGATACACTGTATATTACGTTATTTTATAAGGTATTCTCAATGGTACACTGCATATTGCATTATTTTATAAGGTATTTTCAATGATACTCTGTATATTACGTTATATTATATGGTATTTTCAATGATAGACTGCATATCACGTTACATTATGCGGTATTTTCAATGATACACTGCATATTACGTTATATTATAAGGTATTTTCAATGATAGACTGCAAATATTACGTTATATTATAAGGTATTCTCAATGATACACTGCATATTACATTGTATTATTTGGTATTTTCAATGATACACTGCATATTACGTTATATTATAAGGTATTTTCAATGATAGACTGCATATCACGTTATATTATACGGTATTTTCAATGATACACTGCATATTACGTTATATTATAAGGTATTTTCAATGATAGACTGCAAATATTACGTTATATTATAAGGTATTTTCAATGATAGACTGCAAATATTACATTATATTATAAGGTATTCTCAATGGTACACTGCATATTGCATTATTTTATAAGGTATTTTCAATGATACTCTGTATATTACGTTATATTATATGGTATTTTCAATGATTCACTGCATATTACATTATATTATAAGGTATTTTCAATGATACACTGCATATTACGTTATATTATAAGGTATTTTCAATGATAGACTGCATATCACGTTATATTATACGGTATTTTCAATGATACACTACATATTACATTATATTATAAGGTATTTTCAATGAAACACTGCATATTACGTTATATTATAAGGTATGTTCAATGACACACTGCATATTACATTATTTTATAAGGTATTTTCAATGATACTCTGTATATTACGTTATATTATATGGTATTTTCAATGATTCACTGCATATTACATTATATTATAAGGTATTTTCAATGATACACTGCATATTACGTTATATTATAAGGTATTTTCAATGATAGACTGCAAATATTACGTTATATTTTAAGGTATTCTCAATGATAGACTGCAAATATTTCGTTATATTATAAGGTATTCTCAATGATACACTGCATATTACATTATATTATAAGGTATTTTCAATGATACACTGCATATTACGTTATATTATAAGGTATTTTCAATGATAGACTGCAAATATTACGTTATATTATAAGGTATTTTCAATGATAGACTGCAAATATTACGTTATATTTTAAGGTATTCTCAATGATAGACTGCAAATATTACGTTATTTTATAAGGTATTTTCAATGATACACTGCATATTACGTTATATTATAAAGTAATTTCTATGATACACTGCATATTACATTATTTTATAAGGTATTTTCAATGATACACTGCATATTACGTTATATTATAAGGTATTTTCAATGATAGACTGCAAATATTACGTTATATTATAAGGTATTTTCTATGATAGACTGCAAATATTACGTTATATTTTAAGGTATTCTCAATGATACACTGCATATTACATTATTTTATAAGGTATTCTCAATGATACACTGCATATTACATTATATTATAAGGTATTTTCAATGATACACTGTATATTACGTTATATTATATGGTATTTTCAATGATACACTGCACATTACATTATATTATAAGGTATTTTCAATGATACACTGCATCTTACGTTATATTGTAAGGTATTTTCAATGATAGACTGCAAATATTACGTTATTTTATAAGGTATTTTCAATGATACACTGCATATTACGTTATATTATAAAGTAATTTCTATGATACACTGCATATTACATTATTTTATAAGGTATTTTCAATGATACACTGCATATTACGTTATATTATAAGGTATTTTCAATGATAGACTGCAAATATTTCGTTATATTATAAGGTATTTTCAATGATAGACTGCAAATATTTCGTTATATTATAAGGTATTTTCAATGAAACACTGCATATTACGTTATATTATAAGGTATGTTCAATGACACACTGCATATTACATTATTTTATAAGGTATTTTCAATGATACACTGCATATTACGTTATATTATAAGGTATTTTCAATGATAGACTGCAAATATTACGTTATATTATAAGGTATTTTCAATGATAGACTGCAAATATTACGTTATATTTTAAGGTATTCTCAATGATACACTGCATCTTACATTATTTTATAAGGTATTCTCAATGATACACTGCATATTACATTATATTATAAGGTATTTTCAATGATACACTGTATATTACGTTATATTATATGGTATTTTCAATGATACACTGCACATTACATTATATTATAAGGTATTTTCAATGATACACTGCATCTTACGTTATATTATAAGGTATTTTCAATGATAGACTGCAAATATTACGTTATTTTATAAGGTATTTTCAATGATACACTGCATATTACGTTATATTATAAAGTAATTTCTATGATACACTGCATATTACATTATTTTATAAGGTATTTTCAATGATACACTGCATATTACGTTATATTATAAGGTATTTTCAATGATAGACTGCAAATATTTCGTTATATTATAAGGTATTCTCAATGATACACTGCATATTACGTTTTATTATAAGGTATTTTCAATGATACACTGCATATTACGATATATTAGAAGGTATTTTCAATAATACGCTGCATATTACGTTATATTATATGGTATTTTCAATGATACACTGCACATTACATTATATTATAAGGTATTTTCAATGATACACTGCATATTACGTTATATTATAAAGTAATTTCTATGATACACTGCATATTACATTATTTTATAAGGTATTTTCAATGATACACTGCATATTACGTTATATTATAAGGTATTTTCAATGATAGACTGCAAATATTACGTTATATTATAAGGTATTTTCAATGATAGACTGCAAATATTACGTTATATCTTAAGGTATTCTCAATAATAGACTGCAAATATTTTGTTATATTATATGGTATTTTCAATGATACACTGCATATTACGTTATATTATAAGGTATTTTCAATGATAGACTGCAAATATTACGTTATATTATAAGGTATGTTCAATGATAGACTGCAAATATTACGTTATATTTTAAGGTATTCTCAATGATACACTGCATATTACATTATTTTATAAGGTATTCTCAATGATACACTGCATATTACATTATATTATAAGGTATTTTCAATGATACACTGTATATTACGTTATATTATATGGTATTTTCAATGATACACTGCACATTACATTATATTATAAGGTATTTTCAATGATACACTGCATCTTACGTTATATTATAAGGTATTTTCAATGATAGACTGCAAATATTACGTTATTTTATAAGGTATTTTCAATGATACACTGCATATTACGTTATATTATAAAGTAATTTCTATGATACACTGCATATTACATTATTTTATAAGGTATTTTCAATGATACACTGCATATTACGTTATATTATAAAGTAATTTCTATGATACACTGCATATTACATTATTTTATAAGGTATTTTCAATGATACACTGCATATTACGTTATATTATAAGGTATTTTCAATGATAGACTGCAAATATTACGTTATATTATAAGGTATTTTCAATGATAGACTGCAAATATTACGTTATATTTTAAGGTATTCTCAATGATAGACTGCAAATATTTCGTTATATTATAAGGCATTCTCAATGATACACTGCATATTACATTATATTATAAGGTATTTTCAATGATACACTGCATATTACGATATATTAGAAGGTATTTTCAATAATACGCTGCATATTACGTTATATTATGAGGTATTTTCAATGATACACTGCATTTTACTTTATATTATATGGAATTTTCAATGATAGACTGCAAATATTACGTTATATTTTAAGGTATTTTCAATGATACACTGCATATTACGTTATATTATAAAGTAATTTCTATGATACACTGCATATTACATTATTTTATAAGGTATTTTCAATGATACACTGCATATTACGTTATATTATAAGGTATTTTCAATGATAGACTGCAAATATTACGTTATACTGTAAGGTATTTTCAATGATACACTGTATATTACGTTATATTATATGGTATTTTCAATGATATACTGCATATTACGTTATATTATAAGGTATTTTCAATGATAGACTGCAAACATTACGTTATATTATAAGGTATTTTCAATGATAGACTGCAAATATTACGTTATATTTTAAGGTATTCTCAATGATACACTGCATATTACATTATTTTATAAGGTATTCTCAATGATACACTGCATATTACATTATATTATAAGGTATTTTCAATGATACACTGTATATTACGTTATATTATATGGTATTTTCAATGATACACTGCACATTACATTATATTATAAGGTATTTTCATTGATAGACTGCATCTTACGTTATATTATAAGGTATTTTCAATGATAGACTGCAAATATTACGTTATTTTATAAGGTATTTTCAATGATACACTGCATATTACGTTATATTATAAAGTAATTTCTATGATACACTGCATATTACATTATTTTATAAGGTATTTTCAATGATACACTGCATATTACGTTATATTATAAGGTATTTTCAATGATAGACTGCAAATATTACGTTATATTATAAGGTATTTTCAATGATAGACTGCAAATATTACGTTATATTTTAAGGTATTCTCAATGATAGACTGCAAATATTTCGTTATATTATAAGGTATTCTCAATGATACACTGCATATTACATTATATTATAAGGTATTTTCAATGATACACTGCATATTACGATATATTAGAAGGTATTTTCAATAATACGCTGCATATTACGTTATATTATGAGGTATTTTCAATGATACACTGCATTTTACGTTATATTATATGGAATTTTCAATGATAGACTGCAAATATTACGTTATATTTTAAGGTATTTTCAATGATACACTGCATATTACGTTATATTATAAAGTAATTTCTATGATACACTGCATATTACATTATTTTATAAGGTATTTTCAATGATACACTGCATATTACGTTATATTATAAGGTATTTTCAATGATACACTGCACATTACATTATATTATAAGGTATTTTCAATGATACACTGCATCTTACGTTATATTATAAGGTATTTTCAATGATAGACTGCAAATATTACGTTATTTTATAAGGTATTTTCAATGATACACTGCATATTACGTTATATTATAAAGTAATTTCTATGATACACTGCATATTACATTATTTTATAAGGTATTTTCAATGATACACTGCATATTACGTTATATTATAAGGTATTTTCAATGATAGACTGCAAATATTTCGTTATATTATAAGGTATTTTCAATGATAGACTGCAAATATTTCGTTATATTATAAGGTATTTTCAATGATAGACTGCAAATATTACGTTATATTTTAAGGTATTCTCAATGATAGACTGCAAATATTTCGTTATATTATAAGGTATTCTCAATGATACACTGCATATTACATTATATTATAAGGTATTTTCAATGATACACTGCATATTACGATATATTAGAAGGTATTTTCAATAATACGCTGCATATTACGTTATATTATGAGGTATTTTCAATGATACACTGCATATTACGTTATATTATAAAGTAATTTCTATGATACACTGCATATTACATTATTTTATAAGGTATTTTCAATGATACACTGCATATTACGTTATATTATAAGGTATTTTCAATGATAGACTGCAAATATTACGTTATATTATAAGGTATTTTCAATGATAGACTGCAAATATTACGTTATATTTTAAGGTATTCTCAATGATAGACTGCAAATATTTCGTTATATTATAAGGTATTCTCAATGATACACTGCATATTACATTATATTATAAGGTATTTTCAATGATACACTGCATATTACGATATATTAGAAGGTATTTTCAATAATACGCTGCATATTACGTTATATTATGAGGTATTTTCAATGATACACTGCATATTACATTATTTTATAAGGTATTTTCAATGATACACTGCATATTACGTTATATTATAAGGTATTTTCAATGATAGACTGCATATATTACGTTATATTATAAGGTATTTTCAATGATAGACTGCAAATATTACGTTATATTTTAAGGTATTTTCAATGATAGACTGCAAATATTACGTTATTTTATAAGGTATTTTCAATGATAGACTGCAAATATTACGTTATATTTTAAGGTATTTTCAATGATACACTGCATATTACGTTATATTATAAAGTAATTTCTATGATACACTGCATATTACATTATTTTATAAGGTATTTTCAATGATACACTGCATATTACGTTATATTATAAGGTATTTTCAATGATAGACTGCAAATATTACGTTATATTTTAAGGTATTCTCAATGATACACTGCATATTACATTATTTTATAAGGTATTCTCAATGATACACTGCATATTACATTATATTATAAGGTATTTTCAATGATACACTGTATATTACGTTATATTATATGGTATTTTCAATGATACACTGCACATTACATTATATTATAAGGTATTTTCAATGATAGACTGCATCTTACGTTATATTATAAGGTATTTTCAATGATAGACTGCAAATATTACGTTATTTTATAAGGTATTTTCAATGATACACTGCATATTACGTTATATTATAAAGTAATTTCTATGATACACTGCATATTACATTATTTTATAAGGTATTTTCAATGATACACTGCATATTACGTTATATTATAAGGTATTTTCAATGATAGACTGCAAATATTACGTTATATTATAAGGTATTTTCAATGATAGACTGCAAATATTACGTTATATTTTAAGGTATTCTCAATGATAGACTGCAAATATTTCGTTATATTATAAGGTATTCTCAATGATACACTGCATATTACATTATATTATAAGGTATTTTCAATGATACACTGCATATTACGATATATTAGAAGGTATTTTCAATAATACGCTGCATATTACGTTATATTATGAGGTATTTTCAATGATACACTGCATTTTACGTTATATTATATGGAATTTTCAATGATAGACTGCAAATATTACGTTATATTTTAAGGTATTTTCAATGATACACTGCATATTACGTTATATTATAAAGTAATTTCTATGATACACTGCATATTACATTATTTTATAAGGTATTTTCAATGATACACTGCATATTACGTTATATTATAAGGTATTTTCAATGATAGACTGCAAATATTACGTTATATTATAAGGTATTTTCAATGATAGACTGCAAATATTACGTTATATTTTAAGGTATTCTCAATGATAGACTGCAAATATTTCGTTATATTATAAGGTATTCTCAATGATACACTGCATATTACATTATATTATAAGGTATTTTCAATGATACACTGCATATTACGATATATTAGAAGGTATTTTCAATAATACGCTGCATATTACGTTATATTATGAGGTATTTTCAATGATACACTGCATATTACATTATTTTATAAGGTATTTTCAATGATACACTGCATATTACGTTATATTATAAGGTATTTTCAATGATAGACTGCATATATTACGTTATATTATAAGGTATTTTCAATGATAGACTGCAAATATTACGTTATATTTTAAGGTATTCTCAATGATACACTGCATATTACATTATTTTATAAGGTATTCTCAATGATACACTGCATATTACATTATATTATAAGGTATTTTCAATGATACACTGTATATTACGTTATATTATATGGTATTTTCAATGATACACTGCACATTACATTATATTATAAGGTATTTTCAATGATACACTGCATCTTACGTTATATTGTAAGGTATTTTCAATGATAGACTGCAAATATTACGTTATTTTATAAGGTATTTTCAATGATACACTGCATATTACGTTATATTATAAAGTAATTTCTATGATACACTGCATATTACATTATTTTATAAGGTATTTTCAATGATACACTGCATATTACGTTATATTATAAGGTATTTTCAATGATACACTGCAAATATTTCGTTATATTATAAGGTATTTTCAATGATAGACTGCAAATATTTCGTTATATTATAAGGTATTTTCAATGAAACACTGCATATTACGTTTTATTATAAGGTATGTTCAATGACACACTGCATATTACATTATTTTATAAGGTATTTTCAATGATACACTGCATATTACGTTATATTATAAGGTATTTTCAATGATAGACTGCAAATATTACGTTATATTATAAGGTATTTTCAATGATAGACTGCAAATATTACGTTATATTTTAAGGTATTTTCAATGATACACTGCATATTACGTTATATTATAAAGTAATTTCTATGATACACTGCATATTACATTATTTTATAAGGTATTTTCAATGATACACTGCATATTACGTTATATTATAAGGTATTTTCAATGATAGACTGCAAATATTACGTTATATTATAAGGTATTTTCAATGATAGACTGCAAATATTACGTTATATTTTAAGGTATTCTCAATGATACACTGCATATTACATTATTTTATAAGGTATTCTCAATGATACACTGCATATTACATTATATTATAAGGTATTTTCAATGATACACTGTATATTACGTTATATTATATGGTATTTTCAATGATACACTGCACATTACGTTATATTATAAGGTATTTTCAATGATACACTGCATCTTACGTTATATTATAAGGTATTTTCAATGATAGACTGCAAATATTACGTTATTTTATAAGGTATTTTCAATGATACACTGCATATTACGTTATATTATAAAGTAATTTCTATGATACACTGCATATTACATTATTTTATAAGGTATTTTCAATGATACACTGCATATTACGTTATATTATAAGGTATTTTCAATGATAGACTGCAAATATTACGTTATATTTTAAGGTATTCTCAATGATAGACTGCAAATATTTCGTTATATTATAAGGTATTCTCAATGATACACTGCATATTACATTATATTATAAGGTATTTTCAATGATACACTGCATATTACGATATATTAGAATGTATTTTCAATAATACGCTGCATATTACGTTATATTATATGGTATTTTCAATGATACACTGCACATTACATTATATTATAAGGTATTTTCAATGATACACTGCATCTTACGTTATATTGTAAGGTATTTTCAATGATAGACTGCAAATATTACGTTATTTTATAAGGTATTTTCAATGATACACTGCATATTACGTTATATTATAAAGTAATTTCTATGATACACTGCATATTACATTATTTTATAAGGTATTTTCAATGATACACTGCATATTACGTTATATTATAAGGTATTTTCAATGATACACTGCAAATATTTCGTTATATTATAAGGTATTTTCAATGATAGACTGCAAATATTTCGTTATATTATAAGGTATTTTCAATGAAACACTGCATATTACGTTTTATTATAAGGTATGTTCAATGACACACTGCATATTACATTATTTTATAAGGTATTTTCAATGATACACTGCATATTACGTTATATTATAAGGTATTTTCAATGATAGACTGCAAATATTACGTTATATTATAAGGTATTTTCAATGATAGACTGCAAATATTACGTTATATTTTAAGGTATTTTCAATGATACACTGCATATTACGTTATATTATAAAGTAATTTCTATGATACACTGCATATTACATTATTTTATAAGGTATTTTCAATGATACACTGCATATTACGTTATATTATAAGGTATTTTCAATGATAGACTGCAAATATTACGTTATATTATAAGGTATTTTCAATGATAGACTGCAAATATTACGTTATATTTTAAGGTATTCTCAATGATACACTGCATATTACATTATTTTATAAGGTATTCTCAATGATACACTGCATATTACATTATATTATAAGGTATTTTCAATGATACACTGTATATTACGTTATATTATATGGTATTTTCAATGATACACTGCACATTACGTTATATTATAAGGTATTTTCAATGATACACTGCATCTTACGTTATATTATAAGGTATTTTCAATGATAGACTGCAAATATTACGTTATTTTATAAGGTATTTTTAATGATACACTGCATATTACGTTATATTATAAAGTAATTTCTATGATACACTGCATATTACATTATTTTATAAGGTATTTTCAATGATACACTGCATATTACGTTATATTATAAGGTATTTTCAATGATAGACTGCAAATATTACGTTATATTTTAAGGTATTCTCAATGATAGACTGCAAATATTTCGTTATATTATAAGGTATTCTCAATGATACACTGCATATTACATTATATTATAAGGTATTTTCAATGATACACTGCATATTACGATATATTAGAAGGTATTTTCAATAATACGCTGCATATTACGTTATATTATATGGTATTTTCAATGATACACTGCACATTACATTATATTATAAGGTATTTTCAATGATACACTGCATCTTACGTTATATTGTAAGGTATTTTCAATGATAGACTGCAAATATTACGTTATTTTATAAGGTATTTTCAATGATACACTGCATATTACGTTATATTATAAAGTAATTTCTATGATACACTGCATATTACATTATTTTATAAGGTATTTTCAATGATACACTGCATATTACGTTATATTATAAGGTATTTTCAATGATAGACTGCAAATATTTCGTTATATTATAAGGTATTTTCAATGATAGACTGCAAATATTTCGTTATATTATAAGGTATTTTCAATGAAACACTGCATATTACGTTTTATTATAAGGTATGTTCAATGACACACTGCATATTACATTATTTTATAAGGTATTTTCAATGATACACTGCATATTACGTTATATTATAAGGTATTTTCAATGATAGACTGCAAATATTACGTTATATTATAAGGTATTTTCAATGATAGACTGCAAATATTACGTTATATTTTAAGGTATTTTCAATGATACACTGCATATTACGTTATATTATAAAGTAATTTCTATGATACACTGCATATTACATTATTTTATAAGGTATTTTCAATGATACACTGCATATTACGTTATATTATAAGGTATTTTCAATGATAGACTGCAAATATTACGTTATATTATAAGGTATTTTCAATGATAGACTGCAAATATTACGTTATATTTTAAGGTATTCTCAATGATAGACTGCAAATATTTCGTTATATTATAAGGTATTCTCAATGATACACTGCATATTACGTTATATTATGAGGTATTTTCAATGATACACTGCATTTTACGTTATATTATATGGAATTTTCAATGATAGACTGCAAATATTACGTTATATTTTAAGGTATTTACAATGATACACTGCATATTACGTTATATTATAAGGTATTTTCAATGATACACTGCATCTTACGTTATATTATAAGGTATTTTCAATGATAGACTGCAAATATTACGTTATTTTATAAGGTATTTTCAATGATACACTGCATATTACGTTATATTATAAAGTATTTTCTATGATACACTGCATATTACATTATTTTATAAGGTATTTTCAATGAAACACTGCACATTACGTTATATTATAAGGTATTTTCAATGATACACTGCATATTACGTTATATTATAAGGTATTTTCAATGATAGACTGCAAATATTACATTATTTTATAAAGTATTTTCAATGATACACTGCATATTACGTTATATTATAAGGTATTTTCAATGATAGACTGCAAATATTACGTTATATTGTAAGGTATTTTCAATGATAGACTGCAAATATTACGTTATATCTTAAGGTATTCTCAATGATAGACTGCAAATATTTTGTTATATTATAAGGTATTCTCAATGATACACTGCATATTACATTATATTATAAGGTATTTTCAATGATACACTGCATATTACGTTATATTATAAGGTATTTTCAATGATAGACTGCAAATATTACGTTATACTGTAAGGTATTTTCAATGATACACTGTATATTACGTTATATTATATGGTATTTTCAATGATACACTGCATATTACGTTATATTATAAGGTATTTTCAATGATAGACTGCAAATATTACGTTATATTATAAGGTATTTTCAATGATAGACTGCAAATATTACGTTATATTTTAAGGTATTCTCAATGATACACTGCATATTACATTATTTTATAAGGTATTCTCAATGATACACTGCATATTACATTATATTATAAGGTATTTTCAATGATACACTGTATATTACGTTATATTATATGGTATTTTCAATGATACACTGCACATTACATTATATTATAAGGTATTTTCAATGATACACTGCATCTTACGTTATATTATAAGGTATTTTCAATGATAGACTGCAAATATTACGTTATTTTATAAGGTATTTTCAATGATACACTGCATATTACGTTATATTATAAAGTAATTTCTATGATACACTGCATATTACATTATTTTATAAGGTATTTTCAATGATACACTGCATTTTACGTTATATTATATGGAATTTTCAATGATAGACTGCAAATATTACGTTATATTTTAAGGTATTTACAATGATACACTGCATATTACGTTATATTATAAAGTAATTTCTATGATACACTGCATATTACATTATTTTATAAGGTATTTTCAATGATACACTGCATATTACGTTATATTATAAGGTATTTTCAATGATAGACTGCAAATATTACGTTATATTATAAGGTATTTTCAATGATAGACTGCAAATATTACGTTATATCTTAAGGTATTCTCAATGATAGACTGCAAATATTTTGTTATATTATAAGGTATTCTCAATGATACACTGCATATTACATTATATTATAAGGTATTTTCAATGATACACTGCATATTACGTTATATTATAAGGTATTTTCAATGATAGACTGCAAATATTACGTTATACTGTAAGGTATTTTCAATGATACACTGTATATTACGTTATATTATATGGTATTTTCAATGATACACTGCATATTACGTTATATTATAAGGTATTTTCAATGATAGACTGCAAATATTACGTTATATTATAAGGTATTTTCAATGATAGACTGCAAATATTACGTTATATTTTAAGGTATTCTCAATGATACACTGCATATTACATTATTTTATAAGGTATTCTCAATGATACACTGCATATTACATTATATTATAAGGTATTTTCAATGATACACTGTATATTACGTTATATTATATGGTATTTTCAATGATACACTGCACATTACATTATATTATAAGGTATTTTCAATGATACACTGCATCTTACGTTATATTATAAGGTATTTTAAAATGATAGACTGCAAATATTACGTTATTTTATAAGGTATTTTCAATGATACACTGCATATTACGTTATATTATAAAGTATTTTCTATGATACACTGCATATTACATTATTTTATAAGGTATTTTCAATGATACACTGCATATTACGTTATATTATAAGGTATTTTCAATGATAGACTGCAAATATTACGTTATATTATAAGGTATTTTCAATGATAGACTGCAAATATTACGTTATATTTTAAGGTATTCTCAATGATAGACTGCAAATATTTCGTTATATTATAAGGTATTCTCAATGATACACTGCATATTACATTATATTATAAGGTATTTTCAATGATACACTGCATATTACGATATATTAGAAGGTATTTTCAATAATACGCTGCATATTACGTTATATTATGAGGTATTTTCAATGATACACTGCATTTTACGTTATATTATATGGAATTTTCAATGATAGACTGCAAATATTACGTTATATTTTAAGGTATTTTCAATGATACACTGCATATTACGTTATATTATAAAGTAATTTCTATGATACACTGCATATTACATTATTTTATAAGGTATTTTCAATGATACACTGCATATTACGTTATATTATAAGGTATTTTCAATGATAGACTGCAAATATTACGTTATATTATAAGGTATTTTCAATGATAGACTGCAAATATTACGTTATATTTTAAGGTATTCTCAATGATAGACTGCAAATATTTCGTTATATTATAAGGTATTCTCAATGATACACTGCATATTACATTATATTATAAGGTATTTTCAATGATACACTGCATATTACGATATATTAGAAGGTATTTTCAATAATACGCTGCATATTACGTTATATTATGAGGTATTTTCAATGATACACTGCATATTACATTATTTTATAAGGTATTTTCAATGATACACTGCATATTACGTTATATTATAAGGTATTTTCAATGATAGACTGCATATATTACGTTATATTATAAGGTATTTTTCAATGATAGACTGCAAAATTACGTTATATTTTAAAGGTATTCTCAATGATACACTGCATATTACATTATTTTATAAGGTATTCTCAATGATACACTGCATATTACATTATATTATAAGGTATTTTCAATGATAGACTGCAAATATTACGTTATATTTTAAGGTATTCTCAATGATACACTGCATATTACATTATTTTATAAGGTATTCTCAATGATACACTGCATATTACATTATATTATAAGGTATTTCAATGATACACTGTATATTACGTTATATTATATGGTATTTTCAATGATCACTGCACATTACATTATATTATAAGGTATTTTCAATGATACACTGCAT